>JAODUP010000004.1:80000-452500 GCA_025642065.1 Paralvinella palmiformis
TCAGGATTACAGAATTACCGACTTTGTGGCGAAGTTATTTACTGAAAAGATTATTTGTATTTCTTGCACACATCTGCCCGCCCTGTTCCGATTGTGTGTACGTGTGCATGCGTACGTGCGTGCGCGTGTGTGTGTGTGTGTTGACGCGTTGATTCGGAATTCAGAAAGCAAGGCTTCGATGATTCCTGCAGGCCATTCGATCACGTGTAAGGTGTTTACATTTCAGGAAGCGGCGCAGAACAAAGCGCCATTTGGAAACTCCGAATCAGATCTCATGGCAAGAGACCGTCATCGTCGCTCGACCTAACTGTATTCCTCACCCGTAAAGTTCTGCCTTCTCCAGGGATTTCTCCTCTCTTCGTCTTATCTTCCGGATCCGGATAATCCTTCAAGATGCCGGTTGACCGGAAGCAGTCGGTGTCGATCGCGCCCGGTGAGTAGAATCAGTGATCGGGTTTTTGGGTTCATTTTCGAGTCACGTCTTGACGCCAGCCAATAGCCTATCATTTGTCATAGACACGTAGACTTTCTGATTGGTGATATTTCTTATTCCAGCATGATTTTAATGTTTTATATAGGTCGATGTTTGATATAAAATATCATTTTAAATACAAAATTGAGTATTTCTCAGTTTTGTCCCCATTTTCTTCGTTATCGGCGCAATTTATTTCGTCAGATTAATATTCTCAAAATAAAACACCTTATCGGCTATAATATATTATTGTTGTTGCTGTTGCTGCTGTTGTTATTGTTATTATTGTCGTTGTTACAGCTGTTACTCTCTCCCCTATGGCTATATTTCATACACGCTAAATTACTACGTAGCAGACTTGTAGTGACATTACTATTCGTATAACTCTTCCTTCCAGATTCTGAGCGGGTTCCTCGTCGTCGGTCGTCAGTGCTGCCACCTGGTATGAGTTTAGATAAAGCAATGGTGCGCAGGCGCAGCACAGTATACAGTCTTAATTTAAACAGAAGAAAATCCAAGGTAATCTATAATGACACCTTTACCGATTAAATCTGAAGAAGTGTAGTTTACTATTTGATAGAATTTTCTTTGTGGGGGGGGGTGAATTAGAAAGAGTTTGGTGCGCTGCTGAATATTTAATTTCCTGTTGCATCTTCCGGTGCAGCTCAGCGTATTTCTATACATTTATTTCCACGGTATAATGTCGATTATAACTAATTTGTCCTATCCTTACCGACAACTAATAGCACTTCTGTATTTATAAAGTATATCCCCAAAAGAGTAAGCTGCCATTGAATGACTCATCCAGTCACTCCAATGCAAACAACTCAGAATAAAAGGCCCCGGATGAGAAGCTATAGATGAGTGCCGTTAACTGTGTTCATTTTTCATATCCTTCTATCTTTCGTTTTTGTCCTGAATGCGATTTCCACGTTTTCAAGATCCCGGAAATGACCGAGGAGCAGCGCAGGCATCTGGCCCGCGACCGCTTCCGGCGGGCGGTGTTCAAGGTGAAGGCCATGATCCGGTTCGGACTGCCGCTGCGCGCGCCGAAGAAGGAGGAGACGAAGGAGAAGGACAAGAAGCACCTCCGGTACGAGAACACCTACCTGTCTGGCGCCCGACGACGATAAGAAGTTCCGACCGGGCGTCGCCAAGGCGATCCTTCACGAGTTACTCATCGACAATCTCCGGAACTACAGGTACAGCCGCGTGACGGCACCGAACTTCTCCAGGGCTCTGTCGACGATGGTCATCGACAAAATGAAAGATCTGGAGCTGCCGCGCTACAAGTTCGTCTGTAACATCATGATCGGCGAGAACAAAGGACAATGTTTCCAGTACGCCAGCAGATCGGTCTGGAACACGGCCACCGACAACATGGCTACTGCCGAGATGAAAACGGCAATCTTCTTCGCCGTGGCCACCGTACACGCTGTCTACCTGGAGTGAGGTTTGACGACGGGATGACGACGGCTATGATGATGATGATGATGATGATGATGATGATGATGATAGTGGTAGTGATGGTGACGTTTCTGTTGCTCATAGCTCAAACTGGTTGTAATAATGTTAATTGTATTTAGATTTTTTTTAAATAATTTCGTCTTTTGTTTGTTGTCTTTTTTTCAAACGTTAAACTGTCGACATATATTTTAGATACTCTACTCCTCTCTTATACACATGCCCGCGGGCGCGCGCGCACACACACACACACAATTGTTCCTCAAGCAATTGTCTCACTGATTCACATGGTATTTTTCTATCTTGTCACTCACTACATGCTGTTGTCATAGCGATGTGGCCCGTTATTGTTTGGACAAATTTCGCTTTATTTATCGAAATAACTAGTCTAGATTATTTTTACATATTTATTGAAATAAACTTGTCAATTGGAGTTTGGTTTCCCGCGTCAAGTATTTAAAAAAGTTACAGGAAGTTATCATTAAAGTTTATATTTCCGGATTATAGAATTAGTCTGAACTCTAATTATTCAAATATTTCGTTTATTAAAAATAACAAAATATTATTTTAGTATTAATGTATTTATTGTCTAAGCTTTTTGTCGCTTAAATTATATATTTTATATTTTTGTTTGGGGGGGGGGATTTAAGTTTTACTATTTATTTATATATTAAACGTTTCATCAATTAAATGATTATATTTCTTGTTGTATAAAATATAAACAAGTTTCTCTTTTTACATTTCTAATGAATAAATAAATCATGATTATTTCGCAGTTCGGTGATCAAGCAATGATCACGATGTTATGTTTCACTAATTTGTTATTGTTGTATTAAAGATGTGGCATGACAAATTCATTTCTGGTCACAATTATTTTATCATTAGATAACTATAATCTTGTGTGGGTATAACTATATTGTATTCACGTTTGTGAAACACGTTTGTGAAACACTGATACTGAAGGAGAGACTTTGAATAGCGGAGTTGTCCATGATTCGTGAAGCCACTTTAGTTACCTGAACTCCTGTTGTGATCGTACATGAATTGACACCAAAAAATATATAAGGATATCTATAGGATTATATCTGAAATCCTCTTCCAGGATTCTTCTGGTTTAACCTAGCATTTACTTAGACAAATGCCTTTGCACACGCACACACACACACACAGACACAGAGAGAGAGAGAGAGAGAGAGAGAGAGAGAGAGGGGGGGAGGTTGGGGTTAGAAGAAAGAAATCATTTATAAAAAGAAAAAAGGATATATATGAAGCAATTAACCGCTGTTCTGAAAATTGTTAGAAAATATAATTATAATATGACATTTCGAAATATAAGTGACAGAAAAATACTAAATGAAATAATATAGAAAAAAATTAGGTTTATAATGAATTAATAATGTTTCGAATTTTAAACAAAACTAAATATCTCACATATAATAATAATAAAGTATATTTAAGAAGCACCAGAACAATCATCTATTCTGAGAGGCTAAAAATTATCAAACAATTACGAAAGGATAAAAACAACATAGAAAAAAAAACTAATTATTAAAAGGTCCACCCAAAAGAGTTTTCCCTTCAAAGGTAATGAAGCGAAGTCACAGATTATACATCCTTCAGATATGCCATTGCCGAGATTCGAACTCAGGTGGTAGTGATTTGTGGTCCAACGCGCTACCAACTAGACTACGCAGGCGATCTCTTGAGAATAATAACTGCATTATAGTATCATATTGGATGCTAATCTCTGTTCAGGTGACGGTTCGAACAAGATTAATAAACGTAGTTGATTTACAATAAACATATTTAGGCAACATACTCAGCTATCCAAAAATAATCTACAGCATCAATGTAAAGACATTAACTATTATATGTCAATAAGTAAATATTATCCTGCCTGATAATCTGCAGAAACTGTTTTAAAAACTACACATATTCATGATCAGAGTTTTGGTAAAATTGTAGTGAAATTCTATAAAACTAGAAGCTTATCAAAAACAATTAGCACAAAAAGTGTGTAACTGTAGAAAACTTTAATTAATCATTATTAATGGCATATGGCCACCGTATCGGTGAACTGATAGTGTAAGCTAGAAACTTACCAGATATAATTTACATAAAGTTGATTAAATTAAGAAAATGTGTGATACGTTTTAATTAATTAGCCGGCAAGTACAAATTATATACAGCTCTCTGAATATATTTATTCCCTCAATTGACAAATTAATATACCAAATACATGTATATGTTGATGCATATGTATATATCAATATATAAATGTTGTTGTTGTTGTTGTTGTTGTTGTTGTTGTTGTTGATTCAATGCGTGTTTTACTTATTTAATTCATTTAGTATTTATCTTCGCCTCATTACCTTTGGAGGTCGCTCGGTCCATTTAGCCTAACTTGTGCACAAAAGTGGCCGTAAAACATCAACATTTAACACCTTTACAATTAGACTAGAATTTATCTTCGATGTATGTAGTTATTGTGCTTGTCTTTTTTCAGTTTTGTATCAGTTTATTTTTGTTTTAATGTCACAATTCTATGATCCCCAAATAAACCTGAATAGATCATTTGTAGAGAGAGAAAGAGAGAGAGAGAGAGAGAGAGAGAGAGAGAGAGACGGACAGACGGAGAGTGAGTGAGTGAGTGAGTGAGTGAGTGAGTGAGTGAGTGAGTGAGTGATGGAGCGAGCGAGCGAGCGAGCGAGCGAGCGAGCGAGCGAGATCTGTTATTTAACGTATCACAGCAGATGTTTAAGGCCTGCCAGTAGAATTCAATAAAGAGAAAGAGCACATTCCCGAAGAGTCGGCATGTAGGAGCATATAGATAGATGGCGCTATCAAATCATCTTTTATCTCCATTCAGAAAGAAACTAGCCTCTAGCGTGTGTAACATCTACAACTTACCTCATAACACTGATGATCCAGACGTCAATGTGGCGGAGTCATTCTCTCGTTCATCTTTGTCGAGAACGCATTAATAAATCTTACGTCAGCATTGACGTCATAACGTGGTTGGTTATCTGATGATGGATATGAAGATGATAGAAGTATCCTGGGAAAGTCTAACATCTCTCTATCAGAATGGCACAGTCTAATAGAATATTATGAATGATTGATTTTATGCAAAAGTTCTACATCCATATTGTCTATCTTGTTAAGTGTCTTAAAGATATATTCTTACAGATCATATAAGGTACGGTAGAAATTTTGTTTATTATTATTTCAATTATACATATGAAATTAATGTTATTGTTGTTATTATAATCATTAGTGTTGTTGATGTTGTTATAAATGTGTTTACTTGTTACTAGGTTAATAATCCTAAACGATTAACACTGATTTGAAGATTTTCCATTCATGTTATAGTTCACTATATAACAACTGTACAATGCGGTAATATCGTCGGCACCACAGGGTGTATACTGTCCTCATCTACCAGTTACCGGACCGTAATCCACACAATAATCCATCATCGTACAGAATCAAACACTCGTGTTGAGTCAACTAATGGGTCAGTGTAAGATTACTATAATTTGTTGCTGGATTCGAACCCATGGCCTCCGTGTTTCCACTCCACGCATCATCGACCCATCACGACTAGGTTTAATGAAATGGAATCGCAGAACAACTTGATCCACAACATCCTTCTGAATACTGATGGTCAGACAAAAATATGGCACACACACACACCACAACACAACACATACATTATATATATATATATATATATATATATATATATATATATATATATATATATATATATATATATAATAATGTGTGTGTTTCATGCTAGGCGATTTAATTATGATAAATATACACAAGGCTCTAAATTTTGTAGACCATATTCGCTAAACGTCTTCACTGACAATTGTTTTTGACATTTCCAGGGACTTCCTAACTCACAACTAATGAGTATTTACTTCAGTATATAATCGACCTGATCTGATGATGAGTAATACAATTGCCGATGTTTGAGGATGAGGTACTACTGTTTGAAGAGTCAACCCGAAATGTCGCCTTTCATCGCCCTTCTCACTCAATAATTGAACCTTCTCACCTGTCATGTCATTTCAATACCAGTACCTTGTGTGTCAAACTCCATACTGAAGGGGAAAAAAAACCCTAATATTTTACTACCGTAATACATTTATCCATGTTTGCCTAATGCCTCCCTACATCCCCCCCCCCCGCCGCCAGTACTAAAGGGGCATACGGGTGTAGAAATATCGACTAAGAAAGATTTATTACCTACTTCGGGTGTCTGGTAAAATAAAAACGAAACAAAAACTTCATTAATAAGATCATTGTCAACAGATCGAATAAACGAAAGAAATACGAACGAATTATGATAAATCGACTAATTACAGGTTATGATCCGGTTGCTTGACATCTATTGAGTCCGTCCTCTCGTAGTACAAACTGACATCGAATGGTTATGTTCGGAATGACGTAATAAGATGGATTAAGTGACGTCATCGCGAACACAAATATTAGTCACATTGTAGATGAGTGGTGACCTATCTTCCGATGCTAAATAATGTAGTGCACCTAATGATAGACGATGATCCTAATGATGATGATGATGATGATGAATGTGGTGATGATTGTGATGATGATGATGATGATTTTTTTAATTATATTACTCGTTGTTAGTTTTAATGAAACCTATTTACTCCAAATTTGCACGTATTATGGGTATGGTTCTATAGTAGAAAAATAAAATGATTATGGAAATCACAAAACATTTTGGGAAATAATGTCTATTTGCCTGTCTGCCTGACTGCATGTCTGTCTGTATGTCTGTCTGTTTGTGTGTATCTGTCATGTCAGTGGGTGTATCACTATATTTACACCGTGTATCATTATCTTTACATCGTGTCGAAGACGGAGAGCAGGACACGTCAACAGCTCTTCTCATTTTGCCATCCGTCATCGTCAAACACCGCACCAACTGCTGGCGACACCTTTCGGAGAAAAACCCTCTGTTTACAACACGAGGCGATCTTCCCACACGGCTCGACGGTCTGCCCAGCTGTCCGGGCAGCCGAGAACAGCTGGATCCGGAGTCGGTGCGCGGGCACGTCCCCACCGGTCCAGTCACCTAGTCGCACGGCCATCAGACGTTGTTTACCAAAACAGAAAGCTATCGATCTCAGCCTCCCGAAGTCAATCGACCATCTCGAAGCCAATAAGAGACAGCAGGTCTGTGACGCCAACAGAGACTGCCACGGAGGAGCTGGATAACAGTCTTATAGTTTATGGCTATTACCATCAGTGAATACATCATCTCTCTCATATCGATATACGTTTCAGCGTCACAGTTGCTGAGGCTGATTGAGTGACATCTGGTATCGAGATGACTTTCATGAGTTAGAGTTGGACTTGTTAATGTCAGGAATTAGGTAAGTTCTCATCAATGACGATTGTCATCGCCGAATCCTTTGTCATTATTAACAATAATCATCATCATCATCATCATTATGTAATTAAAATGTATTTATTTATTTATAAATTTGTGCTAATTGTTTACATTTAAACATCTCTAAAGCGGATTTATAAAACAGATATTCGGTTATATTGATTTTTTCGCTCGCCCCCCTCCTTTCGTTCTCTCTCTCTCTCTCTCTCTCTCTCTCTCTCCATCTCTCACTCACTCACTCACTCACTCACTCCCCATCTCTTTCTCTCTCGCCCATCATTTCTCACGTCAGACTAGTTCTCCCTCCATTTTCCATCGTTTCGTTTTTCTCCCTACCTCACCCCGATCCTGACCCACCCAACTGTCTCCATCCATTGATATCTATCTATCAATATTGATGTTAAGAGGATACATCGTCTAACTGATATGAAGCCATTCCATAGAGTTACACGCACATCTATAATTCAGAACCTTCATGCTTTGTTGATTCGACTCCGATCTATTGATGGCAAAACGCTGGTGACTCCGACTGGTTACTCCAGGTGTGTCCCGCCCACGCACGCGCATGCGCTCGTATGTGTGCGTGTGCGCGCCCCCCCCCCCATATATATATATATATATATATATATATATATATATAGAGAGAGAGAGAGAGAGAGAGAGAGAGAGAGCACTATGATTAGATGACTTATAGCGAGTCACTTAAAACCAAAATATTGTTAGAAACGTCTCAGTACTAGTGACTGAAAACATAACATATGCCATATGGATTAGTGACTGAAAAACATAACACATAACATATGCATTACTGACTGGGTTTATGAGTTCGGGATCGCTTTTGTTTACTTTCGATGCTGGTCTCGCCTGGGACTTAAGATCGAAAGGCTACTCTACGAGGAAATCGGATAGTTTATTGGTGCATGAAATATCTCTCAGACACATATATCTCTTAGATTCAAAACTTCGATGTAGAAATGATACAGCGTGGATCTCGTGAACTTATCATAGGTAACTCACAACGTACAATCCATGACTAATAAAGATGACTCAAAACGTATAACTCGTGTGAGGAAAAACCCGACTAAAAACAAATGGCTCGTAGCTTATTATTTACCGATGTAAAACTCATAAGATAGGTTTTAATAATAACCAATATGACTCAGATGTCAGTAGATGAGTAGACAGGAGACAGTAGACAATTACTGTACAACCTTCATGACTCACACAAGATAAGTCACTGCTATGATAAACTACTAAATGGCTAAAAAAACGTAACTCAATTTATGCCATCCAATGATAACGGAGATTACACGATAAAGGTGACTCGGGTGCAGAAAAGAGATAATTGGTTTCGCTCACTATTCACCTGCCACAATAATCGCATTGTTTAACATTATATTACCACCTCCCCCCGTTGTGGTAATGCTCTACCTGTACCGATTGATCACCACTCAAAGGTGGTGATGTTTTGTTTATATCTATCACCATGGTGATGCGGCACCCCACACGATTTATCTTTTAGAACAATTAAGAACATTGTCGTTTTGTATCTTGGTCACAGTCAACCGACAAAAGACCTCACACGGTTGACTGACTTTACAGATAGTCCTCCATGACAACAACTACCATCAAATATTATAGGTTAGGATTTGTCTAACATTTGTAAAGATTTAATGGTGGTACATTTTGTAAAGTGAACATAATTGTATGTATATGTAACAATAACAACCTCTCTCTCTCTCTCTCTCTCTCTCTATATATATATATATATATATATATATATATATATATATATATATATATATATAATTATTAAACGTATTTATAGATGAAATATTATTGTCGTAGCTGACTGAAATCAGCATTTAGCCACCAATTGGTGTGTGTGTGTGTGTGTCTGTTTTAGGATACAGGCACAGATCGTCAACATATCTAAACATCCTTCGAGACCTACCTCCATAAATCTAAATACAACTATACATACATTAATCTTAGTATAAAATGTTCCATACCTCCACATATTGATACATGTATGCGTATACCTAAGCATGTGTCTGGTCTACTCATCAGCCTGTGGAAAACAGCTAATTGGCTTTTCGTACGCGACAGATATGTTCACGCCCACAGGAAAGCGGGCTACATGCAGGCTACGTACAAAAAGCGGAAGTACGTAAAAAACATACCATTTGATACCACAGCTCGCAGCAAACAACACGTGCGTGTGGCTCAATTGATGACTTGCTACATACATATCATAAACTATTTTGACACCACAGTTTATATTCAACAGTAACTTTCTATGGTCCAAAAGAAACCTGTATATAAAACATTTCAACACATCAGATACTGACCTCTGGGTTCGAATAACTGAATAAATCCTACCTATATTAACCATGTATATCGATACACGTCCGACTAGTCTGGCGTCGAAGTTCTTCTCTAACCTAAGTGAAAAATTAGGCCTTTTATATACCCTCAGCGTGTTAACAAACATTACAGTTTGTTGACCTCGTGAGAATGTACACTAACTCAGTATGGAATCACTGAAGTGATTTAACTAAAATAAAAACAAAGTAGCAATACTGTGCAATGGATTATTACTGGACTAGAACGAAATATCGTCTCAAACCTGAGTAAATACTATGATTTACTCGAACCTAACAGCTAATCCTCATACGTTTCCGTTCATCACTAAGTGAACGTTCATTCACGCCTAATTTAGCGTCCCTAAGTATATGCAGTTAGGTGTGGTGGGATCTAAATTAAAGCGCCTATCCACTTGATCTATTTGACCCATGGTCGAGAACAGCGGATTTCAGGCAGATCTCCGATACTGCGAATGACACGTCGGGATTATAATAGCTATACATTTAACAAATTTCCTATATCAGTGTAACCTAAATCCTTTATAACCTGTATCCCCATTAATCTATACATAATTAAATCAATACATAATTGAATTTATGCATACAAACAAAGTACAAATCTGTACATTCGTAGACCTGTGTGTCTGTCTGTCTGTCTGTCTGTCTGTCTGTATGTCTGTCTGTCTGTCTGTCTGTCTGTCTGTCTGTCTGTCTGTCTGTCTGTCTGTCTGTCTGTCTGTCTGTCTGTCTGTCTGTGTATCAGAGTGGGTGGTATACGCATGAAAATCCCAGTACAAGCATCGTCCATATTACAGGTGATTAACCCATATGGCCTGTTAGTTCGATCCTGACGCCTGTTGAGGAATTACCTGAGGCATCTTACGATCTCTCGCCGGAGATAACATACAGCATACGTCGTGTCATCAACTGCGCACAAATCGAAACCGAAACTTCGCAATTTTAATATGGCTGCCAACGGATATTACAAACCTAGAGATAACGTCACTCAAATATCAGATGATGATACCAGTGAAGAAGACTCTGACATAGGGTAAGTATGTATTTATGTGGGAGGATGAAAAGAGTGATATGTCATGGAAAGGGGAAGATAGATAATATATATATATATATATATATATATATATATATATATATATATATATATATATATATAATATATATATATATATAGATAGATAGATAGATAGATAGATAGATAGATAGATAGATAGATAGATAGATAGATAGATAGATAGATATATGAATTGGGATAAATTTATGTATAATCAAACAGACAGAATACTGACATCAAAGACATATTGTATGCCTGCGCGTGCGCATAATTATTTAAGTAATGTGGGATAAACCACTAGCACAGCAAATCATACGTCTTGAATACACCCTTCGGACGATTCATCAGGAGCGGAATATATATATATATATACCTTTTTTTTCTTTTCGCGGTGTGGGATAAGACCCTGGTGCAGAAAATTACGTGTGTGTGTGTGTGTGTGTGTGTGTGTGTGTGTGTGTGTGTGTGTGTGTGTGTGTGTGTGTGTGTGTGTGTGTGTGTGTGTGTGTGGAAAGAAGAGAGAGAGAGAGAGAGAGAGAGAGGAGAGAGAGAGAGAGAGAGATGAT
Source organism: Paralvinella palmiformis (assembly GCA_025642065.1). Lineage (NCBI taxonomy): Eukaryota > Metazoa > Annelida > Polychaeta > Terebellida > Alvinellidae > Paralvinella > Paralvinella palmiformis. The sequence goes on from JAODUP010000004.1 coordinate 91,369, forward strand.
CAGGACCTTTCTGAAGACTCTCGCCATAACAATATCACCACAAAATGGAGGTATATTCGTTCTCACCGATCGACATCTGAAGGAGACAGACAGCTGGAAGAAAGCAGCCGAATGCTTCGTAAACATCATCTGTTTATCAAGACACCCGTCTACCATTGTTAGGCGTTCGTATCATTAACTCGTCTATAATCCCCCCCCCCACCCCCCATCCCCACCCTAATCGTTTGTACCCTTTGAGTGTTGTCTGTTTTTTTTTCCGTTTACGCTTGACTGACTTTGTGATGATCATCCCTAAATATCAAAGATGAAGCGACACGCCGTCCGGGCGACGATTAAATACCCGGAGACAATTGACGCGTCCAGCGGCGACACGCCTCATTGGTCGACGTACCGAGAGATCTCCAAAACACACTATTACCTATATTATCGCCCAGATCGATGCTACACTTCAGACTCTCGTTCATTATCGATCTCAAGTGACGTCCGATCGATGTTTCGCAATAACCATCGCGATTTGAACCGGTCTCCGCAAACCGAGTGTCGGAACGAGACGACAGTAACGATATCAACAACAACAACAACAATAACGGCATTAACAACGGCCACATCAACAGCAATCAAACCAAAGGGACAATAGAAACTAGCTTGATGATGGGATGCTTAAAGCGACTATTTTACACGTTGACGTCACTCAGCCACTCGGAGTAAATATTTTTCCATTCTATCACCGCGTTAAGCCCGGTTCCGGTCCCGAATATTCGGCCAGGGTTTATATCGTGGGAGCGCTTCCGGTAGACGACAATAGGCGACACCGAGATCGTAGCCGGAAATGGCTTTTACGTGTCTCGCATCTCGACGACGTCATTATCGTAGGCAATAAAAGAGAAAAGAAAATGGCCAACTGTTTGCTGGAGAAATATTGACAGAGCTGACAAATATTGTATTGATTTGTCTTTATATTCTTAATAATAATAATAATAATATATATCAATATATATATATATATATATATATATATATATATATATATATATATATATATATATATATATATATTATTATTATTACTTATTATTATTATATTATTATTATTATTATTATTATTATTATTATTATTATATATCGCAAACATATTATATATAATACAAATAGACTGATTTAAAAATAGGCTAATTTAAATAAATGGATTTTAAGAAGCGAATAAGATATTTCTTTACTTGTCGGAAGTTATTTGGTAATTTATTCCATATCCTGATTGCTGTTTAGCTTTTTGGAAGCGTCAAAAGAGACCAGGGCTCGGATAGGTGTAGACTTACTGGTATATGCTTATGGATCAGATCCTTTAGATACAGTGGTGCTGCTACATTCAGTACTGTGAATGTGTGAAACAGGATCATTTACAGCGAACAGTGCGCGTACAGGAAGCCAGTACAGCTGAAAGAAAATCGATGTCATACGTTGTCTTTTGCCAGTGAATGTCACCCGACGTGTGGCCCAGTTCTACACTCGCTGTGTATGTTTTCGCAGAGAGGGGGAGATATTATGTAACAATACATTGCAGGAGCGGATCCGGGATTTTTTGGGTGAGAGTCTATCCAAGGGCGAAGCCATTAAGCGAGGGCGGTAGGTCTCTCCGTTTCTCTGTGGAAGAAAAATGGAAATTAGATAATGCCTAGATGTCTTCTGAAGCACTACAACATCCGAATTTTTCAAGTGAATACGGTTTATAAATACTGGTAAAAATAGACATTCCTGTGAAGAAAGACCCATGGTAGGAGACTTGGTGTTGGTTCAGTGTACTGGTCAGACATAGGGTCAATTCCATTTGATCAATTCCAGTTCCAGTTCCACTCAATCCCGTTTGGCCAATTCCAATTCCAATTTATCAATTCCAATTCAATTCTAATTCCTAATTTTGCAATTCCAATTCCGTTTTTTACCGACTCTTTTTTACTTACTACGTTTTACCATGAGAATGTACTCTGAGCACCTACTCCGAGTAATTTATATTTCAAGTAGCATTGTCATGGAAGAAATATTTCTGAACTAAAACATTAAATGGTAAATTAATTTGTGGATTAAATTTTTTGTAGGAAACTTCAATTCCAGTTCCAATTCAAAATTTATCAATTCCAATTCTATTTTTTTTTTAAATAATCATTTCCAATTCCAAATTCAGAATTGGAGTTGAGCATCAATTCCGATTCGGGAATTGAATTGACCCCATACATCTGGTACCGGTATATACATAATGTTAGGATTTTGGGGGGGGGGGTACCCATTACGTCACTAAAATATTTAATAAGCAGACTGACTATTTATTTCAAGGCGCATACTTATGAGAAAGAAATAATGATGTTTAAAATATTATTACCTCATGTAAATCTACATCAGTTAGTCGAAAAGGCTGACCTTGAACAAACGGCTAGAGTGTTCTTTAATGAACCTATCTGTAATTTGTTTGCAATCGTTGTGTCAGCCAACCAGTTCCTCAAATGGCTCAAATGGCTTTTGATTAACTTCAATACAGAGAAACTACCCTCAGCTTCCGCAAATGTGACGGGCAGAGTATATGCTAATACCAGTAAAATGCTAATGTTCGAAAAGGAATCTGGATACGCAGATACTAATGATTTCATCAAAGTATCAGGTAAATCGGCTCTGTCGGATTGACCGGACCACATATTGAACCATATAGATACCTCATTCTCTAATGAGTTAGCAGGTCGTCATGCCATGATTCAAATCACTCACTGGTCGGTGGTTGTCAACAGAGACACGGTTCTGCAACTATTACAATAAGATATCAATAAAAACATTAAATCATTTGTAATAATGAAGAGGTGTGTCAGCAAGTACGTTCGACCTGTTACACTGAACCCTAGGAACCACTGGCATTTCCTCTTTAGTACCTATATATTATTAAGCCAGCTGCTTTGCTTCGTCATACCATCTCTGAATGTCATCCCTCAAACAGAATCTCTGATTTGATAGTGTATGCCTCAAAGACTTCAATAACTCTTATTTGTAGTTTAGCTGACAAACCTTTCAAATAATCCAAACTATTCTTTAATACTATGACACCAACCATAACTCCAAAACTCTGTAGTCTACTTTTAAAACCATGAACCGTAGTCTTGGTGTCGCTATCCCAATTCCAACGACTTCCATTAACCTCTGGACAAACATGTGGATTAACCGTAGCATCAAGGCAAGTGGCCAAATGTTTTCAAACAAAATGTCTTTCAGCCTAGCATGTCTTGCTTGCACAACCGTTTCAGTTTCTCGTGTCAAATATTGGAGCAATATTGTTTGCGTGCAATCTCCAGGAAAATTTGCCTCCTGGGAGAATTGTCAAAAAAGTGTACTTACGAAGTTATTATTTAACAGGCAAATCACAATAACTTAGTAACTTAGTATAAAATGAAGTATTTTGTGATTTGTCTGTTAAATAATAATGCTATCAGACACACATTACGCAATACTCAAAGTGTGGTTATTTAAGAATGACAAATTCGCACTACTACTACTAGTGATTACGTTGTCAAATGATATGTTGCATTTAAAGATGAAGGATCCCTACTAGAGATGGTTCTGAGGTTCTGACCCCTGAGTAGGTGGGGCATCCCCCCCCCCCCCAACCCCCTCCCCCGTAGGTGCGCCACGGCATTGGCTTAGTTCATCGATAAATTGTAAAGACTTGGAATACAGTCTAGCATGTCTCATCATTTATGTGATTACGACTAAGTCCTGTATTTCTTATTTAATAATACCAGGACTTACATGTAAAATTAATATTCTCAGAATATTATCCAATATAAGTTCTAGATTTTCAGACATGGAAGAATTTATAATACTGGATTCTATCTTAATGCAAGGATGCTTAATTCTCTTTACGTGTTGCTTGAATGAGAAAATAATTAATTCAGTTTTATCCTTGTTTACTTTCATCATGTTGCAGTTCATCCAAATATTTACGTCTTCAATACGAGCTTCAATTGAAGATGAAATATCAGGTTATTTATCAAATGTCTTTAAAATCGTGTATATTTCAGTATCACCAGTAATGCCACTTCATAATTTCGCCAACTGGTGTAGTATACATATAATAATTCTTTGTTCCTAAACCGGATCCCTGTGATACACCAAAATGAAGACCTACATCTGGTGTCGTTTCATCCACGATTGAGGGGCGCCTCCTTGGTCGCACTGGTAGCGCGTTGGGTCACATATCTCTACGAACTGAGTTCGAATCTCGGCATTAGCACATCTGATTGATGTTTCATCTTCGACTTCGCTTCATTACATTCGGAGGTCGCACGGCTCGTTTAGCCTACCATGTGCACAAAAGTAACCGTAAAACATCAATCATCATCTTCATCATCCACGACTGAAACACTCAGTTATGTCGGTGAGGTACGACTTCATCCAGGTTAAGCCATTTTTTACGTCAATGGAAATTTCTCGACTCTTCAGTAGCATCGCGCGATCGATTACATCCAAAGCTGCAGATAAATCATATATAATTAATACAGTCATGGATCCTCCACGAAGAGCCTCGGCAATGTCACTGTACAATTTCAAGGGACCAGTTTCTGTGGAATGACCTCTATGATAAACCGGCTCATAATTTCAATAGAGTCATTGTGCTCTAAGTGCTCGTTACAAATACAAAGGTATCACTAACTCAGCCATTGACCTATTTATGATGGTCGTTAACGGTAACAAAGTTGATCCAAACTAGGAAGTAGATATAAGTCACGTGACTTGTTTAAAGATTTCCTGATTGTCTCCTTCGTCTCAGCCGAAGAAGTTCCGCCAAACATGTCGATCATTTTCCCGTTAAACATAAGATTCGCATTCGTGGCGATATTGCAGGTATTATTGGAAAAATCAGAAGTTATCTTATTCCTAATCAATGCAGTTTTCATTGTGAAGAGATTGCTGACCTTCTTCAATAAAGGTATATTGAAATTACTGTCCATCAAGTTATTTTTCTTAGTTTAAAGTTTCTTTTTTATATTTATCGCATTGTTCCATGTTTGTGGGTAAATAACATTTCTTTTCCTCGAACCCTAGTGTAGTTATTAAACAAAATTGCACTTAAACCACGTGGTGCTGTTATTATTATTATTATTATTATTATTATTATTATTATTATTAATTCAACTATTAAACGTTATGACTGACGACATTTCATAATGTGAGCCTATTTTGTTTAGTAGAGGATGTTAGAGTTTATCAGTACGTTTTATTGGTAACTCGTTGTCCTCATTCCCTATTGACCTTTCTTGCTTATTTATTGTCACTGTAAGGTTTTGAGTCAGACATAGTATTTGATCATTCCCAGATGAACATCAAGTGTATATATATATATATATATATATATATATATATATATATATATAGTCTTCCAGTGCCCGAATACAATTCTTAAGTTAATTAACGAAGCGTCTGCAACGATATGCTATGACCCAAATATAACAATTCTTTTTCAGTTATCAATCTGCTAGACATACTCCCGCGTTAAAATGTATTTGAACCGCCAAAAGAGTTGTGTACGCTGCGGGATAATGTGTGACAGTGGGAACAGCCCGCTGTGTCGTCATCGTCATTAGTACGACATTCTGTCCAAGGTATCCCCAGGCCGATTTTTTTTCGTTCAACAAATTCATATCGAAACAGAACTAGATGCAAATAGAGGTTCCTTCTAGCTTCTGCAGTTGAAACCAGATACTCTTTTGGAATAAGTTATCAATAACTTATAATTTAGCCTAGTTACTTCAAAATAAACATTTAAATACACTGATAATGTTACAACGCCATTCAAGTTCGCACATTATAAAATAAACTTCATGTACGTGAAACTTTATTTGGCGTAGTCATGACTAGTGAATTACTCTCAGGACTAGTATATTTTCCAAGTTACTAGTCATGTGGACTAGTAATTGATTTTATTTAGCTCCTAACTCTATATTTATATATACACACACACATACACACACACACACACACACATATATATATATATATATATATATATATATATATATATATTACTACTCTTCAGTCTGTGTGGCCCAACTAATAAGTTTTTTCATACGTGACAAATGTGTCAAGCCCACCAGGAAGTGGGTGCATGTGGGCTCGGTACAGAAAGAATAAGTTGCTGCTGTTCAAAAGAAACCTATTAATCAGAGCATTTCGACACCACAGATGCTGACCTCAACTTCGTTGTGGATTCAAATAACTGTGTATATGTGTGTTTGTGTGTGTTTGTGTGCGTGCGTACGTGCGTACATGCGTGCGTGCGTGCGTGCGTGCGTTTGTGCGTGCGTGCAGTCTATACTTGCGGGTTGCTCATCTCTATGTAAACACATTTGAAGCTCATAGTCTGCTAGAACAGCAACTATAATGCACTTTGCAGATTGTTCGACGAGGCAAAACAGGGTAATATACCAGCACCAATCTACTTTGTGCTTATATTGATGTACTATACAACAAATGTATTCTAAAAACGATATCACCTCGGTTGATTGGTTCATAGGTAAATTATGTATTGACTACACGAGATACACCGACTCTGTCTTCTATCTGTGGTAATGTCATCAATTATTAACGAGTAAATCATCCTATCCCATTAGAGAATCCAGTCAAATGTACAAAAAAATGTAATATTAATTGCTAAAGGCTTATTTATGGTGATTGCTCATGACTTGCGAATTTGTCTTTCACGTGTTATTAAATTATTCTGTAACACAAACTGTAGTTTTAAGCATTTGAATGATGGTATATATATATATATATATATATATATATATATATATATATATATATATATATATATATGAATCCAGGACATAATCCCCTCAAATTAAGAATATTAAAAGGTTAACATATTATTTAACCGAACTTTTTTATTTACATTTTTCATTTTCCTCAAATTAATAAATTCAGCGCTTTAATGATTAAAATATTTATTAATTTAAATACCTTTACACTTAAATCAAATTGTTGTTCATTTATGTACAATAAATTTAATATAGTACAAGATAAATAACAATTTTGTTTAATTGTAATTCACGGTCAAAGTCTATTGAGATGAGGGAGATCCACTTGTAAACAAATTAAGCCTGTTATGTATTAATCTGTTTGGTATCTTCGGAAGTCACAAACTTGCCATTTTCGATGGGAAGCCACTAATCCATTGTTTATACGGAAACCAGGTATTATCTCGCCGCAACATTTTACCAGATCTAAACATTACTAAGAACAACTACGATTATGAATAGTATTATGGAGGTCATTAAGAGTCAGAAGGATGGACTCACAATTATAAAGGGTGGATAGATATAAATATGCCAAGAAGTATGCCCGGAAGAGAGCCGTTAAATGAGAACGTTTCCAATGGTGCGGCATTCTCAAGCAAGGCAGTCATCATCACTGACCTTGAGAGGAAGAGGACTATGTATGACCAGTTTTACCCCTCACACACATGATGCACGTGATACTGCCGCCTCGGCTACCAAGCTACCCACTACCATACGGGAACCTGCTGGAAGTTCCCGAGGAACCATCATACAGATTCTCGTAGAGAATAACCTTTGACCCTCCTATAGAAGTCCGTACAGAAATCAGTAAATCTGTAGATTATCAAGTGGTCGATGGAAATAACCGTTGATATGTTTTACACAGAGACGTTACAGTTATAACAGATATACAATTACCGGTAAGACTTGTATAGAAATGGCAAAATAAATTTCTATTGTACTGTACGTAAAAATAAATATTAGATTTTTTGGAATTAAATCAATTTAGTCTTCATGCCAAGGGATTATGTCTTGAGGGAATATTGTTCAAGGAGATTATATCCTGAGGGCGATTATGTCCGTTTTTTTTTTTTATATATATATATATATATATATATATATATATATATATATATGTTACAGTGATATTGCGAAACTCGTGATTTAATAACAACAGTTTTATATGAATATTGTTTATTAAAACCAACAACTAAAACTACAGAATCCACATTCAAATATCTTTGTATAATATTAAAGTAGTGATTAAGAGTGAAAAAAGCCTAATCTCTAAGTCCTGCTCAAATATTTGGTCCAGTTGCTACATATTGTACAAGAAATATGCAATACTGTCAACATATAACATGCGTAGATGCTACAAATAGTCAAATTCATGTACATCAGAAACAGATAAGGCACATTCATACATCGTCTTATTGTGCCATGCACGTAATTAATTGTTCATTGTTAACTCGGTATTGTCAGCTTGGTACATTGCTTTTACAATGTATGTAACGTCTAGAACATGTTTATTTCTTGTGACACGACAGAGATGAGTGTCAACGGCTGTTACACTTCACTTTTGCTTTAAAGCACTTACACCTATTGGTTTTACACCTTTTGGCTCCACAATTGCATTTTGTGAAACCTTGTCCCCCACACCTTGACTGTTTCGTAACTGTTTCACGGAGTAACATTGCCTGATCTTGTCTGACATCTGCTTCTGTAAGTTTCCGTGGACACAGTTGAAACTGATTCCTGGAGAAATGTCCTTTCAAGCCATAGTGTGGAATGCACAACGACCACATTCACTGTTGTTGTTGCAGAAGAGGTCACTGGCAGAACATGATGTGTGACACCTTCTTCCTGGGCTTGCTCTCTAGTCTGCATGGCTGGCTCTTTTGATTACTTGTAAAGTTTCTCAACGCCACCACACTGTAGAAATTCATACCTAAAAATCGATTTGATTTGAAGGGATTTTGTAAAATCAGACATTATAGGTAGCATTCTCAGAAGAAAACCACCTTCCTCATCCCATATTTCCCTAATAATTTCAGCTATTTCATTGAATCCCTAAGAATTAGATCTTGCATATTTAAGAATTGAAACACTAATCACTTACTTGGAGGGAAGGTAGAAGTGCTGTCTGGTTTTTCTTTTGGGATTTTGTCCTGCAGTATTGATTTCTTCAATCGTTTGAAAATAATCATCCTTGGCTATGAAATACCTTTTACACTGATCATACAACCCATATAGATCTCGCTTAAACTTTTCTTCAGTCTCATTAGCCATTGTAGCAAGATCAATGAGTTCAATGACTAACTAACCAGTTGAAGTAATTTCTATACCTATTCGTCAACTGAATTGCAATTAAGTACCTTAATATGATTGTCTGTTAATTAATGCTACATGCGGCAGTCACACTGGATACAAAAGATAAAACAAGAAGCCACACCTCGGTACAAAAATGTTTCCATTTGAAGATGTCCAATCTTTTTTTTTCTTCATCTTTTAGTGACAATGAGAGGCTGACTAATTAAATGAAGCCACATCTTATCCTTGTGTTTATATAATTTTTAACTATATGTTACCCACCCCCTCCTATAACCTAACAGCATCAGTGTCAAGTCAGTGACCTTTTTTCTTAGGTCAGGGGGGGGGTCACTTTTTTAGACACAATAGGGTGGAAACCTTTTTTATCATGTTAAATATAGGTATGTACAGGTTATATATAACATTATTAAAAGATAATTTGGGGCAATTTTTGCAGAAGGGGGTAACTGTTTTATTCGCGAAAGGGGGGCCCTTTTTATCCGCGAAAGGGGGGAGGAGTCCCTTTTTCGTCGTTCTCCGATAACATATTTTCAACACCCACCCCCCACCCCCAGATATAAATTCTGACCGGTCCTTAAACCAATAATCCTGTGTATTTTGTATTGCATTTCTTGCATATAGACATAGCTTTGCTCTGTGATAGCCTCAGATAACTGTGACTGTTATATTAATTAGCATGTGAAAAGTCATAATTATTTGTAATTAAATGAGACGAAGAGACTGCAAATGAAATACTAAGATTCGTGTGTATTGTCGATGGACCAAAGTTATATGCATATGTCCTTCCTATAAATACACACTGGCACAGTGCTCTTGATTCGTAGGGCCTCATTATACTTGCACTTCCATTACAAAAATTCACTAAACATACTTTAGTAAGAGAGTGAAATATACACACCATTAAATCACTGGTTTCGCAATATCATTGTAACATATATACGCGAATATGGCATTTTTTGGCGCAATGGTTAGATCACAGTGCTGCAGGTTATGGGTTCGAATCAGGGCCATAGTTGTGTTATGGGATTTGTTTACTTATGGAGCTGCCGCCCCACCATATGTTCCAGGTGTGACCAACATAATATTTTTTTTGTGTTTTTTGTGACATAAAGAAGTGTATTTGTCGGAATCCACCTTCCAACGCATCAATCTCGCCAATAAACCATCAGAATAAGGTTTCCAGTCGATCAATATTTATGTTTTGATAAGGGTTCAGATGTCATGTCGATTTGCATATTAATGAGCCTCCACGAACACAAACGATATTTGCAAAAAAAATGACGCCATTTCTGTGAATGGCTTCTCACGGAATCGTTCTGTTTATACTTTTAATATTCTTCTATATTCTTCTTTCGTCTTCTTTCTTCTGGCATCTTATTGTAAAAGTTTTAGCTTTTTCCGTGCCTGCGACGTTGATATATAAAGAAAGTTTGTCGCCCACGATGGAGCGTTGTGGACCTCAGTCGATTTGCATACACAAATAAACAAAACGCCCTTAAATCGGATGCCGAAAAACCACGCGCTATGAAATGTAAATAAACAGCGATCGCCGAGTATCATACATTAAGATTGATAGATATCAAATGACAGAACTAACCATCAAATATCTAGATGTATAATTAAGTTTGATAGATGAGGCAGCCAGCAGAGCGTATCCATTACATACACGATAGTGTTGTTAGTTTTTACATTTTAGTGCGCTATGCAAATTTCAATATTAGTGCCGGCGCTACTAATAGGAGTTGGTGTAAAATATATTCATTTAAATCCAGATGTAAACAAGCCTTAAAGCTCAACATGTCGGCATCTTTATTTTATATGTAAATGTATACATATGGCCTTTACACTGTAATATGAAACTTTACTTCCGAATTAAGTAATTTGTTTGATTGATTGATTGATTGATTGATTGATTGATTGATAATCGTCAGTTATCTAGAGGCTTAAATAAATAACTATTTCATCTGTTGACGTGGCTGTAGGACAAAGTCGGAGTCTGACGGTTTTTATCAGACCGCCATTTTTGATACGATCCGTCACAGATTGATGGTCGGACCTCTCTATACGACCGGCTCCTAAAGGCCACCCCGTCCGGAGGCCTCTATCTTATGAAGATCATCTCGACGTCGAACCCGATTGTTTACAGTCATAACAAACCTCGATAGTCGTTAACATTTCTGCCCGGACGCCGAGCTGCGGGGTCGTCTGGTTAAGATTTGGTAAGATAAAGAACGCCGAGGAGAAAAAAGCCCCACAAGTTACCGACGTCGTCGTTCGAGGCGCGCGAGACTGGACGAATGTATAGCAGCAACGAATGGTCAATCGCGGACTCGGATTAGGAGGCTTCTTAAGGAACAGAAAATATATCGAGAAATATATCAAAAAGAGTGTAATGGCGCGTGTCTTATGGTATAAAGGAGCCGACGGAGCGTTACCGCCTAAGTAACCGTGTGTGTAGTTGAGTATTAAGAGTTAAGCCGAAGACGTTAATCGTATTATGTGTACTTGTTTCCGTCGTGTACAAACAACGAATATATTTCGCCGATCCGCCGACATTATAACTGACTCGTAAAATACTGAGGAGGCTGTCCGCGCTAGAAATACGACGGAAGGCGGTGAATTATATCAAAAGTAAACAAACACCCGGCGAGTTCTGTGTTTGTCGGACGACGAAGGACATTTGTCGGCTGGGAAGCGACCAAATAGTAAAAAACTGGTCAACATGGTACAGCGCTATACAGCCTCAACGAGGGGGGCTCGCCGTAAAAGGTAGGATAGTGTGGAAATATGAGTGAGTGAATGAGGGAATGTACGTCAGTGAGTCAGTAAGTGAGTGAGTAAGAGGGTGAGCGTGTTTGCCTGATTCGTTTAGCGTCTGGGGGAAATCTAACGGGGGTTGGAGTTCAAGCGGAAGATCTAATTCTTTTCAGCGACCAAGTTGCTGATTTCATTAGCTTCTGGAACGTAAACGGGAGCATCCATGGTCTAACTGGTATAGCGTTTGGCCGCAACTCTCAGCCACCCGAATTCCTATCTCGTTGTGGGCGTGTCTGAAGGATATTTAATTTTTCACTTTGCCTCATTACCCGTTAAAGTTCGCTTGCCCCGCTTAGCCCACCTCGTGCAGAAAAGTGGCCGTAAAACTCCCAAACAACGTCATCATCGTTTGGGATGTATAGGCAAAGGCGGACTCCATCGGGGGAAACTGTACCCAAACTAAGGTAACTGGACTCGAACCCTGACGTGGAGTTGTGCAGCACAGCGCCCTAACTACTGCCTTATAGGAACAGACTTCGCCGATGGTTGAAATGTCCGATAGAGCTCGGAAACTTTATCGAGCAATCCTAGTATCAATGTATCGTTTAAGCGGAATAATGTACGCTCCCCATCATGTAACCATACAATGTAGTTTATAATATAGGGATCGGTGATGTATTTCTCCGAAAAGCTGGCAAATTCTGTATCACTGATTGGGCTTGTTTATTATATTGCCCTGGTACGTCGTATCGATTATTCAGGCGCTCAGTTTGATGACAGTTCAAAATTCGAACGTCGCACGATAATTCCACGCTATCGGGTATCAGATGGCATGATTTTGACACGTAATAGCATGAAATATTATGTAATGGTAATTGTCGTCTTGTGTTAAATCGAAAACTTCGTGGTGATACTTCAGTGTCTTATTGTCAGTGATATAAAGGATGTTATCAATGTCCTTCCTACACGAACTTTATTCCATCTTTTTGTGACAATTTTAATTTAAAGAAGTTCGCGAGAGAAAACCTCGTAAACGGATATCCTGTTGTTGTTGTTTTTTTGTCTAACACTGGTTCTATCAGGATAATTGGCTAGCGAAGACCTAAGGACGCTCTAATGGTCCAGTTGGTAGTTCACGGCATTCTATATCATCCGGTCGTAGGATCGAATCCGGCTGCTGCTGGATCGCGATATTCTCTAGCGGAGAAATAATTCGGCGGTCATAGGGTCACGGTGAGACTTGCGCCGAGGTTCAACAAATCAAAAATCAATCACTGATCATTAACTGGTTATCGATCAGCTCTTCTCATTGTTGACGAAATTGGATGTGGGATTTTCCCTAGGGTGGAAAATGACTCTATATCGCAATTAGAATGGTCATCCAATGTGATAATACTCATATATATCATGATAATGATCTATATTGTCTTATAAATATTGCCAACAAAGAATGTTGCCTTTTTGAACTAGCATGTTTCCATCTAATCTTCCATAAATCCACCCATCCATCCATCCATAGATCTATCTATCAATTCATCTATCCATCTATTTATCCATCCACCCATACATTAGTCCATCCATCCATCCATTCTTCCATCCGTAAATTTATCATCCATCAATCCGTACATCCGTCTATATATCAATTCATCTATCCATCCACCTATTTATTCGTCCATCCATCCATCCATCATTTGGTTACGGACATTGCCCAATTCTGACAAAAGCCTATTTGTTTCTTCTGCTAAGCCTTTACTTTTAGAGGGGAGAGAGAGGGGGAGAGGGGGTGGGGGAGGGAGAGAGATATATACAGACAGAGAGAGAGAGAGACAGAGAGAGAGAGACAGAGAGACCAGGTGACCAGGATGAAGTTGAACAAACAAACAACTCGTTGCCATAATCCCGACGTTCTCTAACACTTCATTCTATTTTCGGACAATTTAGAATGACCACCGACAGAAGAGACAACTTCTACGGCTAGAAGCTTTTGTGTTCATTGATAAAGACATTCGCCATTCACCGAGAGATATCGATCTGGTTTATCGGCGAAAATTTGCTTCGGCCAAGGAGAGATCCGGTATAAATTATAGGGGGGGAGGGGTCTTCTGGCGCTGACACGAGGCGAGCTTTGTTATTATTCGAGCTCAGATCAATGTGACGAAATATGACACGTCATCTGTTAGGATGGTTTAGGTGTGCTGAACAAGAGTTAGCCCGTAATGACAAGATGACATCTATCTTCATATCTCTCTTTACGTGTATCTGGATCTACATTTGCCCGTCGGTCTATTATATATGTGTGTATTACAGTTAATTTGTATAATCAGGTATCTCACACAGGCATAGATTCGCAGATAGATAGAAAAGAAAGAATATATATATATATATATATATATATATATATATATATATATATATATATATATATATTTCTCCGAGTTTCTGTTTCCATTAATATAAGTCAACAGACTTATATTACCGTCGTCAATCGTTATTTTTTATCCTATGTTGATAAGGATTAATCACCAAACAACAGAACAATCTTATAGCCAGCTCGTCATTTTCTTTACAATTTCCGTTCACGTCTGACGTCATAACAACGTCTTATGACTCGTCATCTGACGTGTTCAGACCTATCTCCCCGATCTAAGTCGGCGTTTTGGCCAAAACTCAAGTTTCCTGACAACTTTATTCGGCGAATCGATGTCACGGCTGGCCAACGACAAATAACAACATCTTGTCGTTGATGGTGAGTCAAAATGTTGGTCATTTTATTGAAACTCATTTGCCGAGTGAGTTATGTTGATGAGACACGTCATTTGTAGATAAGCTGTCTGTAAAGTGACTAAAACGTACGACATTTTGTTATCAATAGATGGATTATACGATTATAGAACATCATTTAAATTACAATCCAGAAAGTTGTGTCAAATTAACATAAAGCCACTTGTATATTCCTATGTCTGTGTGTGAGTGCGTGTGTAAATTCATCTCGAAGTCTGTGTAAATGTGTATATATATATATGGTGTGTGTGTGTGTGTGTGTGTGTTGTGTGTGTGTGTGTGTGTGTGTGTGTGTGTGTGTGTGTGTGTGTGTGTGTGGTAGGGAGAGATCGCACTGGCTCAGAGAAACAAAAGATAACATCCATTAATAACCTATACCTCCATAAATCCACATAAACATAAATCCATTCATATAAATAAACGTAAATATGCGCGAACATCCAGTAACCGATGATTGATGTTTTACGGCCACATTTGTGCACATGGTAGGCTAAATGGGCCGAGCGACCTCCAAATGTAATGAGGCGAAGTCAAAGACGAAACAACCTTCAGATATGCCCAAGCCGAGATTCGAACACGGGTGGTAGTGATCTGTGGTCCAACACGCTATCGCTAGACTACGGAGGCGCCCCCGAGAATATCCAGTAACCGACCTGTTACAACCACATAAACAATAAACTCAATTACGTCAATTAACCCACATTGTCTAATATGGTACCCCAGGTAGATTCTTAATTACAATTATCGCCAGCCGTGATCAACGTGATAATGACAATGGCTGCCTCTGTATTCGACAAATTTTAAGCCAACGCCGATATTTCGAACAATAGATCAATTAACGGCATATTTCAGTGGTTTCGTTTCGCTGATATAGACATAGACACGGTTACGATCAACTTAAAGGAAGCGGAGTCATCTAAATCATACAAGTTAGCTCAAGACCGAGGGAAGGGGGAGGTGCGATATGTGTTTACTGCGTACGCAATTCCGTCTGTTTACGTGCATGTATTCGCATAGGCCCGGCGACACGTACGGGCACCGATAAACACGTGCGTGCGCTGAATGTGCGAACATGTTGACCTATAAAGGCATGAAATAATATTTTTTTTTTCCTGCATTATATTTGATCTGACACCGCTGATTTTATTGGCTAATGTCTTCTCGATACACGAGACGGGATCAATTAACTAGTTGGCATTGTAAGAGAGAGAGGGGGGGGGGTGTGGTGAAACGTTTAATGTTAAATTAGTTAGTTGGCATCAAGCTACGCCGAATTTGGTTAGGCTGCTTTGTCTAAATATTTTGTTTGTGTTTTTTTTTAATTTTTAAGTGTTTTTTGTGTCACATTAAGGGGCTAGACTAAGCTCATTTCTTAACTCTGTTCTTAACTTCGGCTAATCGTTTTTTAGCCATTTTGTTTACTCTGCCTACGTCCGGGAAAGGTCAATAATACATCACTAAACGATCCGGGATTTTAAAATAAACCATTCCAAAATAAAGAGGACGATGTTTGATAGAGTCGCTTTACTTCCGGTCTCGATTCCAGGGCAAATATCAAAATGTCTGCTGTCAGATCACGTCTGACGTAGTTCGTAACGTTCGAACAGTTTTCAAAAAAGCTTCGAAAGGGACGTTTACTCATACCCCGACCACCTATTTGAAATCTCCCGTGCACTACAATTGAGAGCCCCTGTGCATCTCCGGAATTCGTTCATTCGTCAACAAAAGGCTTCTGCCGACATTTCCTAAGCCGATAGCTCTTCGGCCTAATTTCTCAAAACGCCAAACCAATCAACGAGAGGTGGTCATTTTCCACAAGCGTGTCGTCGTCGTCGTCCGAAAACAAGGCATTAATCAATATTGGCCTAAGTAAGCCGCCAAAGTCGTTAGATTAAGCTTTACTTGAGAAGCCTAATTATCGCTCTACTTAACCGACCAATAGCAATAGCTCGTTAGACGGGAGTTTATCGGACACAATAAGTTACTTACGGAGAGGAAAAAAAAAACAGAAAATTACTATCATCGGTACAGAGGCCGTTATATGATATTCTTAACAGTTTTAGTGCTGTTGTTGTTACTATTGCGGCTGCTGATACGGGAAACGAATTAGAGGAAATCGTGTCTTTTTATGTACCATCGTATATTTCACACCAATTTCAACCGACTGAGTGAGAGAGAGAGAGAGAGAGAGAGGACAGGACAAATATGATATTGACCGATAAAAGGACACTGTGACCGTTTTGCGGTTCGATGGTAAACGTTGGCATCGGAAACATTAGTCAATACCGTCTATTAGACACTTAACACCGGACTGAGCCGACTAACTAGACACCGGTATTATACCTAGAGGCAGGTAATGTTTGTCCTCTCGTCGTTGCCATAGAAACGACATCGACGGACTGACCATTTAACCCATCCCGTGGCTGGTAGGGATTAAACCCCCCCCACACACACACACAGACGAACTAAGCCGACATCTGGATATATCTTTGGATAAGCGTTCCGGATACGGACAACGTCAACGGGACAGTATAGGGCCATATCGGCGGATTTATCAGCGTCCAGGATGATTAATTCGGGGCAAATTGGCCGGTTAAGCTTCAGTCTTAGCTCGAAGAACCGGAAACAGGCGAACAACGCCTTCGGACGTAAACGGAAGTTCTCTAACACGACGAGGTAAGGATGAGTGTGAGTGTATGTGTGTGGTGGAGGGATTGGGGGGGGGGGGGACAAAGGGTGATCTTGTCTAATGGTGTAGTCGTAAGAATATAGTTATGGAATGAATTTATTCATTCCGATATATTATTGATAACTGATGGTAAATAACATATAATAAGTTGATGTTTTCCCCATTGTATATCCGGAGAGCCTTTACTGGAGACAGACTGACAGACTTATAGACGTCCATATGGACAGACAGACAGACGAACAGATATACAGACAAGTAGAGTCTTAATAAGTAAAGTCACCTATTCTTCATGAGTTACCTGATGTATCGTCAAAGGGATATGGTGAAGTTTAATTCCCTATGTGACACATACTGCCAAAGCAACCAGACGGACTGATACTCGTTCACCAACGGATCCAAAAACACAAACAGTCGCAGTCTCTCGCACACACACACACACACACACACACCTACAGATAGTAGCCTACACACAGTCTCTCTCTCACACACACAAACAGTCGCAGTTTCTCTCTCACACACACACACACACACACACGGTCGCAGTCTCTTTCACACACACACACACACACACACACAGTCACACACACACCTACACACAGTCTCTCTCTCTTTCTCTCTCTCTCTCTCTCTCACACACACACACACACACACACCTACACACAGTCTCTCTCTCTCTTTCTCTCACACACACACACACATTCACGCCCACAGTTCGTATAGCACATTATTACTTGGCGCCATTTCTGGAAGGACAAGTTTTAAGAGTTTATTTCCAGATGGCTCATGACAGAAGAAAACAACAAAACTGAATAAAATTAATAGCAAAATAAAAACGTCCCCCCCCCAAAAAAAAACACATCCTACAAGTTGGTACCTGTTATACTTTTAGCTGTATGCTGGCTGGGTCACGTGGTACCCGTTATACTGTTAGCTATTTGCTGGCTGGTCACAAACACACGGATACATCTAATTGACTATTGATCCGAGTTTGATCAGGACAAAACTTGTGTGTGCCGTAGGTGACTGATCCATACACGGGACGGTCAGACAGCAAACTGTACTCTATACCGTTCTATTTGAAGAAGATTCCTTTATCGTAATTACCGAGGCCTTTATCTGGAGCCGGCGAACTGTGTCATCTGATCGATCTCCGGTTTGGTGACCTTGACTTCTTTGTTCGGTTAGAGTCGCTCCGGAATTTCATGGTCTTCTTGTAATTCATGCCGTTCGTATCGTCATAGCATTCCTCCAGCGGTTGTTAGCTAATGTAAATAAAACCACAGCTTTCCCTGTCGATTCCTCCAGCTCGCGTTTGTTTGTGTGTGTTTGTGTGCGGGTGCGTGCGTGCGTGCGTGGTGTGTGTGAGTGCGTGCGTTATTCGTCCATTAGCACATTTATTTCTTCAGCCAGTGACCTATCATTTCCTTACACACACACACACACACACACACACACACACACATATATATATATATATATATATATATATATATATATATATACTATCAAAATTATAATTAATAATATTATTATAATATTTACAACGTGGTCAAACAGTTTACTTCACTTCACCAACCAGTCATCTATGTACTTATTCAATCAGTCTCTCTCTCTCTCTCGCTCTGCTCTCTCTCTCTCTCTCTCTCTATATATATATATATATATATATATATAGTACTATATATAATTCTGACGCTATGTTCGGTGTCAGGTTCCAGATCTAATCTGGACCACAGACAGAGTTTTGTCTGTCGATAAACTGCCCCCCCCCCTCCTTCACCTATAAAACACTTTTAATATTGACACCATATAGTCAGGTGTCACTGCTTCAATAACAATAACAATAACATCTATCTAAATGATCGTTCACTAAACTTAGGAACTTGAGACGGTTCTTAACTAAATAACATAGTTCAGAAGAACTTCAAGGACGTTAATTCTATAAATATCAGTTCTTCGTGTGTGTGTGTGTGTGTGTGTGTGTGTGTGTCTGGTTGACTGTGTGTGTCTGTGTCTGTATGTGTCTGGCTGACTGACTGTGTGTGTGTGTGTGTGTGCCTAACACTGAGTGTTTGTTGTTTCGGTCGAATGTATTTGTTGTATATCAAGTTAAGGCCTGCCTCAGACAGACAGACAGATGATACACACACACACACACCGTCAATGACAATCGAACTACCTGTTGATAACTCACCGTTTCGACTCGTCTTCAATCCCTTGGTGATGGTAAACAGATCGCATAAGTCGCCGCCTCTGGATCGCCTTAATTAGTTCCAGCAAACGAGCTTCATTATCTCAGCGTTCTGAGTGAACCTGTCGGATATAATACACCTGAACGAGTAGAGTGTAGAGGTAAATAACATAGAGGTACGACTGAGTGGTTATAGCGTGTGATTGTTAGAGGGCCGAGGTCGGAGATGTGTGATAGGTTTGTGATCTCTTACTGATGAGGTATTGTATCCTAGAGGATTTGAGTAATTTGATTAGAGGGAGAGGAAATATGTCTAATGAGGAGTGGGGGGGCTTGTTTCGTTGTGGCTAGTTTATCATGTGTGTTTTCTGATGTTGTGATCAAATGGCAGAAAGAGACAGACAGGTAGACAGATAAACACACACACACACACAGATAGATAGAGAGAGAGAGAGAGAGAGAGAGAGAGAGAGACACACACACACAGAGAGAGAGAGAGAGAGAGAGAGAGAGAGTTTACATGTTATCAACTCACACTTTTCAGTTTCACTTCCATTCATTTTCTCAATTCTATTTCCACTTCCGGTTATGAAAATTATAAACGAAGAACAACCTAGATGTTATGTAAACAAAACATTCCGTATATCAAATCATACATAATGATGATGATGATGATGATGATAATGATGATGAAAATGATGATGATGATGATGATGATGATGATGATGATGTCTATTTATAATATCCAAAAGCGTTCGACTTAAATGACTAAATGTAATGTTGTATCCTAATTTAGCTCGTAGACTTCTCAATTCTAATTCAGAGTTCATCAATTCCACTCAAGATAGACGGAGAGACATACACATAACTTGCGGTTCTATCGATTTCCATTGATTCGCCGACTAATCAATCTAAAGTTTGATTGTTTTGCGACTTTTATTGGTGAATTAAGGTTCCCCATCAGCGCGCGTTCTTTGTCATCGGAATACAATGGCAGAGTGACAGGGATTGGATAACGGATAACAATTAAGTGTTCCGATGCTCCAAGATATGACAGACATTGTCAGGGGTTTCCATTGTTATCTGGATTCCATCGCGTAATGTATTGTCTTATAAAATGATGTAGGCGTATTTCTCCATGGGACATTTTGTGTGTGTGTGTCTGTGTGTGTGTATGTGTGTGTGTGTGTGTGTGTGTGTGTGTGTGTGTGTGATTTATATATATATATATATATATATATATATATATATATATATATATATACTGTTAAGCATAGTGGGAGGTTTATGCCGGAGAGGTAATATAATATTTTCCCCAGGGATAGTTTTACATCAGTATATTATTGTCCCTCGACAATCTTTTAGGGATGGCTTTCATCATCATCAACACCATCATCATCATCATCATCATCAACATAATCATCATCATTATTATCATCATCACCATCATCATCATCATCAACAACATCAACTTCGTGAACATCAACAACATCATCATACAGCCGTTAAGAGTGATACCACTCCATGTCACATGTAATATATCACCTTATCGGTGATATTAAGTAGTTTTACGAGCAGAATGAGATCAATATTGATAACGAGAGATTCGCTCAAGTTATGTCCAATCTAGACAATAGATATACAGATATCAACCAAACGAGCACTATCTTACCATCCTACACGAAACAAGAGACAGAAAGCTACCGCTGAATGCGACGTGTTTTTAATTTTGAGTGATCGGCCAGTTCAGTCGCGGGATGACGCAATTCTAAATGCGGAAGCACCAAATAGGTCGGGGCGACCTACAAGCGACGCCGAAGCTGAAACATCCTTCAGGCATATCTAGGCCGGGAGTTGTACGGGGGTGCCGGGATCCCTGGTCAACCGCGCCACGGAGACGCCAAAGCTCCAAATAAAGGGAAGAACCTCCCTTCCAGTGAGCCAAATAGGAAAATGGGACACGGGCTATAGAACTGTCAATGAAAATATTCCTGACTGGGAAGCGACAATGTCCACATATTATCAGAGTTGTGTGGACTGTGGTATTCGGTGCGAGATAAGATGCCTCGAGCATTTAGGAACCCATTGCCGCTATCGCTGATTTATGACATGCGAAAATAGCATTATAAAACTGAATCGTGAATCGGCATCTAATGGTAGGCGAAAATGTACTGGCTCAGCGAAGCAGAAATTCGCCGTCGGGGTTTCTTAGTTTGGAAGAACGAATCGTTTGTGGTCAAATCAAATAATCTTCGGTTGTGATTGATCAATGTAACACACACTATCAGAATAGTGCGATTATGATAATGTCACCGATTGAACAGACTATAAATATACCAATTTCTATTAAACAAATTCCCGCAAAGCCTCTTTAGAGTACTGCTGTTGAATTGTAACGCGTACTTGCGTCTACTTGCCTATTTTTGATTGGCTAGAATTCGCTGCTGTCTTACACTAATCTGCCAACAATAATTGTATTCTATAATTGGATTATCACTGGTCAAGTGTTCATCGTTAAATAGCATAATGAGATTGGTAAAAAATGCTAAAGTTTTATCTATATGAAACTGACAAGAGGCGAATACTTAAACAACTAACATCTACTGTTAGAGATAGCTTTATAACACATCTACCTTGTTATCTACCTTGTGACATCTCTAGTCGTGTACAGTGGAAGCCAAGAATGCTACATCTTCTTGTTAACTGACATACAAGAATGACAAATCTGCCTGGCCACTGACAATCAGAAATGGTACATCTACCTCCTTACTAAAAGAAAAAGGCACATTTTCCTATCTACTGAGATACGAGACTCACTGCTCTCATTGTCCTTTGACAGACAAGACTGACAAATTTAACCATCTAATGATACACAGGACTGACAGCTCTACCTGTCTAATCATAGACAGGACTGATACATCTACCTGTCTGATGATAAACAGGACTGATAGATCTACCCGTCTAATGGCAGATACACAGACATATTTACCTGTCTAGCGATAGATGGGCCTGACAGACTAACAGATCTATCCCACGTAATAACAGACAGGACTGTCACCACGAGCCGATCTTCGTCGTCTACTGACAGCGAGAATCTCGATTAATTATTGATTAGCGTGAATCTTCAAGCTACCTATATAACGTGGGACGACCCGACAGAGCGTGGCATCTCTAGTAATCTGTTCTCTGAACAGAGTACACACCGTCGGAGGGTACTCTTCGTCTACTTCCCCGTTACTCCGTCAGTACTCCTCAAGTACTCGACCCGATGGGGTCTCGTACGTTTCAAATATAGTCACGTGTAGACAAATACTGGATTGTTTCGGTGGAGTAGATATTTAGGATTTAGATAATTTATTCGGGATCATGAGCGCGTCGTCCAGCAGACAAAGCACTTCGATAGCTTCTGCTTCTAGCAGCAGGTAAGTTAAAGGTTAATTAATTAATATCAACCAGGTGTCGTACGCCAGATTGTCAGGTGACTGAATAGATCACCGAGTTTAATATAGATTGTTTCATGGTATGATTATTTGGAATACTATTGTTTACATTATTAGACTTTATTCATATTTAATTTATGATGTCCAATGTACGAGTTTAAACAGATCATAGAAGGTGCTTGTGTAGCCCAGTAAATAGACTATACTGCACCGCGAACCTCCAGATGTGAGTTCAAATCCGAGTAATAGCTGTGTTTGAGGGACGTTTCCCTGACGTGGTCGCCCCTTGGCCAAATGGCAATGTCATGATCGTCGCTGAGCCGTCATCAGCATCATCATCATCATCATCACCACCATCATCATCATCATCATCATCACCACCATCATCATCAGCATCATCACCATCATCATTATTTTCTTCATCATTTGGTGGCCTTACACAATCCACTACCTGTGTACCCACGATGAGTCAGCAATCGTTTACGTTCGTCTATCTCACGGGTCAGCGACTAAGTCGAGGGTCTCTCAATCGGTTTAATCAAATGACTCCTTACGTCTGCCCCTCTAACACCTACCACCCCCTCCTCCAATATGTGTACACAACCCAAAAAAAGTACTCGACAATACTCGAGTTTGTTGTAAATCCTTCTCACGTTTTTCAATATCTGTCATTCTCACCCGGCCCCCTCCGTCCGCCTTAATAACCTGAGTCCAATCTTCGATATTTATCTGTTATCTATTTTCGATAATCCGTCTAATTGGTATTCATAAATGGTTCATGTTTTTAAAGGTTGTCAATTTGAGTGATGACTTTCTAAAAGACGCAGATCTTTTATTCCATTTCATTATTTTTTACATATACACACACGCACGTACACACATATATATATATATATTATTGTGTGTGTGTGTGTGTTTGTTGTGTGTGTGTGTGTGTGTGTGTGTGTGTGTGTGTGTGTGTGTGTGAAAGTGTGTGTTTTAGGGTACATAGTAAGAGGCAACAGGCACAGAGCATCAACATATCTAAACATCCTTCGAGACCTACCTCCATAAATCTAAATACAAATCAACTATACATACATTAATCTAAAAATAAAATGTTCCATACCTCCACATATTGATAAATGTGTGCGTATACCTAAGCATATGTCTGGTCTACTCATCAGCCTGTGGGAACCAGCTAATTCGCTTTTCGTACGCGACAAATATGTCACGCCCACAGACTACATGCAGGCTACGTATAAAAAGCGGAAGCACGTAAACACATGCCATTTGATACCACAGCTCGCAGTAAACAACACGTGCGTGTGGTTCAATGGTGACTTGCTACATACATATCATAAACTATTTTGACACCACAGTTTATATTCAACAGTAATTTTCTGTGCTTAAAAAGAAACCTGTATATAAAACATTTAATAACAATAATAACAAAGCAAATCCTTCCTATATGAACGGTATCGCTCCATAGCTATTAGCTGTTTTACTTTATAGTGAGTTCGGCGTTCAGGTGACGAAAGTTGTGCGTTCGAAACCGGTATCATACTTGTGTCTTCCTTATGGAGCCAATCTCCCTCCCCCCTCCCAATTTGTCATACGTCCCAGGCGTGACCAGAACCGAGTCTAAACAACGCGACTCAACTGAACTTGACCTAGTTCCAAAAATTCTGGATCTCGGAGTCAAAACGCCCCGGGACACCGAATGGCCTAATTGGTGCCGAGTCGTTAAACCTCACCGAGCCATCCATCCATCTGTCCATCATAAACTCGAACATTCACCTGCACGACGACTTTCCTGACTTTTCTGACTTCAAAGTCGATCGAAGAGAAGAAGCTAGTTCGTCGGTGTCACGAGAGGTCGAGTAACGGCGGCGTCAATTGTCCACATTGTCCTAAGTGGTGTCCTTTTCAGGGATTTGTTGACACGGCCTACACCTGTCAGGTGTTCTTCGCTTTCTCCGTTTAAATTCGTCTCTTTCAGGGGTACGTCCTACTTCAGATGTCAGTGATCCCACAGTAGAGTGAATGTCCGCTTTTGGTAGGACAGAGCTGATCAGAATGGCTGCCACCTGGATTCATGCTCTCTCTCTCTCTCTCTCTCTCTCTCTCTCTCTTTTATTATATATATATATATATATATATATATATATATATATATTATATATATATATCACATACACGCACGCACACGTACACACACACACAAACACATTGAGAGGGAGATGGGGTTTCTATTGTTGTTGTTGTTGTTGTTGTTATTGTTTAGCTAATACAAAATAAAATCTAATCTTTAGGTTACTAAGATAACTTAAGTATTTCTTTAGTTGGTCTTATTCATGAATTCGAATGATCACGTTTCATAATCACCCAATTTTACGTCAGATCCAGGACTGAACTTGGACAGTTTTTACGTGAACGTTTTACACGCAACTCTATTTTGGATGTTTCCTGCTTAGTGAAACATTTCTAGGAAGCGGCGTCGCCCCTCCGTTGTAACCTTGTGGCTTCAAGTGTTGTTTGCTTTGTGGTTCTTTCATCTGAAGACATTTCTAGGAGTGTCGTCCATCCGACTCGCCAGTGAGGTCATCATCCTAAATCCCTTGATAAGACCAGGAACCCGTTCGCTGTTGTTTATATTTTATAGTCGATTCACCGGGTCGCAGTAAACTTCGACTCGTTTATATGCCGTTATCACTTAGCAGTCAACAAATCCACTTGACGACAAGGTAAACATTGTCTTATGCCATCAGATATAGTCTTTGCTTAATATCAGCACTTAAACACATCAAACTGGTTACACTCGTCTGGCGAGAGGAGGCGCTCCGTACGGATAGGTATTTACGTCACGCCTGCATTTTTATCGCCCATGTCGGTGGTTCCCTCTTGTGATTCTTTAGCTGGCTTCACGGTCGCGATAATAGCCGGCGCCGTAATTAGTGTTCGATCGTTAAGTATGAACGATAATAGGATATTAATGGGTAAATTATGAACGGTGCTTTTTCACATTTATTTCACGTTTTTAATGTTTATCAGCTGTCATTGACTGCGAGCGAAACAAGGATAATAGCTAATTGCTTAAATTATATGTAATTCAGATGACTTGAAATGGACTATGTTCTGTATTTGTTACATCCGGGTTACGCTGTAGCTAGAGGCCTATTTATAGTCTACATGTTGGGAATAAATAGGTCATACGGAAATAATGAAACTCTCATTATATATATATATATATATATATATATATATATATAGGATAAAGGCACATAATTGTTTGTCTTTCATCGTATAAGTTAATATCATTAACAGTATATATATATATATATATATATATAGAGAGAGAGAGAGAGAGAGAGCACTCATATATTAATCAAGGGGACCTATTATATTAGTACTATGCCATAATAGAGATGGCGATCTTCGAGTGTGCTCGAACCTGACAACTCGAACAATAATAAATATGTTATTAAGTCGGTTGTCCTATCTACTACACCTTGACAACCGAACATCAACGAAAACATTAGCCTCTGTGATAGCAAAATAGTAAACGAATAGTAGTCTGTCTCTCTCTCTCTCTCTTTCTATATATATATATATATATATATATATATGGGTGAATATGTGTTGGTTTTGTTTTGGCGCAGACATACACGTGCGTGTGTAAACCTTCTAACAGCACACAAGACGTGAGCTGTTTTACCTGGAGGCTTAACCAAACACAGATTGCACCCGATAATTTATCGTTGATTAATGAAACGTTATTGTAATCAAACGGTGGCTCCATCTATCGGCGTGATTCATCTTCCTGGTTTCTATTGTAGGAAGATCCAGTTTAAAGACATTTACATGCAAATGCTCTTTACGGAGGCCATATTTAATGACACAGGTCGGATTGTTTATTTCAGTGCCGCGTGACATCGGTTTAGATTTATTAGAAGAATCCACAGTCGACTGCTCGTAACCTGTAACGCTATAGACAATATATGTGACACGGTGCTAACAATGTCTGGACGCACACATCTAGGAGAAGCACCCACCTTAAACCCCCCCCCCCTTCCACCCACTACAATCCGTTCGAACTTTGACGCATCTTTGTCTGCTCGGTATCCTGATCACGTTTCTCTCATCTTAACACCACCACCCCCCCCCCTCATTCTCCAAGCCTTTCGTTGTGATCGTATACGCCCTGACTTCACTTGCTAAAATATCAGTATAATCAGCAGATCAACACGATCCAGAATTTTAATCTTTGTAGAGGTGTGTCCGGTTATTTGGATGAGCATGGAAAGGCACTTAGTATCTGTTATTAAAGATTATAATGTGAGAAAATATGTAATAATACTAATAATAATACTAATAATAATAAAAATGGCAATAACAAATATTATTAGTGTTGTTGTTGTTGTTGTTGCTGTTGTTTTAATAATTTGTTTACATAAATAATTCATGATCTATTCCGGAAATCTAGTCAAAGCGAGGGTGTTACAGCGAACGTAATTGATCGTGTTTATGTTTTAGCGATTGCCCGCTAGATAATCCGATACGTATCAAAGGTTTTTAATCCAATCAAATTTGAGAAATTTGAGAGTTTTCACAACTGTACAGTGCATAAAACAATAAATCCTGATTAAACTACTTAACTTACTCTCAGTGACCACACTCTCACCAAAGCCGATATGCTGGCCAATAGTGACAACCTACAGAAGACTGGTACGTCGTTTTTGCATGGGGCCTCTATATCAACGTGATGTTATTCGCGAGTGTCGCTGCAATAATTGGAAATAGGAAAACTGATATAGATTCTAAAAATATAGGGATGTATGATAAGAGTGTGTTAGATACTTACGTACTTTTATATAGACTGTTTTAGACACGCACCTGTACTTAATATTATACAGTAACTATATTGAGCATCTACCTTCATTAGGCATACACACCTATAATGAACACTTGTAGGTAAAATAAGTCTGCCTCTTTTGCTAATATTGCCTATTTTGAGCATCTAACAGTTTGACGTATGTACGGGTACATTTTAATGTGTAATTAATTACCCGTATTAGGTATCTAACTGTATTAAATATCTACACATGTATCTTGGGGACTGTCCACCTTATTAATAATAACACGTATCACGTTGATAGGTGATCCTGTGACGACGGAACGTGTAACCTTCTCGTTACCTGATAATCAAAACTAACAGTGTGCTATAATACATTATGTCTAAGTATTGTATTATAATATCTCTTTTACAGATCTGACGATTCCCGAAGTATGAAGAAGGAGAAGCCAAAGGTATTACAACAAGGAGCTAACCGCCATATAGGAGAAGATCCTACTAAGTAAATATCAACCGAATGAATTATGTAAATGAATGAATGAATGAATAACTGTGTTGGGGTGCGGGGGTGGGGAAAATATGTACGAGGACGCGTTTGTCAATATATAAAGGGTTTACTGTTTATTTATTTAACATCGGTGTCGGTTACACTTGGAACGAATAACCGTGGACGACTACCCTCGGAAAGAAGTCCCACAAACGGTGGCATGAGCTGGATGCGAACCCAGAACCTGGAGGTTTGCATCGCAGTGCTCTAGCCATTGTGCTATCGGAGCGCCATGCGTATATATGGCGACGTGTGTACATGTATCTGTGCCTGCGTGCGTATGTGTGCGTGCGTGCGTGCGTGCGTGCGTGCGTGTGTGCGGGTGCGTGCGTGTGTATGTGTTTCATACTGAAATCTCATATTCCATGACGTCTTATTAAACAGACTAAATCATATTTTAAGATGACTATGATTATTGTAGATTTATATCGGAGATGACGGTGACTAAAAAGGGTGCAGATTTTAATCTACCCTTTGGAGGTGAGTTGTCGGTGCCGCCTGGAACGTTCAGTAAGAAGGATCTCATTACCTGTTGTATGGTGTCACCATCAGATAGGTTCAAATATCAGCCACCAATCAAGTAAGTACCACATTTAAGACGAAATATGACTCACTCGTATATTAAAATGTACCCTGCATAAATGAGACAGTTATAATTTTGATGATGATGATGATGATGATGATGACGAAGTGTTTATTGTAAAGAACGAGGCCATCTCCGTAGCTTAACTCGCAGCTCAGTTGATCACAGACCTGTAGCACCTCGGCTCAAACCCGGGCCAGGATTTGTCTGAAGGATGTTTCATCTTTCACTTATCCTTTAATGGTCACTCTGTCCATTTAGCCTACCACGTTAACAAAAAGTGCCATAAAACAGGACTGTTTGTATTTAGCTACAGTAAAGGACACAATAATTATATTATATTTGTGCATGTCTTTCGTGGGATAGAACATTTCAAAGTCAAATATGTACACACAGATATGGACGTTAACTTATTGGTTTTGTTGTTCGGGGAGAATCCCCAGGCTGTCGCTTAATCAGCACAGCCGTTAACTTATTCTTGACGTATTTTTTATAAGGTCGGATGAACACATGCTGAGTGAAATATTCCTTCTGGCGTTGAATACGAAATCTATGAAGAAGGGACAAAGCATATCACTGAGTCTTCCCTTCTATCCGGAGAACCTGGAACTATTTTCTCTTCAACTGTTAGCTAAAAGAACAGACCAAGACGAATGGATGGTTAAAGAATGCGAAATTAATGTAAGAAAATAATTTTCTATTAGTTAATTATGAGGTAATTAACACAATAGGATTATACTCGTCATAATTCATGCTTTCACGCGCCGAATTACCAAACAGTGCTTCTACATATTCCAGATTGAAATTAACCGTCTGTAATTTAGTTTTTCCCTTGGGGATAGAGATGTTTTGTTTTCAGATAGACGGCCGTCATATGTTATGCAATGAAAACTTATCTGGTAAAATCTAAAAATTATAATATAGCTCGCAATTTTTGTGTTTTGTTTTTCTTCTTTCAGGAAGAGAAACGATTAGTACACCTTGAGACGGATATCGGTGGTATTTTCGTGGTAACATCGTTCACAAAACAAGAAGTATTCGAGGTTCCGGTTCAGGGCTGTCTATATAACGCCAAGATTCATCACCAAGTTTCGGCTAGATTTCCCAAGAAGACCGTCGACGTACCGATCCAGTGTCACATTTCTGTAAGTTTAAGCACCGAGTCCAGACACTCTCCGAGAGATAGAGTACTGGAGAAGGCTGGTGCTGGTCGTATTCGTTCCCAAGTCAGAAGATTTACCAGCATCTTTCATTGTGGGGTAGTTTACCCCTTGCTCAATAAAATGGGGACGATTTGATAAAGGAAACGTGTAGAAGGGCATAAAACAGAAATTGAAAGGGTATTAATATTTTACCATGTACAATTTTTATCCTGTCTGGTGTGTTTATTGCAGAATTTGTTTCTTGTCCATATTGGATATTTCACACACACACACACACACACACACACACACACATATATATATATAAACGCAGAACCCCCACACACACACACACACACGCGCGCGCACGCGCGCACCTTGGCCATGTGTTCTTCCTCTGGAATATATTGCCCTCTACTATCCACCTCTTCTACATAGAGGTTCTACCTTCTAGACCTACTTTACTGTCAGTATCTGTTATGTAATCTTTTAATACTCTATTCAAACATGACAGTACTATGCCCATCTGCTGTGAATTGGATGAATCAGTTTACCAGTCAGTACTCATCCTTGGAGCAGAGTAAAATAATTAGATCCACACGTAATAGATTATTTCCGGGATTTAAACAGCAATAGACAATTTATCAACTTCTAAACCAGTCTGTACCCGTTGTCAGTTCACGATAGACAAAGGATCGTTTTTATCAGATGGTTCAACGTAGCAACTACCAATGATTTTGCGCAAAACGCCACGATTTGTAGCGATCCGCGTGAAACACGACCCGCAAACGGAGTTCCGTTAGATGGCGTAGTCGTCCCAGGAATCGTCCATTACCCTGAAATACACGCAAATGAGTGCTTCTTAGTAACAGATTTAAATAAGTGCATGTTATGAAATGTTCACATAAGAAGACACAGCCAAAGGAAAAAATGTATAGGGGGGGGGGGTTAAACTAACGCCTCCTTATGCCTTATGTAATAACGCATAATACATTGTGTAATACAAACTTCTGAGTATACTTATAACGGGGTAATTGCGAGGTTAGATTCTTGTCATAATGCTCTTTCCGGGCGCTCATTAAAATTGTAAACAATCTACACTCTCTTCCCACAGATCATTCCAATCAACAAAAGTGTGATAGGGAAGTTGTCTTTGGAATATCCACGTGACATGGACAACCTACTGACCGCCTCCGATTTCTACGAGATCAAAGCTCACACCGAGAAGACATTCCGGCGATCGGTGACCGTCAAACTACCACTTCCGGTAATGGATGAAGACTTCCCGCACGATGACCTCGCCATTATGATGATGACGAATGAGGGATGGCAGATATATGACGCACCTATAAAGTTCATCAAAAATGCTATCAGTTTCGATACGAGACATTTGACAAGGTATGGGGGGCACTATATTTAGATGTCGTTGTTTTTAATTTTTTAAACGCATTTATTTGATTGAATCAGGTCTGGTATTGGATCTGGGGTATTAAATATATTTACCAATCATTTGTTGTAAATCTTTCTTTTTTAATCAGTGAGTGAGTGAGTGAGTGAGTGAAACCGACGGACCGACCGCTTTGTTAGTGGTGCTGCTCTCGCCTTTGAGACTAACTGGTCGACGAAATAGTAGATGTTAAAACCAATTTGTTGATATTAAATTTGTTGAACGTCGTTTTAAATGTCCCAGCACCTCAACCCCATTAGCCCTATATTCAATACGGCAATTCGTGACGCATTTGCCTCCAGTAAATCTTCAACTCCGACTAAGTGCACCCGGGGCCGTATTAATCCATAGCCGGGCCTATAGGCTTTAAGATACATCGGCCCCACACTCTGATACTTCGATCTTTCATCCCAATACAGCTGACAGTTTGACCTTGGTTTGGATACCATCTAGGTCGCAGTATTTATCCCTTTGACCAATTTGCGCCTCTCCTGAAAATTCTTCGCGATCTATATATATATATATATATATATATATATATATATATATATATATATATAATTGTATAATGATAATTACATCGGCCCATTTAGTCCTCTATGTGCCCAAAAGTCGCCGTAAAACATCAATTATCATTACTGATAATTACATATCTACGTGTATTATGACGACGTATAGTGCCTCAGTAAAACAAATTAACCGACTTATAGTCCCTGCGGGGCCATTAGGCTTCGGACTGGCCAGCCTTATTCATAATACGACCCCGGGTATACATACATCCCTACCCCGCCATTTGTGGTACGTTTTGTCTATAATATTCTGTTCTATCTAGCTAAAATTTATTTCTGTCATTCGAAACAAATATATCAATTAAGATAATTTTAGATCAATCGCTTGGAGAAGAAGTCCGCTCGGATGAATGTGTCGGCGGGGGACTTCAATAGAGGTCGTGCATAAATACGTTCGCTCGTCACGTGACGAAGTAGATCCCGTCTCCTTTAAGACCTGCCGGTTACTTATTAGTTCGTAATTATGTATCTTGGCTGTACCAAACACAACCAGATCCTAATAAGTTCTAAGTCTAATAAAGTTAACGGAGAGCGATCATATTCTCTGCCGCTGAACGTCAATTACCACTCCTCGTACCAAGGAGCAAGTTGGTCCAAAGCTCGTCATCTAGTAGCCTATGATTGGAACAGTAAACGTTGTAACGTAGTATTTGTCACCTTTTTTATCATTCTCCTTTAGCAATGTCCATATTTAGATATCTCTGTTTTATTTTTATTTTTTTATTGTTCTAGTAATACATCTGTCTGTTGTTAACTGAGATTTAATACAGATTACCTGAAAATTTCAGGTAATAGACATGTTACCTGATCATACATATTAACTGTAACATATACACCTTAATAGCTTAATAAATATGGTCTGGCATTTAGTACGTGATCCAGATTGAACATTTTTGTAGAACTTCCGAATTTAGCTTGAAAACGTCATGTCAAGCATTTGTAAGCATTTAATGATCATTTTGCCAAACTGTAATCTGGATGTAATAACCAATTTGTCATTCATTGTGAATAAACATGTAATCATCTTTACTAATTACCGATGCTAATACGGATACTAAAGATCCAGTTATTTTAATTTTATTTCCTGCATCTCAACAAGAAATAGTTTTGTTTCGTACAAATTTTAGCTAAACCCATTGCTTGTTTAGTTATATCGATTGATTTTCAGCTACGATTATTGCATATTTAAATACGAATCGAATGCAGTATTTGTCTATAAGATCAGATTTATAAAAAAAAACAAGCTAGCTCTATTTTATTTGATGTTAAATTCCTAGACGTCTACGGGCAGTTTGTTAAGGTATGACATCGTATTAAATTTTCGGTGTCTAGAAATAGATCTACGACGACTATAAAATTCAATCATTTGTATAATAATTAGCCCTATCATCTGTTTGATCTTTTATTTGTGTGATGCGGTCTATTCTATATCTAATGAATGTCTCCCTATTAGACAGTCGTAATATTCCTGTTAGTTTTTAAATTCTTAGACGTTTCGATAGCTCAAGGGTTAGACTTGGAGCAATGAGTTCTTAATGGTTCTTGGGGGAACCCCAGGCTTTGGGAGGGGGGGGGTTCAAAGTTCCTGGATGGTGTTCTTTGGACACCCAAAGGTTCTTCGAGGCTAACGAGGAGCAAATGGGTTCAAAAAGGGTTCTTCGTGAGAGCTTTTCTCTTGCAACGGTTCTTTCAACCATTGAGAAAAAATTAACTATAGGGTTCGAGTCCAAATTTGCTGTTTGTAAGACTGTTCCCCTGGACAGTCACCCTTTGGCGATATGTCCCCAGCATTACTAGGATCGTTTTAAACAAAGAATCCACTAACTCACTCCCTCCCTCACTCACTCACTCACTCACTCGATAATTGCCTGCTCCAGAGTGATTTTAATCCGATATCCCACACCCATTAACCTCACAACTAACGTTAGTCGTACGATATGCGTTCCAGATTCTGTGTGGCGTTGGCCAAACCACAACATAAGAAGCGACTGAAGGAAGCATTTCGACATATAGAGAGAGAGAACGCCATGACTCGCGGCGAAGTCGTACCATTCATTCACATACAGGAGAGGCTCTGGACGCTTTGGTTCGACATCGTCCCGTGGTCCAGGATCGGGCCGACGATAGACAAACGCCTGGAGCAGGGCTTCCGGAAAATAACCAAGATGTACTTGCCCGAAATTCAGGAGCCGGAAGAGGTTCGACCCATCATGTCCCGTCGGTCGTGGCGCACGAAGATGGCCAAACAGGAGGAGGAGAAGCTGCCGGAACGGGATGATCTGGATCTAGTCAACGGGGGCCACTTCGAGCTGGAGATAGGTGGCGATATCCGGGTCTCGGATGACGATCCGGGACGGACGAATATGGATCTGCGATTTAACGACCGGCTGCCGGACAACTATCGCCGATTCTACGTTAAACCCGTCCAACAGAATGAAGGTCGGATCCTGACCGGATTCCTCAAGTGCTACTCCACCGATCCGGATAAGGATGAGAAGAAGTGCGTGCGCACCTTCGATTTCGACGTTGGCCCCGAGACTGTCGCCGCTTACTTGTACGAGGAACCGGAACCGGAGCCGGAACCGGAAGAACCGGAAAAGATCGAACCGGAAATCGAGGTCAAGCCGGTGACCCCGCCACCGCCTCCGCCGGCACCGGAAGTCAAGCGCGCGCCGCCGCCGAAACAAAGCAACAACGCGTCGTTTGCACGGTTAACGAAACCCTCCAGGCCACCGAAACAATGTAAGTATTATGCTAATTATATGATAATTATGCTAATATCATTAATTATGTTCGCATAATTTGGAATTTAAATTAAACGACACATCTTATTATTCATAATGCGGTTTTACTATCACATTGCTGACAGGGTTCGCGTAGTTAAGTTAGTAAGCGCGCGCGCTATGTTGTCATGGTTACTGGGTGTGAGGCCTTAGTTACCGTTGCATCGGCTAATTCGGGTAGCAGTGCTCAGTAACCGCGTCTGTTACCCTTTTGTCGACCATTGTTACTAACATCTATATGACAATTCCTAGCAATCAAACCGAAAGGAAAAAAGAAATAGGTTGGTCTATTAAAAAGTGGGCACTTTTCCGCTATTGTCGTGTCGTAAATGATTTGTATTTTTCAATTTTTTTACATATATGAATGGTGTACATTCGGTGTCACTTGTAAATGGTTTGCGACCAGTGTCGTATACAAATAGTTACATTTATTGAATACACTTTGTGGTTACATTTCTTAGCTGTCTTGTCACGCTAATTATTTTATGTATATATATATATATATATATATATATATATTGTTACGTAATATACAGAATTAGCATACGCGGGTGTGTGCAGGTGCGAAAATCCGTGCGTTCGTGCGTGTGTGTGTGTGTGTGTGTGTGCACGCGCGCGTGTCCCCAAATGCAGCCCTATAACAGTGTTCGCTTTAATACATCTCTCGTATTTCCCCTCAGTCAGCTGGTAGGGCGCGCGTGTGTGTCTGTGTACACGTGTGCTTGCGTGCCCGAGAGTGTGCCTCTCTGCCTGCGTTCATACCGCTGCATATAAGTGTGCTTGTATTTGCTTGCGGTGTGTGTGTGTGAGTGTGTGTGTGTGTGTGTGTCTTAATTTCTGTCTATTCATTATTATCCATTACTCAGTGATAACTTCGTATATATCATTCGTTTGTTTGCTTAATATTTCATTATTCTGCATGCACCAGCACTTTCGCTTTCACTAAATACCATTATTACTCAGTATTGAAGTTCACTTTATCTTATCTTTTTTCTCTCTCACTATAGTCTTCAGTATCTCACTCACACCTTAATGTGAAATGTAATTTGCAGACAGACGTAAAATAATTATTATTATTGAGAGTTCGAAATGTGTCAATTACTGAGATTTTAACCAACCAACAAGAAAATTCCATTAAAACATAAACTTGCATATGATCCTTGTAATGACGAAACAGAATGATATATATATATATATATATATATATATATATATACAAACTGATTAAGATTTTAAAACATCTTTATCAGATGAACTTTATTTTGGAGTATATACATTGAACCATATTTGAAAATTATTTTATAAATATACACCTTAGTCGTTAATTTTGTTCAATACATGTTCAGTTATTATCATCTGTCATAATACGTTATAATATCGGAGG
This sequence comes from Paralvinella palmiformis, assembly GCA_025642065.1. Taxonomy (NCBI): domain Eukaryota; kingdom Metazoa; phylum Annelida; class Polychaeta; order Terebellida; family Alvinellidae; genus Paralvinella; species Paralvinella palmiformis. Next base: position 127,656 of record JAODUP010000004.1, read on the forward strand.
CATAAAGTCTGAAACGAAAACGTTTCTTTTATAGAAAGATTTTGTTCAATTTTGCGGACACCTGTTTTATGTTTACGTGCCGGTTGCGGTGAATCGATGTCTTTTATTCAAAGCGATGTTCATACGCCGTTTATGTCACTTTCTCGTCACAGTGTTCCGGGAGCCACGGGTTCTGACGGGACGAAGCCTAATGACGCTGGCTCGGGAGGTGGAACAAGGCCTGACATTGGCCATACACTTGGACATATCGGATTCGGCCATCACAGGTATGGGCTTCGATGCTCTGGCTAATGGCCTAAGTCTTGTTGACATTACCTACAAAATCCTGCTGCTGTGGAAGCGGCGAACCAGACATCTGAAGGAACGACAGGTGGACGTCTTGGCTGAGGCGATGGACGACATGGGCAGAAAGGATCTGGCCGAACTGATTCGGGAACGACACGAACAGAATTTGGAAATCACACCCGATTGTATAGGGGCGACGCCTGGCGAATAGAAAGACAAGCGTATGAGTGCTTGTGTCCGCTTGGCTGTGTTCTTTTGTATGTGTGTGTGCGTGCGTGTGTCATGGTTACTTTTTTACTTCATAGCTACATACACGTGTGTTTGTACGCGCGCGCGCGCGCACACACACACACACAGACACACACGCCCATCTTAGACGTCTGCTATATAACACTTTATGCTCGAAAAAAACAATCAGCTAATACCAACGAACGTAAATATAGCAAACAAACTACTAAGCAGCTTGAACATTGAATATTGTCTTGGATAAATGGTGACTGACAAGAAATGCTTGCTAATAAATGGATTGTGCACTGGTATCGTGGCCATTTTTGGATATTAAATTGTAAAATGAACTCGACAACGTTAGGAAAGTATTACGATGAATTTCAAACCGGTTTGTGGGCAGCAGGAACCATGTAAGAAGTGTCTTTGTGTATGAATAGTTAATGACTGCCCGAATTGTACGATTAAGAACAAACTATTCAGCTCGCACTCAGTGGTCGTTCTGTATTTCTACGGTTCCTGTCTTCATGCTATGAACTGCATATCTGTAAGCTGCACATCTGATAGATATTATATATATATATATATATATATATATATAGGCCTAGGTCTATTGTCTTTTAATTTATTTCACATACAATTATCGTATTCACCTGAATTTAATTTAACGCCTCTTTCGGAAAAGAACCAGGTTCTCCCTATTTATACCATATTTTATAAATATGTTTTCCACTTTAAAATAAGTATAATTAACATTATTTTTCGAGAAATTTGACAACATACTTATCTTGATCCGGCTTGTGACTTATTTTATTGTCGTCCGTAATATCTGACATGTTCGTACACATGCCTGTGTGTGTGTGTGTGTGTGTATTACGTGTTGGCGCGCCTGTCTGCCTTTCAGTGGGAATAACTGCGCTGTGTACACCTTACACCTATATGTAAGATGTAGATTGTAATATTTCCTTTGATCCAGTCTTACCAGCAGATTATACCCTAAACTTTCGGATTGTTTGTTGTTGTTGACGCTAATTACTAATCAGTATTGTTTCTATAATGTCAGGATAAATCTCATCTCTCCCCCCCCCTCTCTCTCTCTCTCTCTGAGTCTCTCTCTCTCTATCTCTCTTTCGTGGCTTCTAGCGTTCTCTATTTCCGCTTAATCAGTTTGTGTTCAGTGTATGCCGTATTAATTACATATACAGGTTATGGTGTGTATTTTGTATTATATATATATATATATATATATATATATATACTGTGTTCCATAGCAACTTGTGATAAACATCCGAATTAAACTAACATCTCGACATCCCGCCAATCACGTGATGTCGTCGTCACGTGATCTGTCAACTCGTATGGTCAGGCGAGAATGGTGAAAAGTAGTTTACTTCTTGTTTTGTTTTTGTTGTAAAGATTACATTAAACAGTAAATGAAAGAACGGAGTTAATATCGACTTGTTCTTCAATTTTTTTTTGGGGGGGGGGTTAGATGATCACCTCCCCCGCGCCTTTTTTTTTCACTTATAAACGAACACACACACACACACACAACGAATATAACTGAAAATAGATCGACGTATTTAAGCATATAGCATAAAATATATCTACAAATATATGTATGACATCTGTTACTGCAAGATATATGTTTTGGTTCTCAAACTGATCGATTATCAAACTGAGCTCAATTTATAGATTCAATAAATCTGTAAAATGTCCCGCATCGTGCGCGCGTAACTATGATGGTATCATTACAGTGCGTACGCATATGTTTGCTTGTATGGATTCGTGTGTGTACGCGCTCGCTCGTTCTTGTTTGGTAAAGAAACCAAAGATGTTGAAATAAATTCGACAATTATTGGACAATAACCGGAGTCAAAAACTGAAATATATAAATATATAAGAAAACGTATAAATATAAAAACCACAATTTGATGATCGAAAAATCATAAAACCCTATAACATATAATTGAAAAAGAGTTTAATAAAGTTATCACATTAACTTGATCGCCATTGGTTAGATGGTTGATGTTTTAAGGCCACTTTTGTGCACGTGGTAGACTAAATGGGCCGAACGACCTCCGAAGGTAATGAAGCGAAGTCAAAGATGAAACGCCCTTCAGATATGCCCACGGCGAGATTCGAACTCGGGTGGTAGATATCTGTTATCCAACGCGCTACCAGTTGCACCGCGGAGGCGCCATTGGTTAATCACCATTGGTTAGAAAACTGTCTTTGGAATAATAGCATGTTAATTATATGACTGAGTACAAATACACTATGATAGATCCCGATCCCGTGAGTGATGTTATTTACGGATCAGCACGCATTCTAAAGTGACGGTGAGACAAAAAAAGGTAATGTGCGTTAAACAAAAATCGAGTAACACCCTGTTCGATTCCCGTTCGAGACCGAAAGAGCTGTTTAGAAATTGGCATCTGGTCACATTGCCGTATTGACCCATGGCCGGGCCCCTAGGCTTTCAGTACTTCGACCCCCACCTCTGGTACTTCAATCTTTCACCTCACCACAGCTAACAGTCTGTCCCTGGTACTGTAGAAACTAGGCCGAAGTACATCATTTCATATCAATATTGCGGGTCGCCTGAAGAATTCTATCCATACTTTTGTTTCTAATATTTTTATTGCGTGAGTAGAATTCTTCGGGAAAGCACATTTTTGCAGTCTAATTATTTAATATTGTAATTCTTGTTTTGATAAATGCAAATGTACATGTATTACTATGGTGCAGAGTGCAAAGAGCTTTTACCGATTTGGATCCCTAGGACGCTGGTAACAATGTCTCAGCAAAATATAATTGACGAACTCCTGGTCCCTGCAAGGCCCCTAGGTGTCTGACCTGTCAGCCTTGTCATTAATACGATCCTATCTTTGGTCTCAAAATATCTTCGGTGGTTAAATGGCGCCGTCATATCACTGGATTCAATCGAAGAAATAAATTTATTTCGTTACGCTCTTTATTTACATCCGGTCTAATACTTCACATTGAACGAGAAACGACAGGAAATACGTCAGCTCTAACTGCCAATAACCGGAAGTCGAGTAATCAACATTTTGAAGTCGATTTGACGAATTCACGTTCAGGTACAAGTTTACAAACTAAATGTAATATTCGGGTCATGAAACTCACCGGGAGATAACAAAGGAAACCAAAGATGTTCCTCTGCCATCAATATTCTCAGATCATCCATATGACAGTTGCGGTTGAGATTAACTAACTCGAGCAACCGGAAACGATGTCAGCGAGAAAGTGCCAAATAACAAGAACTATTTTACATTTTAATTACGTAACTGTCTTATCGGAGATACTCAGCCTATTACTCGAGCGTAATCAGTTGGAAATAGGCTGAAAACGATATTTACCATATCCTTAAAACATCTCATATTGAAATAATTCCATCTTCCAATGTGGGTTCAATGATCTGGAGAGAAATAAGATCAAAACTGATATTCTACATACTAAAGCATGATTTTATTATTGTTATTATTATTATTATAGGCGAGTCATAATAATTGTCTCATCCTGAAACGTGATTTTACTTTGTATCTCTGTTTCTGTCTCTTAAATAAAACTGTATAACTTTCCTCGAATAAAGTTTATTTTGTTGACATTGTTCTTAGCTCAGGACGTTATGATTTTTGTATTGTAACTCGTCAACATATTGTTTTGTAAAATCCAGTAGTAGCTCAAGCTGAAAAGTATAGGCACCATCAATAATAACTGTTCATAATTTGAACATTATGATTTCTTTATCGTATTTGTTTCAGTATATTTGTATTATCGAAAATGGAGCCTACTTGTCTTATTCAAGAATAATAATATGGAAATTAACCCTACCAAGTTTTAATGTAATAGATTTGATAGTAATGACCATATTGGTATTTTAAAGATTAGTAAATATGGTATATACTTAACATTTTCTGTAGCATTAGTTCTCGATGAAATCATTAGTCGGAGAGTATATATATATATATATATATATATATATATATTAAATTTTTACAATTTTTTGTATGAGTAAGTGATACCTTGTACATGTTTTTATTGTTTGTTCATAATGTAACATTTTGAATATGTGAAGGGCTCAAATATTTTGTTATGCTTTTAATGTATATATGTTCATCGTATCATTATGTTTATCAAAGGTCTGCGTTTTCAGTGTTGTCATGGTGTACGCATTAAGTGATAATATTCTACGTGGCTATGTATATACCTAATAAAGGTACTGGATAGGAATCTCCGAATCGGGTGTCATAAAACCCGTAACCGGTTTAATCCAAGTACAACCTAAGTTTCTTTTAAGTCCAGTAAATCGATAATCTGCCCGAATTTAACACAAATAACTGTAATTGTGTTTTTGTTTAATTAATGGATTATAGGAGATTAATTGCTAACATCGAGGTCCATTAATTAACATAATACTGTTAATAACCTGGATACGACTAATATCTGTCAAAGTTCAATTAAAAGTTCACAAATCTAGCAAGTCATCAGGATGCCACCAAATTAATTAATTAAAATATTAAGTGTAACTCTGGATCTATGATCCGGATAGGCGTTAAATCGTTATTTGAAAGATATTAGATAACGATATAATGTATAAATATTGATGGAATGATGTTATTGTTCCTGTTTATGATAGTTCGGATAGCAGTCTCGTTGGTTACGACGATAAAAGGGGAATCATCCTGTTCAGTAACAACATTAGGATGATTAATTACATATTAGATGGCCGGTTAACAATATTATCCAGGATAATGGTGATTGTTTGATACTGAATTAAAAAAAACAGTTTGGATAAAGGATTTAATATTACTGACGGAATATATTTACTGAAATATATTCCTGATTAGCCGTTTTATTATACTGTGTCTTAATTAAACTTCGTAAGTGATGGAATTGCATATATAACAGTTTGCTGTGGATAAAATTCACTACGAATCTTCAACGTTATTTAAAATGTTCTTAGATGGCAGTGGATCTTAAATATTCAATACGCCGTACAAGTTGAATATTTACATTGATTTCCATCAAGTTCAGTTATTTACATTCTTATTCATTTTGTTTATCAATAACAGAGAAAGGTATCTTCTGATTTTTAAATGTCTTATCTTGTGTTTGTACGATTCTAAGTTTGATAATTATATCAGGTTATTCATAATATTGTATGCTTAAAATATATAAAATTGTAATATGTAAAATCCCAGACTGCCTGTTGACATACAAGTGTAGTTGTTTAAGTTTCATATCACATCAATGTATCCCATGGCTCAGAGCCTTATGCATATACAGTAACACAGGCGCCTGATTTACAAATTGACCTTTGAAATAATGTTAATCAATAGGTGCTGGTTTAGTTTACCTTTCACTAATGCTCATGCAAATCTTGGTGTGGCGCTGTCATGGATAGACAGCAAATATTATGTAAAAGGTTGTATTGTCGTTTATTATCCTTACGCAGAGAAACTATATTCTAATCTATCTGGATCACTTGTATGGAGATGACTTTAAACAATTGTGGCTTATCAAATATATAGGACAATCAAATCTTTGATGTTCGAGTCTCAGTCGGACAGAGTACTTAAAAATATCATCACCAGATCACTTTATACAAGAATTGTTTGGAACCGTGTATAATTCTGATACATGTTTATTCATTGACTAGTGGCGGGAAGTTTGACCGGCTCTCGATGTAATATGGCACCGGATTATTTCTCGGATAGTTCAGCTGTTAGATAAGTGTATTATACATATTATATAATATATGTAGAAATAATTTATATTAGCATAAGTTGATTATATTGAGGTATTTTGTATTTGTTGTATTTTATTTAATCGATCATTTATACAAAATAAATCAAATCCAAAAGAAGACGCGCTATATTATCGCCCATTCCAGTAAACTAAACTAAACACAAATTAAAACAAATAAATCAACAATGATTCGAGATGATGTGAAATAATAATCGGTGAGTGATGGTGAAGGTAGATGACTCTAATGCATCAGTATGCTGCTGTCCGATCATGGAGTCTGTCGCTAATCCAAGTGAGCCCGGAGGGAAGGTAGACCAACATCAATGGGAAAAAACAAGCACCGGGTTGGTCCGATGTGAAAATACTAATAGTCTCAACGATGTAACAAATATGTGGTAGATGAGAATAGGATTATAAGTGATCAGTCAAATATCAGTGATTGATACAAAATTATCAGTTATTAATATATAAAGTATCAAAATGTTTGCAGTGTACGCTACTTTGTGCGAGGGCATTCTGAGCACATGACATTGTTACAATGTTCAATTTGGATGCTGTGTGATTTAATAAATGACTTCTTTAATGCAGATTTGAAAACATTTCTGTTCTGTTTTGAAAGGATGTCGTTGCTCAGGGAGTTGCATATCGATGGGACTTGATGTATTGGGAGCAGGAACGAGAACTTAGTTCACAGTATTTGTTGAAATATGTGGTCAGGATGTTTTAAATTGGTTTCGTTCTGGTTATGCGCAGTTAAATAGGTTCAAAAAGAGCGGGGAAGTCTGTCGTGTTTGTAGTCGTGGGCGAACATTGTTACAATGTTCAATTTGGATGCTGTGTGATTTAATAAATGACTTCTTTAATGCAGATTTGAAAACATTTCTGTTCTGTTTTGAAAGGATGTCGTTGCTCAGGGAGTTGCATATCGATGGGACTTGATGTATTCGGAGCAGGAACGAGAACTTAGTTCACAGTATTTGTTGAAATATGTGGTCAGGATGTTTTAAATTGGTTTCGTTCTGGTTATGCGCAGTTAAATATGTTCAAAAAGAGCGGGGAAGTCTGTCGTGTTTGTAGTCGTGGGCGAACAGTGCATTTTGGAATTTATAAAGATCTCGAATTTTTAGTATATTGTTATGTCTAAAAGTGGATCTGTATGAGAGTCATAGACTTTGTTATTAATTATCCGAATGGCTCTCTTCTGGGTAGATTAAAGTTTATTGTTATAGATTGATGATCCCCATGATTGGATGCCATACTTCAGGTGACTTTGTACAAAAGAGAAATAAAGTGATTTGAAGATATCGGGAGATAATATGTGTTTGACTCTGTTCAATGCAAATAGCAATCTTGATATTTTAGATTTTAGTGTATTTATGTGATATTTGAACGTTAAGGTTTAATCTATATAGATGCCAAGAAATGTTATTGACTTTTCTCGTTGGTTATTCCCAATTCGAATTAGGTTAATGCCATACCGTGTAATCGCCGTATTTTGCGGTAGGTTTTGTATTTTGATAGATGGGCTGAACAACGCATACTTGGTCTTTTTTAACGTTTAGTGATAATCTATTTGCACAAAACCAGTCGTTTAAAGTAGGGATAGATCAGTGGGATATATAATGTCATATATGTAGACAAGGAAGAGAATTGGTCCCAAAAAAGATCCGTGTGGAACACCGCAGATTACTTTTAATATTAGAGATCGAATCTGATTAAATTATATGTATTGATATCGATCGGAGAGACAACTGTTTAACCAATCATTAGGTGTGCCTCGGATTCCGTCAAAGTGTAATTTTGATAAAACAGTTTTATGGCTAATATTGTCAAATGCTTTAGATAAGTCCAAAAACAACCCTAATGTTATTTCCTTTGAAGGTTTATCATTTGCATCCTAAATGTACTTGAGGAGGTGCATGATTGGGTATATTGCTGAATATTTTCTTCTAAAACCATATTGATGAGTGTACAGAACATTATTAGTTTCTAGAAACTGAACTAGTTTCTTCGCCACAATGTTTTCCAATAATTTAGAATATGCTGGAAGGATGCTAATAGGTCTATAATTATTGAAGAGATTCTTGTTTCCTGATTTGAATATCGGGATCACTTTAGCTAGTTTCCTTTTATCAGGGACAATTCCAGACTCAAAAGAAAGTTTGGATATATATGTAAGGGGGTCTGTTGTGTTCCAAAGGATTTTTTTAGGAGTTTAATAGAAATATTATAATGTCCCATGCTAGTTTTGGCTTTAAGAAAACTGCATGTATTTATGAATTCTAATGGATGAACAGATTCCATAAAGAACATTTTGTGGCATCGGGAATCCAAATGAGATAACGGGAAAAGCTTTTCTAAAGTAAGAGAACAGACTCGCTGGTAATGTTCCCTATGTTGGCAAAGAAGGTATTGAAAGCATTAGCAATTTCATCTGGGTGCGTTATGAGCACATTGTCCGAAATGAATTCAGTAGACATTGAGGTTATCATAGAGCCATTGGGGATATTTAGTTTCAGATAATCTGTATAGTATTGAAATTTAGCTTGTCGCTTAAATATTGATTTGCGTTCTTTGTTAATTTTATTTATTGCTGTGTATAAGTGGCAGGTAAAATCATCTATATCCGCAGGTGGTGGAGTATTGTGACGATAGAGTATGGCAATAATAATGGGTTTGTTGCCTATGAGGGCGTTTCCGATTTCGACAAATAGGGATTCATAAACACGGGAAATAAATACTGAAAGATCTTGTCTCACGGTATATTATAGATGCTCGTTTATATATAGGGCAACACCCCCTCGTCGTCTCACGGTATATGGTCGAGTTTTGTATATAATCGGATGATAGCCGTCTATGGAATAATTAACATTTTCACGTATATGGAACACTTCTGTCAGCCCCGAAAAATCTAGTTTGTTAGAGCATGGATTCATCGTACGTGGTAAATCATACAGGTCATCCCAGTGGGACGTTATGCTCTGACAATTGATAAAAAAAAACGCTCACTGTTTTGAATCTGTCTAGATTGCTAAATTATTCGGGGGAATAATAGTTGCAGGTGTTATCTATCGATATCCAATAGTGTCGTCTTGACTAAAATTATCGTCTTCTATATAATTACAATAAAACGTTGGGTAAAGTCATAAATTCTCACGGTCGCCACGCGATCAAGTGTTACACTATCAGCCATGGAACGACTGGCCTGAAAGAAAACTAGACCGAGCAGTCAGTAGTGTTTGATTGGGCCGTCATGACCAAACAACGCTGACTTACGGTAGTGGAAAAAGCAATGTTGAAGCGGCTGCGCTTCGAGAGTTGAACCTATGATGATGATGATTGATGTTTTACGGCCAATTTTGTGCACAAGGTCGGCTAAACGGGCCGAGCGACCTCCAAATGTAATGAGGCGAAGTCAAAGACGAAACAACCTTCAGATATGCCCACGCCGAGATTTGAGCACGCGTGGTAGTGATCTGTAGTCCAACACGCTACCACTAGACCTATGAATACGGACATTTATTGTGATGTGTGCAGTATAATGTTGCGTGTGCAGACAATCTGTATTATTCCTGTCCTATTTTAAGCCATGAAATATGTAAATGTCGTGTTATGTAAGTCCGTAGATCTAGTTTAGTTGCGATCAAACGTCAGAGACAGAAGGGGGGGTTGTCGGCTAAATATAATAATAGTTACCCGGTAAGCTTAATTTTCAATCTGCATTCCTTTTTTCCACGACCGGAAGTTGGAACCTGTTTGCCATCATATCAGCGGCTGTGTTCGGTCTAGTTTTCTTTCAGGTCAATGCATGGAACTAAATGGTAACATCCGCCCCATCAGAGCCCGACATTTGACTTCAACGATACGGACAACAGCACACCTAAGAACCTGGTTATTGGTTGTGTGTGTTAATGGTTGACAGCTTTGACGTTGTTGCTGTGTAACCACCAGAATTTCCTTTTCACTTATTTCTTTCTCATATTTATATAATGAAATCAGTTGGTTGCCTTACGACCATATAGTGGTAATACCATTTGTTTATCGATGTGTCCACTTAGTGTAAAGCATCCAAAGCAGATTGGGTCTGATGCAAGTAATTTGATCATTGTGCCAATAACACCATGTACTGGCACAGCTGTACAAAATGTAAGTATTTATCTAATAAATTGTCAGTCGATCTGTAATAAGTCTGATGAAATATCTGATACTGTTATGGATATGGATCTTGTTGCTCTTGCCATTACAGAGACTTGGCTGACTGGTCATGTTTCAGACTAGAATATTGTTGGTGGTGAGGTAACTCCACCTGGATATTCATTCCATCATGCAGCTCAGAGTCACAAAAACGGTGTGGAAGTTGGCTTTCTTCTTCGTGCTTCTTTGAGCTATCATACCCATTTGTGTTTTAAGGTTAAATCTTTTGACTAATAACAACTGACCTTTGTCTCAGGAGAGATAAGTCTTCGTGTAGCTATTATCTACCCATTAGACCCAACTAAGACAAATGGCATGAAAGCAGCAAATTTCTTCAAGGAATTTTCGGAATGTGTTGACTCTGTTGCTACCAACAGGTAATTTCAATATACATTGGGATTGCTAGAGGAATGCAGATACCAAACAACTGGCTGACATTCTTATATCTGCCAATCTCAGGCAGCATGTCCAAGAAAGAACACACAGATATTATTAACATTGGTGTATCTTTGCAGAAACAATCTGTTTTAGATTAAATTATTTCATGCAGGAAATATAAGTCGAATGACAAGGATGCTTTTCTAGCTTATCTGAGGGCCTCTTCTCTGGTATTGGATCTATCTGGTGGATCTCTATAATAGTACATTTAATGAAATTGTAGTTAAGCATGCACCTTGAAGGACAAAAGAAATGCCAAGGAGACCACTGCTTCCATGGTATAATAAGGATTTACAAGCTGCAGAGACTCAGAAGGTATTGTGAACGGCTGTAGATAAGGACCGTTTTGTGTGTTCAATCAGAATATTATAATAAAAAGATCAAAGCATCCAAGGGAAATCAAAGAACTGTTTTCAGTGTTGTGAATAAAGTATTACAAAAGAGTCATAGTGTCCTTGCAAATATTATAAACTGAGATAAAGATATGGCGCATTGTTTAATGGCTTATTTTGTCAACAGATATTAAATATACATAGTCGGTTCCCATCCAGCACCTTCTCACAGGTTAAGCCATTGGTAGAAGAGTCCTGCATGCAAGGCTTAACCTTAACTTATTTTGTCACTTTCCCGCAGGGCAAGTGACTGCTAATTTTCGATCCCCCTGTGTTGCGACATGCACCCATTTTCGATGAGATTATAATGAATAAATTTGCCCTAAAACTGCAGACAGTGTTGACATTGTGTTTGTATCATGTGTGAGCGTGACAGTGATGGCATTTTTATCATAATTTAGTGACTGCTAATTAATGACAAAGTACATGTCTGTGTAATGTAAATGTAATGTTATTTAAAGCGCAATAAAGGCTGCAAGTCTGTAAAGTGTAATACTACATTACAAATTGAGATAACGATTTATATGTAAATTATGAACGTTTGTTACCTTCGTCAAACATTTATACTCTGCATTGGGACGATTGAATCTCTCTTATTTTTTTTCAGGACATTGATCGTCTTTTTCCTCTGTTGGTGTAACGTTAGGTGATTGTTTGAAACATAGCTGATGTGTGGTTATGTTAGGCTGATAGTGAAGTGTGAATGAGTCACATGACTGTAATTTACGCCGTACACTGACACGTGACACGTCATCGCCAAACATGGCGATCTGATTGGCCACCAAGCTGTACCGAAATTGTTTTTGCATAAGTAGTAAAATTACAGACCTGTTTCAAATCTTACATTTTTATCTAAAGTTATAGAAACGACTGTTGCTTTCCATCTAAACAAATATTTAATCAATAATAACCTAAATGAATCACTACAGTCTGCCTATAAAAGTGGTCATAGCACTGAAACAGCTTTGATTCGGTTAAAAAATGATATTATGATGTCAATTGTACAAGGTAAGCCAGTAATACTTGTTCTTCTGGACATGGCTGCTGTATTTCATATAGTTGACCTTAATGTAATTTTCTCTAGGTTCAAAGACATGTTTGGTCTAGTTTATCAGGTAAAGTACTTGAATGTTTTCGATCTTTGCTAGAACAACGCTCCCAGAGAGTTTCTGTTAATGGTATTTTATTTAACGATTCAGATCTTGGTCCTTTGGTTTTCACAATGTAAACCCGCTATCTGGGTTTCGCTGCGCAGCGATATGGGGTTAAATATCACTTGTATGCTGATAACACACAGCTGTATATATCACTGTATCCTGACAATGAATTTTCCTCTTCCTTGAATAGTTTAGAACATTGTATTGCCGATATTCGGCTATGGATGACTCAAAATATTCTAATATTAAAAGATAATAAAACAAATATTGTATATATATATATATATATATATATATATATATATGACATCACCACATTGTGTTAAATCCCTAAAGACACCAGCATTACAGATGGATGCATCTTCGATTACCCCTGATGGATCAGTACAAATCTAGGGATTATTTTTGACCAATGTATTAACATGTTAAAGGTAATGTTGACACAAGAAGTACTCATAACTGTAGTCCATGTCTTTGTTACATATCGTATAGATTAATGTAACTCATTGTTATGTGGCATATCAGTGAATTCAGAATAGTGAGGTTCGCATAGTGACAAATACTCGAAAATATTATCATAATAACCGAATTCTTACAAAACTGCATTGGCTACCTGTTAGACAGTATATCCATTTCAAGTTTTACTAATAACATATAAATCTATCAATGATATGACAGCTAAATACCTGTGTGAACTGGTATCCATTAGAAAATCAAGTGATCCAGTCAGATACTATTGCAGGTGCCAGTGTCTCGGCTCAAGTCATATGGTGATTGTGTGTTTAGTGTTGCAGCCCCCACTTTGTGAAATATATTGCCGGCAAATATTAGAAATGCGTCGTCACTTGAAAATTTTAATCCATTCTAAAAACACACCTGTCCAAGGTTGCTGTCACAGATAAATAATAATTATCGTTTAAATTTCTTATAGAGTTTTTACAGACATTATTTGTGGTATTATTATATTACATATTATTTGTACAACGTCTTTAAATGACTCCTGCTAGTAAGGGTACCGTATTAAATATACATTATTATTATTATTATTATTATTATTATTATTATTTTATATTATTATTATTATTATAGCACTTTATTATATGGAATATCTGATTATGACACCAATCAGCTTCAGCGAATTCAGAAAGTAACACTCACACTGGCAGCTAACATAGTGATACATATTCGAAAATATGAAAGGTACATTGGCTACTTATTAAACAGGCATATCCATTTCGATATTTTAATAAGACCTTATTTACATATTATTTGTAGCCCTCTGCTATTATTGGTACCCCTGCTAGTAAAGGCGTTTAGTAAATATACATTATTATTATTGTTATTATTATTATTATTATTATTATTATAATTATTATTATTCTACAAAAATATCAAATTAAACTTTAAGAAAGAACATCTTTAAGAAAGGTCCAAACTGTACATCTTTTAATTGTGAATTTTGTTCTTTAAAGCAAATGTGATGTTTAAAGTCGTATTTAACTTTTACGTAAGTCTAGTCTGACTTAATGCCATATATGTATGGCTAGTCTTTCATCTATCAGCATATCGTTCTCATCTCATATTATCCCATACTTTCACGTTTATGATCATTCGGTTAATAGCATTCAGCTAATATTTGTATGTATACTTTACCGAGCTTAAATACATTTTATCTTATCTTATCTTTACATTTGCTGGTCGCTCGCCCCATTTGCCTACCTTGTGCATAAAAGTGGCTGTAGAGCATCAAACATCGAAACCAGTAGAAAAACCCGTTACTTCGGTACATAGTACATGGGATAAATATAACATTATAGCTTGACTAGTCTATGCACCCTAGCGCCATGTGCCTAGGAACTACTCATAAATATGCAAATTTTTCATTGTTTGCCGCCTTAAGACGAGGTATACTGGAGTGTTCTGCATTGATTTGTGGTTAAATGAGTAAAGAAAATGACGTAGCATTATCCACATTTTACATGCGCCTTTAATTAATCATCTTACTCGTGAAAACATCATGTTGAAAACACTGATTGTTACCTGCATTATGATACTTATGTAAATTATTCCAATGAAGGGAAACTATTCTTTCAATAAACTCCATTCGACCCGATGTGCCGGTGTTTCTAATTTGGAACGTCAGAACCAGGAAAACTTTATTATTGAAAATTATTTCTCATCTTCTCATCTTCTATTTACTGATTTGGGTAACAATCTCCGTGATGTTGTTGGTTTTATAAATTTTCTAGCCAGTAACCTATTTCTATGATAATCGGAATCTTCCAAAGTGTGAAGGTCATCACAGACATTCGCTGTTATTGTGGTCTCCGATTTCTTATTATAACCAGAGTATAAGTGGTAACTGTAAGCGTTTACAACACGTGAAATATAACTTCTACGTTACGTTTGCTGGATGAAACAATGACTCAGTTGTGACCCAGTCGTGACGTGTTATTGGCAGTGATATAGCACAGTCAGCCAATCAGCAACTGGTTATTGAGCTTCGGGCTTTCACTGTAGCGTGTAACATCTCAATCCAATTTTCACAGATATTATGTTAATATAATAATAATAATAATAATAATAAGTGTTATTTATATCGCACCCTATCCATTTTGATACTTGCTCTAAATCGCTTTACGGTATTATTATACCTGACTCAGATTTGTAACAATCCAGCAAACACCTCAAATCCCAAGGAAGCATAAAACGCATGCTGCCGTAATAGGCGCAAAGCGTTTACACAGACACATAACCATCACGTCCTGTCAGGTTCTCATTACTGACTGAGCGAACCAGTCGCCACACGAGAGCATTGCAGCTCCGGAACATCGAACCCGCGACCCTCCAGTTACGAATCCTACGCTCTAACTTACTGCGCCGTCACGGCTCGACGATTCAGTGTTTAAAGTTGATTGTTCGTTTCTTCGAAGTATCAATTATATAAGTTACAAATATAAATTTATTTCTCCATCCCTGAATGATTATGACATTTCTTTATTCTTTACTTGCCTGCTGAAAGGAGAGAGTTTTGTATAGTTATTGTCATCTGAAGAACATTAATAACCACAAGCCATCATCGTATTTTTGTTTTGTGGTGACTAGTAAATCTACTGGGTTTCTTAATAGCTGGAAAACATTGTGTGTGTGTGTGTGTGTGTGTGTGTGTGTGTGTGTGTGTGTGTGTGTGTGTGTGTGTGTGTGTGTGCTTAGGATACATATATAGTAACACAGGCGCAGAAAATCAACATTTCTAAACATCCTTCGAGACCTCTACTTCCATAAATCTAAATCTAAATAAAACTATACATACATCAATCTAAATATAAAATGTTCTACACTTCCATGTATCGATATATATATATCGAGAGAGGGGGGGAGAGAGAGAGAGAGCGAGAGAGAGAGAGACGTTTCTGGGCTACTCATCAGCCTGTGGGTCCCAGCTAATTCGCTCTTCGTATGCGACAAATATGTCACGCCCACAGGAAAGCGGCTACATGCAGGCTACGTACAAAAAGCGGAAGCACGTAAAAACATACCATTTGATACCACAGCTCGCAGTAAACAAGGCGTGTGTGTGGTTCAGTGGAGACTTACTACATACATATGATAACTACTTTGACACCACAGTTTACATTCAAAAGTAATTTTCTGTGGTCCAAAAGAAACCTATATATTGAACATTTAATAACAATAATAACAAAGCAAATCCTTCCTATATGGATAGAATACAACTGGTCTGGTGTCGCAAGTTGTTCTCTAACATGAGTGAAGAGTTAGTCCTTTTATAAGCCCTCGGCGTGTTAACAAACAATACAGTTTGTTGATCACGTGAGACAACGTACACCAACTCCATATGGAAGCAGTGAAGTGATATAGCTCAAAAGCAATACTACACAATGGATTATTACTGGACTAGAATGAAATATGGTATCACACCTGAGTAAATACTATGATTCACCTAAACCTAACAGCTAATACTCATTCTGTCACCCTTGATCCTAATCGTAGCATCATCATAATCATGCGTGCGTGCGTGCGTGCATGTGTGCGTGCGTGTCAGCCGGATAGAATAAGGTACTGCCAAAGAGAATCCCAAACCGTGAATTCAAACTCTAGACGATTCTTCAGGGGACTGAATCCAAAGAACAAAAAACGAATCACCTACAGTCGTGGTGTCTAGGAGTAAAACACCGAAGTCAGATCCTGGCAGTTGTCGGAAAATTTATATTGTGGGAAAGTTTATATTAATTGTCTAAGCAGGCCATATTTATAGCTATTATTTAGTTGCTGTATCTTTCTTCCAACGTGTTCTTGTACTTGTTGAAATTTGGGGTAGAAACCCCTCGCTGTCGCTTATTGGCATTCTTCAAAGCAATACCATACAAACTACATGTATATATCCCAATTGACACTGTCTTCAAAGGTCAGTTTGTACAGCGGGTAGGTTTCATGACGCGAGTAGTATTTACACCAACAGCTTATGATGGTAATCCCATTTGTTTACCGATGCGGCCAGGTAGTGGAAACATCCAAAGCAGATTGGGTCTGATGCAAGTAATTTGATCACTTTACTAATAACACCATATAAAAGTATTGGTCTTAGAAATTGTCAGTCGATCTGTAATAAATTTTATGAAATGTCTGATGCTGTTAAAGATATGGATCTTGATGCTCTTGCCATTACAGAGACTTGGCTGACTGGTAATGTTTCAGACCAGAAAATTGTTGGTGATGTGACTCCAGCTGGATATTCATTCCATCATACAGCTGGGGTTCACAAGAAAGGCAGATAAATAAGCATTCTTCTCCATTATATTTGAAGTGTGAAACCCATTTGCACTTTCAGGCTAAGTCTTTTGAAAATTACCAACTGACTGTTGTATCTGGGGGGGGGGATAAGTGTTCGTGTATCTATTATCTACCGATTACACCCTACTAAGAAAAATGGCTTGAAAGCAGCAGATTTCTTCAAGGAATTTTCCGGATTTGTTGACTCTCTTGCTACCAACAGTGCCCATCTGTTGATCTTAGGTGATTTCAATATACATTGGGATTGCCAAAAGAATTCAGATACCAAACAACTGATTGACATTCTTAGATCTGCCAATTTCAGGCAGCATGTCCAAGAAAGAAACACAGACATAGTCACATCTTAGATCTTGTCATCTCTCGTGATGGTGACATTTTGATTAAGGGTGTGTTTGTGTCTTCCGTGCTGTCTGATCATTTCCTTATAAACATTAATGTATCTTTACACAAATAATCTGTTTCAGATAAAGTTATTTCATACAGGAAATGTAATTCGATTGACAAGGAGGTTTTTCTTGCTGATCTCCGAGTCTCTTGTCTGGTATTGGATCCACCGGATGATGTGGATCATCTGGTGGATCTCTATGATAATACATTGAGAGACATTGTAGATGACAATGCACCTTTAAGGAGAAAGGAAATGCCAAGAAGACCAATGTATCCATAGTAGAATAAGAACATACAAGCTGCAAAGAGACATAGAAGGTTTTGTGAGCGGCTGAGGATCAGGACCAGTTTGTGTGTTCATTATGAAATATTCAATGTCAGTAAAATTATAGTTAAAAATACCCTTGCCTCTTAATATTATAATAAATAGATCAAAGCATCCAAGAGAAATCAAAGGATTGTTTTCAGTGTTGCGAATAAAGTATTACATAAAAGTCAAACTGTCCTCCCAAATAATATCAACTCAAATAAAGATATGGCCCATTGTTTTAACAACTTCTGTCAAAAAATATTAAATTTACATAGTGGCACCTTATCACAGGGCACCTTATCACAGGGTAAGCCACTGGTAGAAGAGTCATGCATATCCATGATGGATATATTTGAGCCTTTTACAGAGACTAATATCAGACAGTAGCTGAAAAGGTCATCTAATGCTTTCTGTGCAGTTTACCCTATGCCTACATGGTTTGTGGAAGATCGTCTGGATGTTCTGATAAGCTCAATTACAAATATAGTTAATGAATCATTATCTTTTGGTGTTTTCCCAAGATCCATGAAAGCTGCCCTTGTAAAACCATTAATAAAAAAACACACTATGGACTGTAATATTCTAAACAATTACAGACCTATTTCAAATCTTACATTTTTATCTAAAGTTATAGAAAGGACAGTTACTTTCCATCTAAACAAATATTTAATCAATAATAACAATAACCTTAATGAATCACTACAGTCTGCCTATAAAAGTGGTCATAGCACTGAAACAGCCTTGGTTAGGGTGAAAATGTATATTTATCAAGGTAAGCCAGTAATACTTGTTCTTCTGGACCTGTCTGGTGCATTTGATACAGTTGGCCATAATGTACTTTTCTCTAGGTTAAATGACATGTTTGGTCTGTCGGGTAAAGTACTTGAATGGTTTCGATCCTATCTGGAACAACGCTCCCAGAGAGTGTCTGTTCATGGTATTTTATCTAACGTTAATTTTTTTTAATCTGGTGTACCTCAGTGTTCAGTTCTTGGTCCTCTCGTTTTCATAATGTATAGCCATCTTCTTGGGATCATTGCTCAGCGATATGGAGTTAAATATCAATTGTATTCTGATAACATGCAGCTGCATATATCAGATTCAGATCTTGGTCCTCTGGTTTTCACATTGTAAACCCGTTATCTGGGTTTCACTGCGCAGCGATAAGGTGTTAAATATCACTTGTATGCTGATAACACACAGCTGTATATATCACTCTATCCTGACAATGAGTTAAATTTCTCGTCTTCCTTGAAGAATTTAGAACATTGTATTCCTGATATTCGGCTATGGATGACTTAAAATCTTCTAAGACCAAATGATAATAAAATAAATATTATATATTTGGTATCACCACATTGTGTTAAATCCCTAAAGACACCAGCATTACAGATGAGTGCATCTTCGATTACCCCTAATGGGTCAGTAAAAAAATCTAGGGGTTATTTTTGACCAGTGTATTAACTTGTTTGAAAATGTCACATCAGTATGCCGAGCTGCCTACTACCATCTTAAGAATATCCACTATTTAAAATCATTCTTGACACAAGAACAGTAGTAACTGTAGTCCATGCCTTTGTTGCATCTCGTATAGACTATTGTAACTCCCTGTTATACGGCATATCTAATTATAACATTAATCGCCTTCAGCGAATACAGAATAGTACAGCTCCCAGAGTAACAAATACTCGAAAATATGATATCACCTCAGATATTAGAAATGTGTCTTGCTTCTTGAAAATTTTTAATCTGTTCTAAATACACACCTGTTCAAAGTCGCTTTCACGGATAAATAATAATACCTTTTAAATCACTTACAGGGTTTTTACAGATATATTATTTGGGGTATTATTATATTACATATTGTTTGTACACCGCCTTTGAATGGCTCCTACTAATAAGGGTGCTTTATTAAATATACATTATTATAATTATTATTATTAATTGTTATTAAAAAGCTGACATCTTCGCTAAAGCAGACTGTAATAGCGCCATAGCTTCGGTACTGTTAAAACTATATGTTAACATTTTCAAACCAGACCTAATGTCTGCCATTCAAATGATAGTTATAATAACGTGCTTAAATGTTATTTATGGCAAACAGGCTAGAGCTAGCCTTGAATGTTATATAAAAACTAGAGTTAACTGGAAGATGGTGATGATGATGATTGAAGTTTTAATGCCACTTTTGTGCCCATAGTAGGCTAAATGGGCCGAGCGACCTCCAAAGGTAATTAATGAAGCGAAGTCAAAGATGAAACTACCTTCAGATATGACCACACCGAGATTCGAACACGAGGGGTAGTGATATGTGGTTCAACACGCTCCCGCTAGACCACGGAGGCGCCCTAAAGTTAACTGGATCACGGAAAGATAAATTCATTCCCACATACTATTAACTTAGGTGAACCATATATGCAACTAAAGTTGTTATATAAAACATAACAAACAAGCGAGCTGTACCCAATGCTACCGC
Source organism: Paralvinella palmiformis (assembly GCA_025642065.1). Classification (NCBI taxonomy): domain Eukaryota; kingdom Metazoa; phylum Annelida; class Polychaeta; order Terebellida; family Alvinellidae; genus Paralvinella; species Paralvinella palmiformis. The sequence goes on from JAODUP010000004.1 coordinate 148,107, forward strand.
TCGAGATGCAAGGCAGTGTTTCAATTCCTGATTCAGGGGTACTTATAATGCTTTAAAGGGACATCCACCCTCAGAAAATATTTTTTTAAATATATAATGCTTAGAACAGTAACCAAAAATTCCACAATAATAACCACGAAGTGTACCTGATATCATAGATATAGGGAAATAATGCAAATTACTGGAGGGCCACCATTACGGCTGCACCGGAAGCCAGATTCAAAGGCGGGAAGGAGAAAAACTGAAATCCTGTGACGTCACATCGGCGCTCTCTAAACTGACGCAGATTATAGTTTCTCTTGGGCGTTATTATCTGAGATAATGCCGTTTAGTTCTGGGATAATTCTTTTCTCACACTTGTTTACATGCTTTTGTATGGGCTCTACAGACTTCAGGTTAACCGGATACGCTGAAGTGACGTCAGCATTCAAGATCTCTCTAGTTTCAAAATGGCCATTAAAAGTCGATTAATCAGCAATTTGAACTGGATTATTTAATATGTGGGTGAACGTTTACACATTTTGACATTATTTATGATATTTGTGAGTAGAGCTGTATTAGTCCTTTAATGTCAATGCAGCATCAATATTACTTTCTGAATTCGCTGAAACTAACTGGTGTCATAATCAGATATTCTATATAATAAGATGGTACAATAGACAATACGAGATATAACAAAGGCATGGACCATAGCAACAATTGGTTGCTGGGTCAAAGATAATTTTAGACGGTGAATGTTTTTAAGATGTTAGTAGACAGCTTGGAATACTGTTGAGACACGTCTATTCATATTAAAAAATTGGTCATAATATGCCCCACATTTTTACTGACTTGGGGCGGTTGCACAATGCGATGAAGTTAAATAGATAATATAGGGAAATTTTGAGTCACCCATATCCGAATATCAGCAATGCAATGTTCATAATTCTTTTAGAAAGAGAAAACATTTAACTCGTTGTCAGGATCCAGTGATATATACAGTTGTACATCAACGACATATAAGTGATATTTAACGCTATATCACTATGCTTTGATCCCAAGAGGATGTGTGTATATTATAAAAACCAAAGGGCCAAGAACTGAATCCTGCGGTACACCAGATGACAATGACAGAATCCCAGATGAAAACACACCCACTGAGAACATTGTTCCAAAAAGGATTGAAACTATGCAAGTTCTTTACCTGATAAACCAAAGATGTCTTTCAACCCGGAGAAAGGTAAGACAATGATCAACTGTATCAAATGCAGCAAACTGGCTTACATTGATCAATTGACGTAAAAATACAATGTTTAAATAATAATAATAATAATGATAATAATAATAATAATAATAACTATAAAACATACACAGATATTACAGAATTTAAGAATATCCAATACTAAAAAGGCAAGTCTTAAGGATAGATTTAAAACTGTTAATTAAATGACAATGTCTCGGTTTGTCTGGGTGTTGATTCCGTAATGTGAGTGCTGCCCTCTCTGTAATTGTAAATAAAAACAATGAGAGAAGAAAGCCATAAAAATCGCATTTACCACCTTTATTTCCATATCGCTATGTTTATAAATATAACGCATATAATATTATGGATATATAGGTCAAATGTGAAATGTGCAAATAACAGACACAAATCTGGAACAAGATAGAATCAATACGTTTTCTGTTATATATTAGTAATATCGCCGTCACTCCTGACTGGTGACGTAACAAATTGACTGATGTACCAAAGTCACCACACAACACAAAATACTTAGATATAGCAATGATCGTGTTAATTATTAGTTATATTAGATTGATCCACTCCATTCCCAGATTCGTGGATTGAAGAGTAAGATTTAGATTTAATTATTTTCTAATAAGTAGTACGAATATTAATACAGAACTGTAGAAAGGTTGACAGTGCTTTACAAAATCAAAACCGCTGTTTCTTATTTTTAGTTTACGCTGATGTCGTTGTTAATTTTTATCTTCTTGCTGTTGTTGTTATTGTTGTTGTTGTTTTAATATATCCCGATGATTGTAACATCGAAGCGGGGTTTCGTGATTATGACCTCATCACTTGATTGTCTAAGATATTTAATTATGACAATTATGCCTAAACTCTACTATTCTCCTGCTATCCGCTTCACACATCCCCCCCCCTCCCTCACCCATGCATCCATATCCAGATTGTTATCTTCATTATCTCCATTTTTCTATGATCGTGTCAAGGACATTATCATAATGGGATAATGTGACTCTGTTATTTTGTTCACTTTGATGACACATGACGTCAGTTCAGCGAATTTATGCCGCATAAAGAGCTGAGTTTGGGAAAATTCACACGCCAACGTGAATACAGAGAAGAGCACAGATATAAAAGGATGAACAAACTATCACCATCATGGACATCAAAAGTAATCTTACAAACAATGGGGACTAGAGACTACATTACTGAGATGACGTATTGTTGTTTACAGACATGAAAATTATACATAATTAGCAAACTGATCACGTGCATCGCCACAATTGTCATCGTCTTTATCATCATCATCATCAACATCAAATTTTTCTCATCGTTCTAATCATATTATAATAACATTTTGTTGTCAGATAAATGCTTTTTGGCCTTGACCTGACGTTATTTAATTATTTTAAGGGTGCCAAATGTTTTAACCAACACACACATACACTGACACACACAAACACTCTCGCTCTCTCTCTCTCTCTCTCTTTCTCTCTCACTCACTCACTAATTCACTCCATCACCGGCTGCCTCCCTTCATTCACTCATTCACTCACTCCTTCTAGCGGCAATTAATCAATTAATTAGCCATGCGACTTGATACGAAGATAACAAATAATTTATGAACAATCGATGTTTTATAAATGGACGAACGTGAAATTATAGAAGGCATTGTTCTCCGAAATGCCGCAACGTCCATCCGGGCAATTCGACCCCAAGGTTATAGGTCGAATGTCCAGAAAGAGACAAGAGGAGCGTTTTGCCGGTGCCATCCCACACGATAACCGAAGATTATCGTAATTCGGTTAATTTGTTAATGTGATATATTAACGAGAGAAGCCGCCGGTCCGTGTAAATATTGCTCACGACAATGGCCTATCGTAAATCGGGTTAATGGCGACAACCGGATTTAAAAGGTCATTTATTAGAGGTCAGCTGTTGGCTGGAGTCAAGCTTTGGAACTATCAGTGGCCACATAGGTGGCGTAGCTGTCCCGGAAGAAAGTCTAGTTGTCGAAAACAAAAGTTGATGGAGAGAAATTTAAGCACTGGATCGCCAGTTGCCGGGGGATTCCAATGGGCGTTCGATTTGGGGAAATAAGCCTCTGCTCACATTGTTAATGATACTTATACCCTAAAAGCGATTCTGGTCTCCGCTTTTGTAACAAACGTGTTAAAATTAGTAAAATTCTAGGACGCTGCCAGATAAATTGTTCCCAGCCTTCATGTTTTTGTTGCCAAGAAAAATGGTAAGAAATGAAAACAAAATTAAAATATAAGAATAGATATTTGTAAACATAACAAAGAATAATGGAATAATGAAAAGAAAGAAAAAGAAAAACGTCAAAAAGAGATGAAAGGAGAGAACATATTACTGAAGAGAATACGGTTGAGATACGGACAGACAGACGGACAGACAGACGGACGGTAAGGCAACGAACATGAAAACCAAACAGGCCAGCAAGTAAATAAATAAACAAAGCACCTCACAAACGAACGCCATCCTTGTCTGTCACATAACATGGGGAGCTACGCCTCCCTGCTGCCCATCGCTAACACAATGACGTGCTGACAACGGAAATATAATTATATCAAATTATCGCCAGATGCGTTGTCTATATAAGGTTGTTGTTGTAGTTATCTCACTCGAAGACATCTCGCCAGTCAGGAACAAATATTGGACGACTTTAGGTAAACAAACACTTGTGGTACTCAGTATTAAGAACATTTGTCAACAAAACTATTTTACGTGCAAAGGTTTATGCTCCGAAAACCTTTTCTTCCCATCAGCTGCTAGCCTCCGCCATGATGAAGCTGTTCGCTTTGATCTTCTCGTTAGTGGCAGGTAAGTGGTATTGACTGAGGATGTATTGTTTAACGAGGATTGTTATAAATATTAGCTTTTCACGAGTTTTTTATCTTTATGTATCGTTTATGGTCTAAATAATTGAAGTGCGCATGCTGATAGATAGAATAGAGTCGAAATCTTTTTTTTATAACTTTTAAGATCAAATTGGACGACGTAGATTTTTACGTCCTATACTTATTTCTAAGCTTCTCTATCGTAAAACACGAAATGAACAAAATGTGATACCCGGTATCATCTCAGTTTTTGCAAATCATCTTTTTCACCTTTCATTACTTATTTCATATATATATATATATATATATATATATATATATATATATATATATATATATATATATATATATTATGCAAACACTGCAGGAAAATAACAATCAATGGATATCAGGTGTAGAAGTATTATTAATTATTGTTTTACATAGTCAGTTAACAGATATAAACTTGTTGATATTTCCTCGACGTTTGGTTTAAGCTGAACAATTAATTAATTGGCCTCCGTGGTCTGGCGGTAGCGTGTTATATCACAGATCACTACCACCCGTGTTCGAATCTCGGCATGGGCCTATCTGGAATGTGTTTAATCTTCGACGTCGTTTCGTTACCGTTGGAGGTCGCTCGGTTTCATTTAGCCTACCTTATGCACAAACGTGGTCGTAAAACACCAACCATCATCATCTAACATGGCAATTAGATCAGATATTTTCAAACACACTACATTCAGAGTTAGGCTGCGAGTATTTCCATCACGAACGGCCACCTGAAAATTGCTAATAATTCATACACAATTCCTTTTTTTATTAACACAAAATGGTTTGAGGATTGACCGACGCTTTATCCCTATACTGGACGTAACTCATAAATTAGAATATATGGCATAGTTGCCATTGGTCCTTTTCATAGAGATCGGCAACCCTCGGTAAATTAGCCGACCAATCAGGAGCTGGATATCTTTTTTGAGTCCTTTCGTAATAACCGTCAATGGGAGCCGTGATTTGTAGTATTTTACTATATTAATATCGACTTTGGTTGCCATACTGGAATGCTATTCGATAAAATCAAACACTTTTATCTGTTTTTTGACAGTTTAAAGCCAGATTAGTTAGTTGTGACTACAAACATAACCAAAAGTTAACTGCATTGTGAGAAAATAATAATTCCCTTTTCAGGGCGAAATCCTGAACAGGATTTACTATTCACCGAAATAATCGTTTGTTCATGGTCCCTTCGCTTCAAATTTGTGGGGGCAATGTAGAAGGTATATTCAGGCTTATACTATAAAATATTAAACTCACAACTTATTTGTAACTGTGGTCTAACAAATAGGAAAGCGTATATAGATCTTTCAGACGAAAAAAACATTTGAAATACAGATGGCTATTTCATATTATCAAACTCACACTAAAATATAAATTTAATTCATTTCTCACGTTTTTATGGGAGACATCTGGATATTCTAGAAAGAACAGGTCACGCCGGATTAACGTAAAGTATTATAGTATATTTTTAATAACCTTATCTACTTTCATCACTGGAAAAAGACTTTGGTAATATTCGGAGCCGGTGTTTTATGACTTAGCTGAATATAGTTCAGCTGGTTTCTTGTCACCGGGGTCAATCGCTAGCCAGCCTCTGATTGGCCAGTACTTCGGAAATCTCCGGAATGAAAAGGACCATTACTTTTAATCTGCTATATAAGCATCGTTCTAATTGCAGATTTAAATGTTGTAAAAACCTTCGCGTCGTCGAAATGTCCATCGATGCGATGGCTATTATTTATGAAATAATTATCTGATGTTATTACTCATTCAACCGAATATTATATTATTTATTTTTAACAGTGTCTGTTACGAGCGGTCGTTCGACTAACTGTTTCTGTCCCATGATATACAGACCTGTCTGTAGCTCGTCTGGAAAAACCTACTCTAACGATTGTGTAGCTAGCTGCGAGTAAGTTGTTTATTTATTTTCTTATTTCTTACAGTAGTAATTTCATCATCATCATCATCAAATTAAAACCACTTCCCTACCTTGTTTGAGAATTTGCCAAGTTATCTTCAACAACAAAGTAATATTTATACTAAATACTTTATCTGAGGTAGCACTGTTTTTTAGTTTATTACATCTAGATCTATTTCTCGGCGATGCTTTCATTACAATCTATTTATTTGAGTTGAAGTCGCTTGGCGGCGCTCCGATCGTAGACTGACGACATTACTCATTGACTCATTCTTCACACCATCTGGCTCATGACGGCAGGATAAAACGTTATTAATATTATCCAATAGTACAAGGTCTTGTAGATCACACTGAATGCTAATTGACCAAATTTACCAGCGAACAACAATAATAATAACAACAATAACAACAACAGCAATAATAAAAATTGACCAAATTTACCAGCGAACAACAATAATAATAACAACAATAACAACAACAGCAATAATAAAAATTGACCAAATTTACCAGCGGAATAACAATAATAATAACAACAATAACAGCAATAATAATAATTGACCAAATTTACCAGCGAACAACAACAAAAATAATAACAACCAAAACAACAACAACAGCAATAATAATTAAGTCATGATAGTTAACGTGTCTTGGTAGCTGAGTCAATAAGATACTGGTCTGTAACCCGCTGGGATTTATTATAAAGAAATTTAGAATTTGGCCTTAATTGTTGATGGCCTGGATGATGATAATGATGATGATGATGATAGATTTATTTATTGTCAAGCGCCTTAGAGTAACCTTCTTACAGGTTATATAGGGCGCTATATAAATTTTGTAAATTATTATTAATATTATTATTATGTTGAGTTATTTAGCCTAAGGAAACAAATCCCAGAAACATAGATATATTATCCGGATTTGAACCACAACCTGAAAGTTTACATTTAAGCGTCTTAGATGATTGGCCAGATGGAGAACCCTCCAATCCACCCCCGAACCGTAATGACACTGCTGGGGATCAAACTTTGAACTACACCACACCCTCCCCCACCATGCCCTTGGCCAGGGAGTCCGACATATCCAGTCACGACAGAAAGTGACAACATGTATCATTCATTGATCTATTCTGGATAAAGAGGAACTAATAGTTAAACAATCAAATAAATATGGGTTATTAATGATGCTCGTCAATCTGTGGATATAAAGTCAATATAAGTCGACATTAGAAATGACCATTTTGTAAATATCAGCTGACTAAATAACAATTATTGTAGGGTTGGTGCTAGTTTGACAATAACATTATTTAATATATTATTATTATGTGCGTGCATGCGTGCGTGTGTGATTATTTCTGAACTAATTCCTAGGCATGTTGTTATTTACATGTAACATATTATAGCGGCGTGACAGACGTGACACCTGGCGAATGTCCTCATATTCACACACGAAATGGAGGTTGCATCTGTCCCATGAATTATAGTCCTGTCTGTGGTAGTGATGGCAGCACTTACCCTAATGAATGCGCTGCTAATTGCAAGTACGTAAATTACTATATAATAGTTTTAGCCTTGAACTTCATAGTGTGTATGTGTGTTTGTGTGTGCGTGCGTGCGTGGTGTGTTTGTGTATGCGTGCGTGCGTGTGTGTGTGTAATCTATTTATTCCTGAACTTGTCCTTCCACCTATCTGTCTATCGTCCATATATATATATATATATATATATATATATATATATATATATGAACATATATACTGGTAGCAGCGATGGATCTGTGAGGGTCTGCGAGAGCGGTATGCTTCCTGTGGTAAAGCAGTCCGTATATTTAAATCCTTTATGTGGTATTACCCGAGCCAATGGCTATATGGGGAGCGTGGGGGTGTTATTAGGCCCATAAGACCCCTGTATCCGCCGTTGATTGGTGTGTAGGCCGTCACATCTCACCTTTACAATAGTAATTATTATTATTTCAATTTTTTCGTTATAATAAAACAGTGGCATATACTCCGTTACTCCTGGAACTTGTCCCAGTATCCAAGTTCGAAGCGCTGATGACTGCGTCTGTACTGCCATATATGATCCAGTCTGTGGGGAGAATGGCAAAACATACTCCAACGCCTGTGTTGCTAAATGCAAGTAAGTACCACACACACACACACACACAATCAACCCCCCCCCCGTGTGCATGTGCAGAGACAGGGTAGAGAGAGAGTACTCTAAGTGATAGTGTAGTTGGCTACAGACTTTTAGCACTTGAGTTTCAACCACGGCCATGTTATGTCATGGGGATGTTTCATCTTTCACTTCGTGTCATTAACTTTAGAGGTTGATCGGCCCATATAGTCCGCCGTGCGCACATAAGTGGCCGTAAAATATCAACATTCACAGTTCACTGGTTCGCGGTGTCCGTTCATGATGGTCACAAAATGTCATAACGTTTTCCTACACAACATCCCACCTCAGCGCGATAATGTTACTAGTAGTAAGTTTACTACTACGTGGATGGGTAATTACGTTAAATGGTCGCTGCCATGGTCATGGTGTCAATGAGTTGGAATAAAATATGAGAGACTGTCCGAAGACGTGAAATACTCAGTGAATGACCACCTCTTCCGGTGACTGTTCCCCGGTCCGTGTTTTAACTGTTCCTCAGAAAAGTACGGTGGCGTTTGGATGTAATGTTTGAGCCACTGACTGCACTGGATATAATGTTGTTATTTTACTTTCATGGGTTGGTCATATTTCATGATCGTATGTCAGTAAATTTAAAATCGAACTAGTAAATATATCACTCACGCACGCACGCCACACACACACACACACAGGTCTACACACAATATTGTAGTAAACTTGATTTAGCCTCAATATTAAACAAGCAATTAAATTTCTCAATGGTGTTGATTTCAATAGACAATGATGAGTGCGGTGAGAATATATACATCTATTTTTTAACTGGTTCTTAATTCGATGTCCAAGATATGTTAGTTAATTTATGTTGCATTATTGAATATTATCTGCCTGATTCGTATCACTCTTGTTCAATGCGTCTATCACACAGTAATGTGGACGACTACGAAAAGGGCGAATGTCCCCACACACAAGACAGGAGACAGATGTGTCCTTGTAACCGTAAATATGAACCTGTTTGTGCTAGTGGTATCACTTATAGTAATGCCTGCGTCGCTAGGTGTAAGTAAGTATATAAAACATCACGATTTGCATCTTCCTTATTAATGAAATATGCCCGTCCTTAGTAAGTAGGTCAGTGCTCTTAAGTGGTGAAATAGAAATATGTAAGAGTATCGATCGCTCTAACAAGTTCTTAATTGTGAAAATACAGACACACATACACACACACATATATATATATAATAGAGAGAGAGATAAAAATGAGGAAATAATTATCTTTAAGAGCAGACCTTCAGAGGAATTATATAATATTAATAATGTCATAATTGTTAATATTAATAACTGTCCGTTATCTATTGTAATAATAAAAATTTAAAATCACACATTTCCAATAATTTCAGTCACGAGGTGGATATTACGCCTGGCAGATGTTAATAACTTCTTCAAATGGACGCCGAAATTTGATGAATTCCTCCCCCCCCCCCCCAACACCCACTACCCCGTTCTGTGCCAGCTTCACGCCTGCTTTCACCGATAGATAAATCGATTGTGACGTATCAACTGCTCTGCTGTATTCTCACCCAAGTTTTGCCGATTATGGCGACTTGAGGTTGTGCAATAAAATTGTTAGATTTATTCTTAGAAAGCGTTGTTGGCTTAATATGTATGGCCTTCTCGTTCGTTGGTGGAATGATAGTGTGGGCAAATAGCCGTCTTAGCTCAAAACGTACAGAGATGCCCAAATGGGTATATATTTGTAACAAAACTATATACTATATATATGTATTAAGCAAGTAATTCGTGGAGGACATTTAATGTTAGATCATAACATTTTGTGTACAATTGCACAAATAATATAATCATTCATATTTTAGTCAACGTTACTCCGTTAGAAAGGGATATCACACTTAAATACGCCTGGACGTAGTTATAAAAGATGTCAATTGACCCCGGTCACACACACACACCAACCTACCTAACCGCAGACGATGGATTTAAATACATAGATTTATCCAGCATTCAAACAAATATAAGTAATTGATGGGTGTGTGTTTTGCGAGTCACATTTAGCCACACAGAACACAAATTCAGGCGACACTGAATTGTTAACACATTAACACAAGAGATATTTCTACTAATGCTATATGTACATTTTATTTCTCCGTCACGAAAGTGTTACGACAATATTCCATTGTTCAAGCCTACCAATCAATTTCCACACCTCAATCACTTATTATAATATTAGATATTCGCCTTAAACAAACTAGTGTTATAAGAAAGGTAGATAACTCGTCACGTCACTAAATATTGTCATCAGCTGAATGGCACATCACACACACATTGGGAAAAGATTTTTTTTAATCCGTAACCAGCATACGAAATGAAAAGTGAAGTGTTAATTTTCCCAGTCGTAAAACATAAAATAAAACTAAATACGACAACCAAGAAATGCACCAGAAACCAACAATATCAAATGTAACACGAGGACTAAACTGCATTCTAATCGATTAGAAAGCTCTTATCAACAAAAGCTAAATGACCTAACAAACAACACACATCAAAATATATCTCACACCATCAAAAATCAAACCGATTGGACTCCTTGCATAGAAATCATTTTCGTAAAGACGGGCAGAGAAAATGTAATTTACCTAGGATGCCACTGTCATGATTGCACGATGAATTTGTTGAATGGAATCCACACCGTGGACGATGTACATTTCGAATTGATGCCACCATTTCGGTGTGAATGGCGAATGGAATTATGATACCGCGCATGAAGATCACGAGTCCACATACACAAAAGCAACATCAGCCAGGCCAACCTCCTCGAAATATTTCTCGCTTCCATGGGGGATACAAACACTGAACGAATTCCATTTATGGTGCAAAAATATCTCTCGCCGTCTTTTACAGCTGCTATTTGATATCGGTACCGAGAATGCTAACCATCATGGTAACTCTGTGCCTAGGGCTAGTGATTTGACCAGACGACAGAAAAGATGGAGGGGGGGCCTCTTTCAATCAACTCTAACTGTCTACATCATTTTATTAGCAAAATCCAGTACATCAGAAAACATCGTACATACTCTCCATCAACAACGTACACTAAACAACAGATGTAAATTCAACAAGTTTGCAGTAAAACTAAACAATAACAGCTAAGACCGGATAGCGAAAACGAGGCTCTTCTGATTAAAGTCAGAGATATAAAATATAAATATATTGCTATTTCGTCATTTCCCTCTGCTTGTGCTCAGTGATACAACATTGTTTATTGTGCGTCTATCACGATTTCGGAGATAAAATTTTATATACATATCAGTTATATACACAAACACATATATGTGAATGGGCCAACAACACCAAGTCGAGAATGATCAACTTTACAAGTGTTACTTAATAATCACAAGCGGCTCATTTAAACGCGAGGCGATATTAACTAGAATTGATTAGATTCATATTAACTAATACCGAACACCGAAGCACCAGAGGTCAACCGTTAGCAAATTATATAGATATATAATGTACAATGTATTGTTTGATATGGATGTAGAAGAAATGCAGTTTACTTAACACAAGCCGATTGGAAATTCAAATCTGGAAAACAAACAGCGATGGTCTGCACATGAAATAGTACGACGCCGTAATCAAAATCAGCCCAAATCAAAGAAAAATGCTGCCGCTGTTGATTCTTTCACAGGTGTATAAATAATTACAGAACAAACGAGTTAAACACGCATGATCTCTAATAACAATAATAATAATAACAACAGCGACAACAAAATCTTCAACTGGATTAATTCAGTTTTCACACAGAACAATGAAAATCTAAAAACTACTGATGAATATGTGCTAATTATCTTTGCAAAAATGTCAAGTGCATGTGATTCACAAGTTGTAACATCAAAGTCAGCCTAAATAGACAATATTTTACACAGCTGTCAATAATACAGCTGTCTTCTTGACAGCTGTCAATCGCCGCCCTTCATACTGCATTTCCGTTTCTCAACCAGCCTCCTGTTTAAGCGACACAGCTTCATTACACGATGTAGGCTTATATTGCTGCTGCCTTGATGTCGTAGACACCGCACACCATGTTGGCTGGCAGAGCCTTATCTGTAATTGTAACATAGATCAGTGTAATTACAAATGTGTTGCTCATAATAGCCTTGATAATAAATACGACTTGCCAGTAATAAAAGATTTATAAAACTGTATTTTCCAAATCTTGAATTGCTGAATAAAGAATATTTATTTTTTATTGTTCTATGTGATTAAGATGTGCACATTTTGGCACAAACATCAATTCCTTTTATATATATATATATATATATATATATATGTGTTCAGTTTAAATCAGGAATACACAAGCGTAATCATGCAAACCGAAAATCAGAAAACCAATTCAACTTCATTACAAACGATGAAATTTGTTAAAATTTTTAATTAAAACCCATCACTGATTTAATGAATTCATTACAAAGCTACTTGGGGTCAACATAATTTTGGAATGATCTCCAAAGTTTTCTATCAAAAGTAGAGTGATGCTAAACACCTATTGTTGTGGATCTTCAAACAGACTGGACTGGAGTCATCGTCTTATATTACTAACCTATTTGTTTTGGATAAGGCAAGTTCAGATCCTTCATGATCTTCACGAAGTCCATCTTGGGCTTCGTCAGACGTGGGTTAAGCATCTTCTCTTCACCAACAGTGGTCATAGTCATGCCTGTGAGACGAGAACATAACAGTAACTAGTCACACCTGTGACTGAATAATACGTTATCACAGTCATGATAACCGCAGTCCGAGTAATCATAAACAGCAGCTAACAGGATTACTTTTGCTCATTTGAATGCTATTGGAACTTTTGAATGCTGAATAATCATGAAGGTTTGGATCAAAGATATTCCCAGGTCCCAAGCTACAGTACAGTAGTAGTATTACAGTAGGGCCCTATTATAACGTGGACCAGTATCACACGAAATCGGACATAACATCGTCCGACCTTGGACTCCAATTCGTGGGATCCATGACAGTGCATTTCCTGCGAAATGGCACAAAATCTGCCACTGACCGATCAAATTTTGATAAATAATTTAAATGCATTTTCAGAGTTTGTAATTCACACGTAAAAACATAGCCAATGGCCACAAATGACCCACTAGTAGATTTTTTTTATCACAACCTTAATTACACACCACCTTGGCTCAATCAGCCAAACAAACAGCCCAATCACAACCTTCATTTATTGTGCAACTCAAAACACTATATAAGTTTGATTATTTTTGTTAATTCACAGATATTATGCATGTTCTATTTATTGCAATTAGGAATCATATTTTATGTAAAAAAAGAGCTCTGTTTTTTATCATACAAACAATGCTGATGAAACCACACTCTCTACAAGACAAAAGCAAGGACTGTGTTACTCTACTCCTACACACAAACCAGACAGAAATCACAAATTGTTTTCATTACAAAAGCAGATGTACAAACAAATACATATTCACGGACATTTATTTGTGCACATGCGCCTATAAGTGTTCATTTATTGGTCCATATATTTGCTACCTTCATCTGAAAAACATGAACTATTTCTGGCAGATGAATATCATTAATCAAACATGGCTGTTTTGCCCATTTTGGGGTTTATGTTTAAGTCAACACATTCCAGGACTTTCCAAGGTCAAATTCCAGGACCATTCCACTGAATTCACGAACTCTTAAGGCGTAAAAATATACACATATTTTCAATGAAAGCAGCACCACAGTGTATGGACATTGAAATAACACAAACACTGTAGGTTAGCAATGTGCAATGGGTGGTGGTAAGACTCAACATTTTGGAAAAAGTGTAATGACTGAATTCCAGGACTTTCAAAGACCTCTACAAAGATTCCAGGACTTTCCAGGCCCAGAATCCAAACTGCAAAATTCCAGGACTTTCAGGTTTTCAAGGACCTGTGCGAACCCTGCATGGACTCCCTATTTTCACCCAATGGCCACCCGAGACAGTGTTCAATCTCACGACAGGCTGGCTGTCCACCTATAACATGCTCGACAGCTTGTGGACCCCAACATTCGCAGAATAATGGAGGGCTGCTGTAGTTGGATCTATTTCCATCTTCAGGTTTTCAATCATATCATATCGTGACAAGTTAACAGATGCTACAAAAGTACAAAATATTGAAGGAGCAATGAAGCCCAGGATTTCTTCCCAATGATCCCATGACAACAATGAACAATAACAAGCCATCTGCGGGGAGAACAAGAACAATTTGAGAAGACAAACTTGCAACTGATTGGTAAGTAAGACCTCGCCCACCCATATATTGTCGAACATTATGGGTGCATTTCAGTTTGATATTTTCACAAATTTAGGAATGATTAGAAGAATGTTTCCCTAGAGCCTGAAAAGTAATCATATTTATGTCATATCAAAGCCACATGATGACCCTCTCTAAACAAGGCTAAATTATTTTGAATCAGTATACTTTTGAAGATTATTAGTGTCTCTACTTTGTTGCTTACCTTTATAATCATGAGCCGGAAAAAGTGCTGTATCCTCAGGAAGAGAGAATATCTGGCCATGAACTGAATCATACAGTGCCTCGGAACTGCCTGTAAACAAAATAGGATAAACAATTAGCTACTGTGACACAGAAATTATATGGTTTATTCCGTCGCTTAATTCTATCAACATGTTACTGACACTGCGGAAAGCAAAGATTAGCACATTATCCATATAATATCACATGAATGTCTGAACTGGGATTGCAAATTATTATTCAATATCTGGATATAAAATGCCAACCTAACATCAGAATTTGGAATACAAATGTTTAAATGCTTCTGTTTTATGGCCATTTCTTCACATGGTGGGCTAAATGGGCTGAGAGACCTCCATATGTAGTGAAGCTAAAGGAAAGATTAAGCACTACTAACATAACCCAACTGGGGTTTGAACTCGGGTATTATAGATCTGTGTCCAACCACAATACCAGCCAAAACATCTTTCGAGTCTAAATCCAGATCATGTGTCGACTTGTATAAATATGACTTTTTGCACAGCAAAGAAAGAAAAAATCAATAAAAATGTTGTATATACCGAAAATGTATATATTTAATTGATAAATGATTGAAGACTCAACGAAAACATCGTTTCTAGTCCAAAGTGGAGCCGCTTAGCATTAACAAGTGCTTCAGCCAAATACTCTGATGAAAATAATAATTAAATTTCACCTGCCAATATTCAAAGATAATACCTGTACCGGTATTGACGATGGATGGCAAACCGTTGCAGAGAATTGAAGCAACAAGTACATACACGAGGCCAGGATATTTTACTAATATTTAGCACAGCACTTTCTAGCCACATTTGGCAGCGGTAAGTCATGTTTAAGTTAGATCACATATCAGACATCATATCAAATTAATCTATTTACTGGTTATTATATATATATAGGCCAATAAATTATTATACGGGTTATTATATATATATATATAGGCCAATAAATAATTATACCAACTGAACTATCCAAAACAAGGTTGATAGTTATATGTATGTCCCACAGGTTACAGCATAACCAGTAATGATTGTTTGCACATCCGTTGCAAAATGGATCCAAATATGATAACTGTAAAAGAAACACGTGCAACAGGATTTTCCATGGAAATTACATTCATAATTTCTTAGAAGGCTTAGGGCTAAAGTTTAAAAAAAAATATTTTTAAAAAGGTACCTAGACACCAGTTTAAATAAACTGGTCAACAATAATTATTATGACAAGAGTAATAAACACCACCTCAACAATTTTATCTTGCTTTGGTAAAACTCTATATGAATCATATACAAAAGGAAACCAATGTGCTGTAACGTCTATGGTTGGTCTGCAATACAAAGCTTGCAGTTGACTAGAAACTGGCTGTATCCAAGTTATTGGGAAGAAGAAAAGTGTAAACATCTGCTTTCCACAATGCAGTATTATACATGTCTGCACTCTTGCTAGAAGCTTTCATCCTGTAGTTAGCACTAGCATGAAACAAGACAACACAATGGTTAGGTTACAGGAGTTGTACATTTCAATGGACACAATCCGATTTTTTGGTCCACCACGACCAGCAGCTGCTTTCCGCTGGCAGCCAAATTTGAGCTAGCTGACTCACAGCTGCAATACCAACTAACAACATAACTGTTAATAGTCGTATATGGTCAGGTGCAATTGAAGTAATAACACTCAAATAATAAACAACAGATTTTTGGTGCTGTTGATTTCAATTTCTAAATGAAGGATTTCACGAACTTGTGCAAATTCCGAATAATGGAATATGGTGGAAATATCATGATGCAGAATGTCACCTTAGTACTTGGATAGTGAATGTCATCATCATCATCATCATCGTCATCATCACCATGAAACAGATCACAGCTACCTGTGGTTGATGATTCAAGCTGCTCATGTGACATTGTGTGTGGTGCAACTAAGGTCTGGATGGCATAACATGTGGTGGTCAAAGGATAAACCCATTACACCCAAGAAATGACATCATATGGATACTATTGCACAACACCTAAAGATAGTTCCATCATATCCAGGCATAAG
This sequence comes from Paralvinella palmiformis, assembly GCA_025642065.1. Taxonomy (NCBI): domain Eukaryota; kingdom Metazoa; phylum Annelida; class Polychaeta; order Terebellida; family Alvinellidae; genus Paralvinella; species Paralvinella palmiformis. The sequence goes on from JAODUP010000004.1 coordinate 164,890, forward strand.
TGCATTTAGTCTACCATTATGTTTGGCTTAGTTTTCTTCTATGATTTCTTTTGGTATGTTATAAACACTCGACAGGTTGTACAAGTCACATTAATGATAACACAAATTGTATATATATTGGCCCCTATTTTACGAGGGAATTCATTATAATATTAACTATTTATGCTAGAGTGCGAGATCGATTGCTAGCAATATTTTGTGGTCGCACACCTTGCTGGAAGTCGGTTCTACCACAGCCACGAATGAGAAGAGCATCCCCTGTGAAGGCCATGCCCTTCTGGTGCCAAACATAGGTCATACATCCTGGAAAAGAAAAACAAAACGACATTATCACAGCTGCAGATCGATACTTGAAAATGAATACTGAAGCAAGAAAAGTCTTGACATAAATTACAAGACTAAAAAATAAGCCCAATCAAATAAAAACATGATAGTTACAAATCTAGCTATTTATAACAGATTTGTTAATAAAAATTTCTACATAGTTAAATACAATTCGTGAGAAGCCTGTCCTCTTACACACAGAGACAGGCATACCTGGTTGCTGCCTCATTCTCCATTTCTTAAACCATAAAAGAAATACCTGGTATTTGAAACAGCCCAATAACCCTTGCACAAATACCATATAAACAAACTAGGAAAGACATGGGCCAGTGATGTCAACATAAAATCTGCATTATCATCTAGGCCAATATCAGCCACACGAGATCTTGCTTCAATATACAAATCAATTTAGATCTTTTTTTTACACTAAAGTGATGAATAAAATGCTAAAATAAAATCAGCAATGCCATTCTGTACAATTACAGAACACAAAACTGGCACAAACTGTTTAGACATAAGCAAAGCTGAAGAACACAAGTTGTAAATGAAGTGAGAATGCCATTCTGAAATAAATAAACTAACACATATACAGTTGGACACACACAGAGACATATACAGAGAGAGGTAAAAGCCTTGTTCAAGATGACCTCATTGTCCTTGTAGAGCCCCATTTAACATATAACTGTTTTGCTACTTACATTAATCAGAACGTGACTATTCTATGCAGAGAAAAAAACTAATTTAGGTGATATACTAATATCTACTGCGTTTGTGAAAATACGCAAACAATAGTAATCTTACAGTACCTAAACACACACAGTACTGACTTTCAAATGACTATATGTATTTAAAGGATGCATTAACTCACAAATGATGTCACTAAATAGTTAAAGATCTAAACAAAAACTAAATGATTACTTTATAAATCTCAGTACTCTATATAGTACACGTTAGTGTGTGTGTGTGTTACAGAGCCATATGTACCAGTTTTGTATTTTTGAAACTTATTTAAGTCTATCAGAAATATGACCCAGATCTTAAAACTTACAATAAAATTAATGAAGCCAGGAACAAAAGATGCAGACATATGGACACAAAGCAAATGAATGGACGTTGCTCCAGGTGAGAGAATGCATACTACGTTCAGCTTTGACGCTGGTCACATATAGAGCACATGGCTAACAGGATATTCCACACGAAAACATCACAGTTATCACCAGTGTTCAAAATAAAATGACAAGGACCCAAGTTTGATCCGACACATGACAGAAGACTCACTAAATGAACCCAGAGCAGCCAAAACAATCGAATTTTTCTGCAAATTATCACACTTGATAAATAAATCTGAATGATCCGTCAACATCTATTAATAAATTTTACAAACCGTTATCAGAGGTGTGATAAAATAAAACTATTTGAGGAAGATAAATTTAAAAGAGTTCCAAAAATAAATGATTAATAACACAACCATGACCTGCACATCTGATAAAGAAAGGTCTGTGGAAACTGCTCGACACAGACCACAGTTGAAATGATACTATTTATGACACATCCCAAATGTGAAGATGACCTTCAGTGATGGTGATAAACAACTTCCATCACCTACTGAGTTACCTGATAAACTGGTATATTTTGAATAAAGGTCAGGCGACATAACCAAAACGACCGCTCTCTATATCACAACGGTAATGTATCTTGATGAGTAACGTATCTTGATGAGTAAGGTGGTTAGATCACATGACATTCGTCATGCCCTTGGAAGGGTGCAATGTTAAATGACAGTGCAACAGTTAATATTCTGTGCTCATGGCGAGAAGGCATAACTGAGGGGGGAGACCAAAGTACTTCACACTAGATGACACAAGAACAATGGCTCCAGCCAGTCAACACTAAATACAAGATGTGGGTAGGGTGTGTTTCAACCTCACACCTGACTGTTTATTAGAACGTTCTAAACTTCATTTGGCACCATGCCAAAAACATTTATCCAATATGAACAGATCAAAACTTGGTACTTATTGTGGACAAGAAAATCACCCGACACTCAGTTACATATTATGTCAACTAATCTAAACATAACACAAATACATGAACTAATACAAAAAAGCTACCCAGTAACAAACAAATTAATAAATCTCTGAGCAATATCAACATGGACTGGTTCATACAGATTACCAGGTAAAATATATTGATCTGCCTAAAGCTTGTCACACACACACACACACACACACATATATATATATATATATACATACATACACTGAGAGAGAGAAATCGGTCAGATGAATTGAATGAAAGAAACTACGCACAGGCAAAAAATAAATAAATAAACCTGTCTAACATATGACAGGTAACGCAAATATAGTTCATTTTAATGGTCAGATAACAATCAGAATAACGCACCCAGAAACACACAATAACTCTATGCTATATAGAGGACCTTTATACAGGACAGCAATTAATAAAACGTGACCATGCCCTCAGATTACATCAAAACATTTTGTTAGTCAATTGCAGACAGCCAAACACCGAGGTAGCTATAGATAGCTCGATGCACCAAATAAATGGCGACTATTCGCTCCAGTGATTTGTCAGCAGGTAAACAAGAAAAACAACTATCAGTTGCCATCAGTCGGTGTGCATAAGAAATGTGATAATCATTTATTAACCGACATACCTTTAATAAACTAGATTACACACACATCAAAACAAAGTATACACAGACAAACAAATAATCTGCCAATGTCTGCCACCTATAGAGAATTCATTTTATTGTAAAACAAAATGATCCCAAGGTAGTAAACACACATCTAAAATGCTACAGGATCAGATGCACACAGGCGACATTATATGACATGTTTCTGCAGCTTAAGGTACCTACCATTAGTATGGCCCGGAGTGCTCCGACACTCAATTTCAAATTGTCCGAACTTGAGCCTATCGCCATGCTTGATGTGGATGTCTGCAGAGGCCTGTGGCTCAGCGATCACACTCCTACATCCAGGAATACGTTTCTTGATTTCGCCAGATCCAGTGATATGGTCAGCATGGACATGTGTGTTAACTACAGAAAAAAATTATACCAATTCTTCAGTGGGTCATCATTATAAAAAATAAAACAATTCTGTAGCTGTTACTAATTTCTATGGAGATCACTGGAATGTACATAGAATTTGGGTAAAAGGTCTCGCGCAACATAATACGATGTTTAACAAAGTTAATCCAAGCCATTTTCTAATATGTACAATACAGCTGACAACACATGAAAGACTTGTGCCTTTATTTTGTTCAACAATTTGAACTTACGAGCATATAGCAGATTTAAGCCCATGTCCTGAACAAGACGAACATCTCTTTCCACTTGTTCAATAACAGGGTCTATTATGATCGCATCTTTAGTTTTAGCATCAGCGAGCAGATAGGTGAATGTAAAGCTTGTCCCATCGAACAGCTGGAAGTTAGAACACACGAATTGATATTCTATAAATGTAACTGTGAATAGGCTACATTATGGAAAAAAATTCACCCCATATATACCTACTATAATCTCTCAAAATAACAGCTGGATTTGGCCACATCAGATCATGTGTTAAAAAAACAGAGATCAATATTTGTGTAATTTAAAGCAAGACATTTGTTAAACAATCAAATTCCAAATTAGCTTAAATAACATGTTGCACTGGTTTTTAAGTAGGCCATCAATATTATTGAACACTTCATCAAGAGTTAATGTTCATTGACATCCCTGATCAAGGTAAACACAGACCCTTCACCTGTCATGTTCACCTGATCAATAACTTAGCGCAACCTAATATAAACATCGCCCACAACTAATCTGGTTCATCTATCTCCACCGTTTGACGTATCACATTAAAGGCAGAATTGATGGAAACGAATAAAAATCAATTATAGAATCATTACTAAATAAGTCAGGTATAGTGAAATTACAGGTGGTTAATGGCTGATGTTATACCCCAGATCTGATATATGAGTGGACTTTTATCTTTGATTTAGCTAGTCATAGTTAATTATGTCAATATTTCAACATGACATAGTATTTAATCGTTGTAAGGCTGGCTAACATGAAGAGTAAACTCTTCAGTGAAGACTCCATCTTTCTGTATTCTGTAACAACTGTTATCTATATCATCTTCAATCATTGACAAATATCAGACTTCAGGAGTTTTGTTGTAATAGAATTATGATTTAAGCAGCCAGTTTTCAGATATGCTCAAAGTAACACTTCTCCAAGTGAAACAGATTACTAAGTTATTAATAATTAATACCATAGTTATGTATTTCATTTGGAGAGATACATATTTATCACATCAATTAATAATTAATTAATACCATTTTCTGACATATAACTATAAGAATACCTAACCTTAAAACTGGCCTCTTGGAAAAATGTGTACATAATTATTACATATGTTAATAAATCTTTTAAATAATGAAAGGCATTCTTTCTGTAATTGGACGCAAAAATGAGTTAAGTGACCAAGTTCTATTGTTGTCTTGATTTATTTTTAGTACTGAAGATGACTACAAGCTGTCACTTAAAATGGATGACTGACTATAAATAATGCTGGTGCATTTCAGCGCCAACCACCTGAAACATGTGGATACAATTACACAGACTCAAAAAATAACCACAACTGGTTTTACAGAATAGGTGCATGTATGCCAAATTATTTAGAAAATTATTCAATTCTGTAGTTTTACACCACACACTCTTAGTTGTACAGATGAACCTATGATTTGTGACACAGTTATGTCTGCCGACTAGTCATCTATATTAAACATGGTTCAAATAAACATTCCAAATGATGTGGCCTTTTGCCAGAAACGCACTCAGGTATAATTAGTTAACGACCACTACAACAAGAGCATCGCCTCAAAGGAACGATTAATGCTTAAACGTGAAAGTCTAACATACTGGGTTTTCCCCATTCTAAATTTCCACTTGTCAAATCTGTTTAAAATTCTAATACAATTTTCCGTACGTGCATCTCGCAATGATTAAACTCGGTGGCTAATGTCTTGTGCAACATTCTAATTTAAGCTAGCACTGGCTAATGGTAGAACTAGCTTATGCTGGCATATGGAGCAAAAACATTGATAAACGCCTGAAAACAAAACCGAGGGTGTGGGGAGGGGGAAATACGCCAAACGACACGACAGCAGATGACAACACGAAGCTAGCGCCGAGCGCTAATCACTTACCTGCCTGAAGACGATATCTTTGTGGGCCATTGTGGTCAGATATCTGGCGTACATCAGTCCCGAGGAGCTCGACGATGTTTTCAGCTGGACAGCGCCACCGAATGGAAGATTTCCTCTCTGGACGTGGTAGTCACGCCTGGTCTCGTGACACAGCAGGCACGTAGCAGCAGGGAGGATCTGTTTGCTGTTCTGCACCGATTTGCCCACCAGACGTGGCACTAACCTAGCCGTAGAGAGGACAACAGCGCGCACCATGATAACACTCGAGTTAGACGGATGATGAATTACGAATAAAGAGAAGAGATCTGCGAACCCAGAACCGCCGCGAAACGACAGAGTACAATCGTCGGTGATCGGCGAATGCGTTAATCGAGAAAGTGAACTTCGGCTAATTCGATTCGTCGTTTTTCTTGCACAGTGTCGGAATGGCCACCTTCTGCCACCGTTATGCTCTGCCGCCGAGAATGGGTAAGCGCAGCCCGCGTGTTCCAGCTAAATATGGTCGTAATCGGTCGTGTCAGTCTTAGATAAGGCAGGCAGTCTGCAGCTCGGACAGTGTTCAGTCAAATGCAGCGGATAATTTCATCAAGGAAATCTTCCTTAGCTTTGGCCGACCGGTGGGGGCTGTCTTTTTTGGTAGCTCTCCAACGAGGTCACGACTAGATACGGCAATGGACGTGTTCGTTGTCACGCTAGAGCGCATGCGTATTACGTCGACATCAGCCGTGACTGGCGAATAAATTGGCGACCGCGCATTCGAACATGTCACAATAAACGATCCGTGGCAGTGCTAATTTTGCCGTCGGCCTGAAGGTACAATAAGCGCTGAAGACGGTGTCCGTGTGCTTCGTTCTCACTGCTATTGGCGAACTGGCGAAAATAAATTTGCAGACGGCTCGCCGTTCTCGTTCTGGGAAGGGCGTAACAGAGCAGCCATGTTTGTTGGCAAGAAGCCAGGTCACGAGATTAGTCTCCGTGACTGAGGTAGACTGGGAGGGAGATGTAGGGCGGAGTTATCGCATGCAGTGGACACGTTTTCTGAATATTAGTTACGCTTTGGGTCCATCAGATGAGAGATAGAATTACAAACACGAAATTCTCCATCTATAGCAACCATAGTTATTGCTAGTTAATAATAACGACAACGTATGATTCTGAAAGCCGCATTGCGCCATATTGTACTACCGCTCAGTTGGCGGATTCTTTCGCCCTTTTTTCAGCACAGGGTTATCCCAGCAGGGCGTACCGGTGCGTACTGCTTACAGGTTTACAGAGTTGCGTCTGATACGAGGCGTGATTGTAACATTAAAAAGGACTAGATTGAGATCGTTGCGAATTGTTTACATCCATATTATCGTTATGACCTAGATATGCAAATTGTTTTCATGAGATAGCATCGGCCACCCCCTCGATTTCCAATACAACAAGCGTTGTGCTAAAAATATAACTGCGCCATTGTAAAATGCATTGAAACTTACAACCGTAGCTTATTATTATGAACTGAACGTCGGCCGTCAAGTTTTCGTCTTTGAATTCGAGAACGAGGGTTACAACGAACACGTTTTGCCATTACAAGTGTACAGACTCACCGTTGACTCTAGTAAAAAACACACACACAATAACTTGTATATTTACTAATGATAAGATCTACTCTCACAGTAAACTATCTTCAACATCTACCCAATTAAGATGATATGATTATACTAAGTAAAAGGTAGTTGCCGATCCCAATTCAGGCCCAATGTAATATATATATATATATATATATATATATATGCGTGTGTGTGTGTGTGTAGTGTCTCCGAAGATCGGAACTGAACTATTTTAAACTTCTCAATTATGATAAAGTTGATGCCTCACTTAACAGGCAAGAGTATCTTAACACCTCGCGACGAAAGTGGACCATATTTGGAAGCGAACCAAGACTGCTGAGTCATTGTATGAAAGCATCACTGATGAAATTTTAGGAGGGGTCCTCGTAATAATTTGGTTTGATCTTCCAGGTAAGGGAACAAGAAATTTGAGATAAATTTTGGTGGTCCCACCTCTCACACACACACACACACAAACATAATAATAATAATAATAACATCATTGTATCTGATACTAATTGACTATCATTAATTTAAGCTGATAATGAAACCCGGTTTACATTAGGTAATCAGATTCCCATTCCCGCCTCCATGGCCTAACTGGTAGCATGGTTGGCCACAGATCTATAGCACCTGGGTTCAACCCCCGGTTGGGCTATGCCAGAAGGGCATTTCATCTTTCAGTTTACATCATTAGCTTTAAGGGTCGCTCGGCCCATTTAGCCTACCATGTGCACAGAAGTAGTAGTAAAACAGCAACAATTATACAGTTCTTCATCAATATTGAGTCGACGGTAGTTTGGGTTTTGTTTCTTCTTTGAACTGAAAAATAAAACATGACGCGAACATAAGCTTTACTGTGTTAACATTCAGTTAACAGCTTCAGCCTGTGGTAGCCAACCTTACGACATTGAAGCTACGCCTTCAGGTGTTAGCAGGATCACGAACTGGCAGCGTCGAGTGGATTTGATCCGGAAAAAAGTTGTTGCTCCAGCCTTTGTGTCAATATCAGGCACGCGTTATGTAAGGAGAACCCGGGCACGACTTCAAGTCATGCAGTCTGCTTCCTGTTGCCACACTATGGTAATCTCTTTAAACTTTTACAGCAACATATGAAGCCTGTTGACTTTATTGGGTCGCAACTTATTATTGCCAATCTGGACGCAGCCATTGGCGGTGCATTTGGTAGCCCACGGGGATGCACATCTCCGAATGGGATGCGCATCACTGAATCGTTCGTATCCCCGTATTAGCTATGTCTGTTGGGTGTTTCATCCATCGGTGAAAGGCTAATCATCTTAGTTCTCGTGTGTCCTAGCTAATGCCGGCTACCGAAGCTAAACAAAACGGACAATCACTTAATAGGCTGTTTTCATATCAATTCTTGTGGAAATAATTTATGTCGGGATCGAAATAGGCTTAGTTGGGTTTTTCTCACTTGTAGGTGTAAATATATCAACTGATCAGTTTTCAATATTCATCATATTGGTCAAGAGACGTGTGAATGTAAATTAAGTTTGTTAGAAACGTTTGTGAACGGTGTTAAGAACTCACGATGTATATCTCGACAAATCGTTCGACCCAGAGCCACTTTAATACTTCATCCCCTTGACCAACAGGTGCCAGTGACCTGTGAATCGAATTACTGTTATAACAATGGCTTATCTTTCGGTACTTCGCACTATCAGTTTCATGCCGTGAAACGCAGCGAATTCAATCTACATGGAACGCATATTACACAATCGTAACGATATCCTGCAGCCTTAACCGGTCTGTTAAAATGGCCGCCACATTGAATGGGTGAAGGTGAAGGTCAGACCGTGAAGGTGACTGGTTTCAATGCATTGTTTGTTTTATTTATATGTGTTGTTTCATATAAAGCGGAGTAAAACCTCGATGTAGAATCCCATTGGTAGGTGGCCGGGAAAAAAGCCGGAGCTCAGGAAAAACAGTACACACGAGTACAGCACAAACACGTTCAATGTTCATTCATCTTTTACTTTCAGCGTCTGTGTGTGTGTGCGTTAATAGATCTCGGCATTGCTACCATCTCTGACACACAAGATAAAGTTAATAGGACAATAATACATAGGGCACTCACTGTTGTAAAAAATGGCCATATTTAGTGTGCTATATATGAAGAAAAACAAATGTGATGTGGAGCAAACTCCCCGCAAAAAAACTATATATAGAGCAAATTCGATGACTGTAGCTAACACAGTGAAGCCGGAACATATAGTTACTGTCATGAATTTGTTAACCTACTTTAATGACAAGTAGCTAGGATACCGGTAGGTTAGGATGAGTGTACGCAAGTACACACATTACTAACCCCCCCCCTCTCCTCCCCACCCTCTCTCTCTGTGTGTGTGTGTGTGGGTGTCAAGGCAAACTGACATCCTCTAATAAAATACAATTTATATCTTCTGACATACTCTCCTCATGTCGCATTCCGCCAGACCTCGAGCACTTAATAGGACAATAATACATAGGGCACTCGCTGTTGTAAAAAATTGGCCATATTTAGTGTGCTATATATGAAGAAAAACAAATGTGATGTGGAGCAAACTCCCCGCAAAAAAACTATATATAGAGCAAATTCGATGACTGTAGCTAACACAGTGAAGCCGGAACATATAGTTACTGTCATAAATTTGTTAACCTACTTTAATGACAAGTAGCTAGGATACCGGTAGGTTAGGATGAGTGTACGCAAGTACACACATTACTAACCCCCCCCCCTCTCCTCCCCACCCTCTCTCTGTGTGTGTGTGTGTGTGTGTGTGGGTGGGTGTCAAGGCAAACTGACATCCTCTAATAAAATACAATTTATATCTTCTGACATACTCTCCTCATGTCGCATTCCGCCAGACCTCGAGCACGATACGTCCCCTCACGGCTATGACAAGGTCCACATAGACGCGTATGAATAACTGACAAATAACTCGCACTTAAGGGCTTCTTGACTCCCATCCTATACGCTGACGAACAATAACGGACACTTACAGTTGCTCGCTTTCTGGGCCCCGATACGACACAAAATGAAACTTTTCAGATCTGGCCCTTTTTTCTCTCGACAATGAAATGGTGTCATTTCGTCTAAAGTTTTACGGTTCCTTTTTCAAGCACACGTATATAAAACAAAGATTTGTTTTAATTAATTCTAGGTCATGAAGGATATGGTCACACGGTTTTTAAAAATCTGAATGTACGAATTGCTGGACTTTAGTTGGGTTTTTGTTCAGGCTCCACTCGTCTTCATATTTATGTTTCATATATTTCGAAATTCTGACATAATTTATTTTAAACCATCCAGTCCATAGTGGATCGTGTTGTACCCACCCATCTCGGAACTGTATCTGCAGTATCGGGGACGTTCGCCGATTGGGGCTGATTGGTCCAGATGTACGTTTACGATCGAACTGGTGATTACGCGTGTCATCAAAACAATGCCATTAATAACAACCAAATGTTTGATTTTGTCATCGGTTACTCCCCGCCGTGTACGCTCAGGTGTACATCAGTACGCACAAGTATCGCCGTCGGTTATAATATTCGATATATCATTATTACGAGAGATATCTCCTGACCTCATTTATGTTGCGGAGGACAATTTGGATCAGTGCCAAATTATATCGAGTAGCGTTCACCCATTGCAACCGTGATAACACAATGATAACACGGTGATCGTGACACGTTCATGTCGTGATAATAGAAGACAGTGACCGTGACCGTTAAATACTCGGTTTAGCTAGACGACAGATAGCAACAACAACATCGAAAACAACAGTGTTGTTTACTCCCATTAATCCCTCCTCTCCCGCGCGCGTGCGTGTGTGCTAAAATTACAACAAAAAAACGCCTAATATACTAGGATCTACCACAGGTCTGTGGTGCCATGACAATACTGAAAACAAAGTGTGCCCCCCCACAAATTCCAATCTGCGATATTCATTCATATGACACCGAATATTAAATCAGATCTTTTACAAACACGTGGCAAAACAAATACTAAAAAAAAATTTATTTATACACCGTAGTAATGATTTTATGTCGTGTGTTCTTGTGTGTGTGTGTGTGTATATATATATATATATAATTGAACTATCCATATATAAGTGTTTTATATATATATATATATATATATATATATAAAAAACACTTAGACAAGCGCAATAATCTCTAGTCAGCCATATTACGATCGGAGTGATCAGCCTGGTATTTGGTCCACTTACAAGCAGCAAGCCAGCCAGCCAGCCTTGAATACATTAACCTCATTTTTTGTGCGGGTAACGTACGTGCCAGAACAGATACAGCCATTAACCTAGAAAACGGCGTCCCTATTGATCTCTGGGGTTGATCAGTAGACTATTGTACACACACATACACAATTTACCCTCTCCGTGTAGTATGTTTAAGTTGCATATATATAATAAAGGTGTGATGTTTATAAATGTGACCAATACCTGAATAGAAAACAAAGCGTATATATATATATATATATTAGGGCATAATATAATGTAGTTATAATTCTCATAGCTCCGGTAATATCAGATATTTCTCTCAGCTAGAATAACACGACTAGTTTCGGTTTTAGAAACCTTTTTCGAGTGCATGTGTCTATCTATGTATCTATCTAAGCCTATCTATTTATGTCTCTCTAAACTCTCTCTCTCTGTTTCACAAGTATTCACAGGTATTTAATTTGCTTTTTTTCACAGGTATTTGCTTCACTTTTAGTTCAAACAAGAATCTAGGAACTGTTACTTTTGTAGTCCTGCTTCTTGAATGAAGCGCTGCTACTGTGGTAAAAACAAACCTTTTTTTAATATAGCAGTTGAAAATAAACCAATGTTCTAATTTTGTCTTCACGTGAGTAAAGATGCCAAACTTGCCAAAACAAACATATTAATAGCAATTAAGTGTGTGTACCGAGATCTGACTGCTGTCAATAAAGTAAGTTTCTTAACGTTTACTTGAATTCGGCTAGAAACCAAGGAACTATCTAGATGTTTGTGCTTAGAATAAACTGTGATGGTTCTATATTCGTAATCATTCGTCATTACTTTTTGGTGGAAAGGTTTCTAATGTTTTCTAATTATTCTTGATGTTATTTTAGCTGTTTTTGAAAACGGTACCACAAATGGAACAACTCCCATAATTTTTTGTTGGCTTTATCCTCGTGTCTTTTCATATTAAGAGACCTCTCCGTTGTAGAGTACCTCGGGTATATATATATATATATATCCAAAATGTTTCTTGATTTAATCTATTTATCTTGTATCGAGTGTAAGGGGCGCCTCCGTGGTCTAGCGGTAGCGTAATGGACCACAGATCACTACCACCCGTGTTCGAATCCCGGCGTGGGCATATCTGAAGGTCGTTTCGTCTTTCACTTCGTCTCATTGCCTTTGGAGGTCGCTCGGCCCATTTAGCCTACCTTGTGCACAAAAGTGGCCGTAAAACATCAATCATCATCATCGAGTGTCAAAACGTGTAAGTAGGCATCAGCTCAATCGAAATTAAATTAAATCATAATCATCTAGAGGTGGCTCCGACCGTTTTTCATTTTTCAACACATGTTCTAAAAGATGCGTTTTTTAATTAATCGCATACCTGTGGCCGTTAATTATAATACGAAGTTCGCTGTTACTCTCGCGTACACACTGTTTGGCGTACACACAGAGTTTTCTATATCCCTCTGTCTGTCTGTGTGTGTGTGTGTGTGTGTGGGTGGGTGGGTGTCTGTGGTAATAAATTAATAAGTGTTGCGGCCAAGTAATAGTAATAGTAACAGTAGTATCTGTAGTAGTAGTTCCATTTCCTAAATTTTTCTAACATAGATTAATACTTTGTTCAAATGATGGAAAATCAGAGATCAATGTAACTGATTACCGGTAATCCAGTTAATTGCGACAATTTTACAATAAATAACAACTAACACCTGATTTGCAACAGGGTCTGCTCTATAATCTGCGTCCCCTTCTTCCGACAGCCAATTGTTCCGACAACCTACTGTTCCGACAAATAAAAAAATATCCCGATGTCTTCTTAAATCGTCATTTAAAACATCCGTTTTCATTAAATGCGCAACAAAAAAAACCTAATCCTAACATTAAAACCAAATCCTAAGCTAAGTGGGGAAGGGGGGAGGATTTCATCTGGAGGTTTTGTCCGGATACCGATTCTATATATAACCAGAGCTAACACAGCAATAATGTATATGTTTAACCTATAAAGGGAGAGAATTTGTACACGTGACTCGGTGTCACAAGTTTCCCACCGAGATTCCTACTTAAAATACCGACAGTTCAGCAGTTTTATCCACCCACTGTTCTATTGTGCATAGGGTGTTTTGGGGTTCATGAAAGTGCCCGATTACTGGGAAAACTGTCAAGGTTCTGAAACCGATTGGCAATTGTCGAAACATCAAATTGTTGGAAACAATGGGAAACTTCCCAAAATGGCAAGACCTAGCAACAGGAATATCAGCTTGATGTGTGTTGATTGATTAGGGAGCTTGATTGGCACCGTGTTGTGATTGATTGTAGGGAGCCTTTTGTGTATTTCATCCATCAGACAGTCTTTAGCCCAGAGCTTAGTTTTGGGTAATTTAATACTCATATGTTTGCTTTGAAAATCTGTGATTAACATTCTGTTAGAGACAGAGAGAGAGAGAGAGGTGTGTGTGTGTGTGTGTGTGTGTGTTATCCAGGTAAATGTCTTCAAAATAAACATTATGCACCTGACATTCTCCTTGTCAACATTTAAAAAAGTTTAATTTGATTAAATGTTGTAACTATTCGATGTGAGAAAAAAACTTGAACTAGCACTGAACAATTAAACTAGACACAAATTTCAACAACATTCGAGTGAATGTCACAGGAAAATATTGTTCATGTTATCCAAATCCAACACAGCTGTCTTAAAAACAATTTAGTAATTGTAATTACCATACAACCGTCAGGTTATTAATAGTTTTGGGTCTAGCTGCTTGATTTGTAATTAGTGGACGGTGCTCCGATAGTTCAATTATTAGGGTGCTGTACTGAAAACTCCAGCTTGCGGTTTGAATCCCAATCAAACCCGTGACTGCATCAGTCTGTATCTCCCAGATGTGACCCACGTTGAGGTTAAACAAACCACTCACTCATTTACTTATCTATTATAGGACGTTCCCGATGGTGGAGTAGTTACAGCTGTGTGTTGGAAATCTCCATGTTTTGGGTTCAAATCCGACTCATGCTTGTTGTTGTGGGCTGTTTCCCTAGTTAGGCTAAATAACAACAATCAACTCGACCCATTCACTGATTTATGATTCTTGGATGTGCATATCACCAGCTGCTTGGGGAGTATACTTTTATTTTACCTGGCAATTACAGGTGTAAAGTCTCATCCACAATGATCCCTCACCATCCATCATCACCACCCATCATCACCACCCATCATCAACATCCATCATCAACATTCATCATCAGCATCCTTTGAAAATTAGTAATAACGACTTCCAGCGCCTGTGTGTGTGAGAGAGAAAGAGGGGGGAGCGGATGAGACATTTGTATGATTTGCGGTGCACCACTCTAATTACTGGGCTATCAGAATTGGAGTAATCATGGAGTAATCATAACAGGTAATCGTGATTGATAGTCATCAGTTACAAAATCATCTCGATAGTAATCCCAATCATCATAATTTCCAGATGCAATGTAATCATAATCAATTACACTATAGATGTATTCATAACTGGTAATTAAATTACCATAATTACACAGGAAACATTATATGATTTTAAACCCATCCCTAACCTAATACATGTACTTGTATTTATAGTAATTATTCTCTTTATGACTTAAGTGACTACGGTCACAGAGTACAGGATGCATCAAAAGGTAACTAGCTCCACTTATTTATATTGTGGTGATTGTGACTGATGAATTATGTTTTATGGCAACTTTTGTGGACATGGTAGGCTAAATGGGCCAAGCGACCTGCTCAGGTAATGAAGCGAAGTGAAAGATGAAACACCCTTCAGATATGCCCACGCCAAGATTCTGTGGTCCAATGCCCTACCGTTAGATCACGGAGGCGCCCTTGGTGATTGTGACTGGACTAATAATTGGTATAATTAAAAGAGTATTAGATGAGATAATACATTCTAGGTGTAGTCACAGTGAGTAGATTGTGCAGCTTCATTAGAATGAAATAAATGATGCATGCAACGAGATGACGTCATGACAAACATGTTGAACTAATATTTGGTTTAGCAGATAAGGTGATGTGAGAGACTAAACTTGAGATAATCTCAAGGTAATGTTGAGCTAATACTGGTAATTCTTAATAATTATCTGAGTGTATCATTTCTATAAATATTTGTGCATTCATGACAAATTGATTTGTTGGATGTGCCCAACAGGTGACAGCCAGGCATATCATGAAGGAAAATAATTGAATTTATCTGTTGTGCATTATTATTTCAAGAACATACAAACCTTGGAAAAGTCTGCAATGGAATATTTTATAATAATAATAATAATAAACTTAATAAAGCACCATTCACATGCGCTGAACAGTGATAACCCAAATAAAATGTTTGAATGATAAACATGATCTATTTGTGACAGCAACATTGAAATTTTTTAGAACAAATTAAAGCTTTTCAAGAGGTGACAACTTTATCATGAAATGGGAGATGCTTCAATTAATCTGACAGGACGTGATGGATATGTGTCTGAGTAATGCTTTGCACCTATGATGGCAGCATGCATTGTATGCTTCCTTTGGAGTTGAGATGCGTGCTCGGTGGAAACAGGTCTGAATCTGGGATAATAATACTGTTCAGCGCCTCAGAACAGAGTTACCTGGTTCTGGCGCTATATAAACATGCATTATTATTATTATTATTATAGCCTACAATCGCCATATAACTTGAGCTAAGACACAGGTATCTGACCAGATGACATGAGTTTTCAGGATGACTCTCTAATATTAGGACACAGGTTCAAACAGATATTCCTGTGTGACGTCATAGATATGTAGTTGGTAAAATCAGAAATGTGTAATAGGTAGCCAATGTAGTTTTTGAAGAATTGAGATTATATGATCATATTTTCCTGTATTCGTGACTCTCCAAGCTGCACTAATCTGAATTCACTAAAGGTGATTGGTGTTATAATCGGATATGCCATATAAGAGGGAGAAACAATAGTCTATATGAGATGTAACAAAGGCCTGGACCCACACCAACAAATGCTTCTTCTATCGCAGTATAATCCAATCATCATCTGGAGCATTTGGGAACATTTATAGTACTGGAGGGTAAGATCTCTTCCTGATCCCTGACATTTGAGAGATCACAACTTTGAAAAACTCACGCTCATTTAAAACAATTCTCACTCTGATTAATAAATATTCTTCTAGAAATATTCAGGATTTTTATTCAAGTAACAATATCAGTTCAATACACGTGTGTGAATAACAATGACATATCACGTTGATATTTTGGCGATATACATTGTCGATTGTAATGGAAATAATTTTTACTTTACAATGTGATTGTAATCATGATCAATCACACTCATTATAATCGTAATTATTATATGGTCAAGTTATCTTAATTGATTACTTTGGCCCTGTAATCATCCCAACTCTGATAGTAATATCCTGTATATATATGTGCGTGTATGGTGATTACTTACATAACAAGCATGGACTCCAGACATCTATAAAATTGTTCACCTCATCGGTTTAAAATTGGTTCTTTATCACTTTGTCAGATCTTATCTACTCTGTCTATTTCTTTGAGACACAAACACCCAAAATTGTTCATAAGACAACGCACTAATTAAATGAGATATATTTTAATAATGGACAGAACGATCAGATACAAAATGGGAGACATGAGGCCAGCCAGGCAGATATGCAGAAATCGTAGAGCTACACGAGCGGGTAAACGAGAAAGTAAACAGAAGCATTGACAGGAATCCATTTTTATCTCGGTCTTATTTCAATATCTAGAGCTCAAGACATTAATGTTCGGTGAATGTTATCTTATCTCAGATCTTAGATGACAGATTTTCGTCCAGGACGTTCGCGGGAAGGTTTAATTAATACCGAGAGGTTCAGTGAGTCAAAAACGCGATGACCTTGAATCTTCAGGATTCGGCCTCGCTGAAGATGGGCAACGAAGTAGAAAAGTTGAATGGGAGAAACAACAACAACAACAAAAAGACAAACCAACAAAAATTTGGATATATTACTTCAGCTAAAACTCATTCCACCAAATTAAACAAAAGAAATCGAACGGCTTAGCATAAAATAGCGAAGACGAGGTTATGAAGCCGATGCCGCCACTAGTACCCGCAAGAGTACACAGTTAGCGGCGTAACAAAGCGGTCACGGTTCGGCGAGCCGACTGCGTACTGCGCCAGAAACCGAACACAAAAGAGCGAGTCACATCCCTCGGATGTTAAAGGCTAAAACAGTACTTGGGTGTATATAAATGGCCAACCAGCGGCTCGGATTGGCTGCCAATCTCGGAGACAACGTGGACGTCATGATGGCAAAACTGATAACCTAGAATTCGATAAGTCGGTTCAGTCTTTGCGCCGGCTACATGACGGCAGTCACGTAGCGTTAACGCGGCCAAGCATGGTGATGACTTTTAGGGCCAGAATGGAATTTACATCGAGTCCAGGGGACAAACCGGGTATAAACCAAACTCCACCAAAACGTCTTCGGCCATACTTCCCACCACATACTTGAACAAAAGTAACGTTGTGGCAATAAATTCAGGCGCGGAGACTTTAACGACCGCGCCTAAAACTGGTTAGCCTTCTCCTAAAAAATAGGTCATACATCCAAAAAGGTGACATTCCCTGGTGTAAATCAATGAAATTCCTTATTGGCCAACACACAAATGGACAGAAAACACGCATCTAATAGATTTACAGTGTGAAAAATATTGCTAGTCAAAGAGAGCTAGCATTATTATTATTATAATCATTTTAAACCAGAAGTGCCAATGGCTATTTTCACTTTGATGTATAGACTTGTATAGACTCATCTCCATACGACAGGTAATGAAGCCGATGTAAATCTTCGTGACGTTAAGAAATGCGGAAGAACATAACATTGTCCAGCAAATTCTCTGTGAGAAAATCTAAGTCATTATAATAAAACACACCAAACTGCTGACATTTAACCCCCATATATTGTGTTAAACAAACGCTTATTTTGAAGGTGTTTCATTCTTATGTGTGTGGGCAGGGTGTGTCATATGTGAGAAGGGGGACGTCTATAACTGCTTTCTGTTTTTACAGGTTGAACAACCGAGATGGAAGTGTTCTAGAAATACCAACATTATCTATTTATTTATTACAGCACTTTTTTTTTACGATTTATGTTCGCCATAACAATAATTCAGTGCATGATAACACCATGTTCGAGATCAATAAATTTTCGCCCTTAAACACGCGTGTAATACGCATGCCCGTACGCCGGGTGGCCATGACGACTCGACAAATGCTCAAAGACGATAAGAAGCTCTCTGGAGATCATTATATTTTCGCGCTAAGAACCCTAATATTCTCCGCTAACTATGTCAAAAGCCTGTTGTGCATCACAGTTGCGCTGAACCGTCACAACGAAAGAGGGCGTGCTAAACCGAGGGGTGTTCGGTAATAATCTCTCCGAGCGACCCACTCCTCGTTTCGAGGGCATCCGACGGCCCCTGGAGCGGGTAGGTCTGATGCTGAAAATGTCGGCTAAACTATTTTAAACGCTTCAGTGGGATTGTCGCTGCTCGAGCGGGAGACGTCGCTATGATCCACCTCTTTCAAGTGTTTGTACGACTTACCTTTTTCTAGTGGCTCGATAATCACCGTGTCGTCGTCGGCTGATTATCTGGACGGATGGACTACCTGTTACGAGTTCGGAGACGATCAGACTTGTCTCGTCTGTTATCTGTTTCGGTATGATGACGGATGGTCTCAATCGGGTGGTAGAGCGGCTTAAACGGCCCCCAAAATTGCCTCGTTCTGTGGCGACTTAAACGAGGCTCGATTGGAATGGTTCCTTGAAGGCGTTTGGGACTAAGTGGCCCGTCACTAGCTGGTTTGTCCGGATACGTAGGGCCCACGTGACTCGTCCTGGATTTCGAACAAGGCCGGATCAAGGTTGTGCGCGTAGATAGATCGCTTCTATATGGCGCGATTGATGTGTAATAAATAAATATCGTAATAGTGCTAAGCAAAGAACGGATAGAGGAGAGGAGAGTGGGGAGGGACGTTCTTCGTAACCATAAATGTAAATTCTCAAGTCATCATGACTCGACTATTTGGCTCCGCTCATATTATCGACCAATTGATATTTGTATGGGGGGTGGTTGTAATCACGGGCGCGCGTGAGGACGCACGTTCTGAGCGTAGCTAGCCGGTTGTTGCTATAGGTTCGACCCTCATAATATCATGATTACGACCAACAGGTCTGTTTGTTATCGTTGTCTCTGAGGGCGCCCATCAAGTATTGATCAATTACCTGGTGTTGCAGTGTGTGTGTGTGTGTATGTGTGTGTGACTGCTAGCGTGATGGTATGGTTGTTTACTGCTGCTACTACTAGCGCCGCTACTGTCGGTACGATAAGGTGGCCAACCATCTCCAGCACAATTCTCGTTGCACCATTACTATAATAGGCATACCACAGCAATGAACGCCAGCCTAACAGGGGAGAACCATTATTCCGAGAGCTCAGCGTTCCGACAGTTCCTTTTATAACATCGGTCTCACTTTCCAAATGTTCTAAAACAGAAATTTTGACCCTATGACAGAGACCACGCACAAAACAGAACAATGGAGGTGGGGGGGGGTGTTTCTGGGTCTTGTTTGTTTTTGGTCAGACTGACTAAAAGAGTGAGTTTGGCGGCACATCGATACAATTTGTTTTTATTAGAACCGCTGATCTACTGAATGAAACAACCATAACGGGGACAACACATTTAAATTTAAAACATGTAAAAGAGAATCACCAGACTTACACCTAATTGTTTTAAGTTAATTTATAATTATTACCAGTAAGACACTCAAACACATATTTAAGGGGCCTCATTTGAATTCGATTGCGTGACATATAGTTTACAGAATTACAGTGCAGTGTGCTATCAGTGCATCAACGAGTGAGTGAGTGAGTGAGTGAGTGAGTGAGTGAGTGAGTGAGTGAGTGAGTGAGTGAGTGAGTGAGTGAGTGAGTGAGTGAGCGAGCGAGCGAGCGAGCGAGCGAGCGAGTGGCTTGTTTAGATACCTGGGATATATGGCTGAAGGTTACTCCCCGGAGAAACATTTCACAAATGCATATACGAACTCCCTAACCTAGAGATTTAAACACAACTCTACCCACTACACTATCGGAGTGCCCTAAATAACTGGATGAGGGGGGAGGGAGAGAGAGAGAGACTAGTACTAGTAATTGCATGTACGAGTTGATTGATAACACGTAGATTTTACAATCACCTCGTGCATGTACGAGTTGATTGATAACACGTAGATTTTACAACCAGCTCGTGCATGTACGAGTTGATTGATAACACGTAGATTTTACAACCACCTCGTGCATGTACGAGTTGATTGATAACACGTAGATTTTACAACCACCTCGTGCATGTACGAGTTGATTGATAACACGTAGATTTTACAACCACCTCGTGCATGTACGAGTTGATTGATAACACGTATATTTTACAACCACCTCGTGCATGTACGAGTTGATTGATAACACGTAGATTTTACAATCACCTCGTGCAGGTACGAGTTGATTGATAACACGTAGATTTTACAATCACCTCGTGCATGTACGAGTTGATTGATAACACGTAGATTTTACAATCACCTCGTGCATGTACGAGTTGATTGATAACACGTAGATTTTACAACCACCTCGTGCATGTACGAGTTGATTGATAACACGTAGATTTTACAACCATCTCGTGCATGTACGAGCTGATTGATAACACGTAGATTTTACAATCACCTCGTGGATGTACGAGTTGATTGATAACACGTAGATTTTACAACCACCTCGTGCATGTACGAGTTGATTGATAACACGTAGATTTTACAACCACCTCGTGCATGTACGAGTTGATTGATAACACGTAGATTTTACAACCACCTCGTGCATGTACGAGTTGATTGATAACACGTAGATTTTACAATCACCTCGTGCATGTACGAGTTGATTGATAGCACGTAGATTTTACAACATTTACATTTACAAGATGAACTGTTATAGTAAAACACTATCTCCATTCCAGCTAAAATTAGCAGCACAGTAACGACTGTAAAAAGGTAAATAAAAATAAAACCTATTTAATATCTTATCACTGTTAAGTGGTGTAATGTCGATCTCCTATTTCATTGTGCAGCATGTTGTAGAGTTATAAACAATGTATATATAATTAGTTGCGCTTTTTGTCCATCCAAAACATTAATTCTTAACTTTATCAAATTGCATAAAGCTGATCCAGAACTGATCTTGAACATATTTACTTTAAGTTTGAGGTGAAAATCACTTGTGGGCCTTGTGTATATTAAGATGTTGTAGCAGTTTTCAGCGAAAGGCCTGTGTTTGTTTACAGCTTGCTGATAAAAACAAGGTCAGACAGATAATACTACCAGAACTTATTGCCGACACTAATTAATCTATATTTACATATTTAACATCTTATCAAATTATTTCTTTTGTCTGTACGTGTGCGTGCGTGCGTGCGTGTGCGTGCATACACACACATTCCTATCCGAATGGCAGACGCAAACGAACGTTTTCTAACTAGATATATGCTTCAATGACGTCACGCGGGCGGTTACCATGGCGTTGGGAGAAGGATTGCTTAATCCGGTTTCTGACCCACTTCCGCGGTACAAATATTGAAAACGAGTCACCTTGTTGTTGGAACATAAACATCTCCGGCTTCCCAAACTGGCTACCGGTTTGTTAGATTCTACTAAAACGCTGCAAGGAGTCTAAACAAAATCTGACTCGTAAGACAATCGTTACCGCAATAAAGTGCCGAGTAATTTCACGACAACGGGTCACAGATGGGTACTTTTAGTAACCGTTGAAATGTCCACCACAGCCAACAACGGATTTGGTTTACCAAGGACGGCCTGGTCGATTTCGCCGTAAATAAATAAATAAATCAACAAAAGGTGAAATATCCGTCTTTTGGACAGTTGCCAAACATAGGCGGGTCGTGAATTTAGTTCGCAGAGGTTTAATTGCCAAATTTGGCGTCCGTTTCCATCACCTCTTATTGTTATAAGAGGGTATATCCTCACCGTTGGCCTTGTGATTTCTGACAAGAGACAAATAACCGTATACAACAACAGATAAAGGTTAACCCACGTAACGAGGGGGTCATCTACCTACACTCGGCAACGTTCCAACGCCGCCGTGTTGCTATTTATACCAAAAACAGGCCAGCCGTATCTCCATGTGTATGTATATATATATGTGTGTGTGTGTGTCTGGTAGTCTACGTGTACTGAACACGTCAAGATGGCTGGGTGTACTCGGAAAAAATCGATGTATTTTTTGCCCTAGCTGTTTTCCACATGCGAATTATTTCTCTGTCACGTGGTCTGGCTAGGCCGATGTTTTTAACGGCTGTCCCAAAACAAGGCCGCAAGAGGGTGCACTAGGTTTTGAGTGGAGGCGCGAGTTGGATCGGGCTAAAAGGTGACTGTCAAAGAGGTCCTTAATTCATAGAACCGCCATAACATGCTGATAAGAAAGAATAGAAATATTGTATTTAACTTTCTCTCGTTCCGCGATGGAATTTCCAGAAATTGCAACCATTCACCCCTTTCGGGGCCCCACACTTGTGTTGGCGCCGTGACAACAAACGGGGTTATCCTAGACAAACTTTAAACACCAATAAGTGGCTGACTATCCTATAATGAATGAGTACTTATGTGCAGTATGATAGAATTCATTTAGCATTAACCGGATTAATATAAGTAGCGTCATATCTGGGTCTAGTGTGACCAGCATTGTGCAGTATAAGATCACGCAAAATTTATATACTGTAAATCAACAATCGGCCGCGAATTAACGTGCCCTACTTTAAACCAATGCAATATGCTGTAAATCGATCTAATCCATAGATTAATTACAGTTACAAACAATCACCCTATATATGTTACAGTAAATCTGTATAATCAGGTAATATGTATGTTAACTGAAATTTTCAGGTAATCTGTATTAAATCACAGCTAGCAATAGACGTATTACCTGAACAGTTCAGGTGATATACATATTACCTGATTATACATATTAACCGTAACACACACATATATATATATATATCATTACAAATATTAGGGTTTGAATAAGGACATCGCAAAATTGTTATTTCTTTAAATTATGAAACCTTCAATAATTACCATCTGGTAAATACGGGATTATGTTAGTCAATATGCTAATTAGGTTGGCCTATTTGAGCCATCACGTGTACGGAAGGCCACAAAATAACAACAGATGTTTCATTCAATACAATAATCTAAGATAGTGTATCTGTTTGAAGGTATAATTATTACAGCGCAATTAGTGTATCATAAACCCCCCCTCCAAAGTGAATGTTAGTGAATGGTACTGTAACCTGTAGTGCATATTTACCACATAAAGATTGTTGTTTTATTTTAATTTATTTTGGTTTTGTACCAATCATTTCCATAGCATTTCAAATGGCGCCTCAGTTGTCTAGCGGTAGCCGGGATCTTCGGGATTAGTTAGTACAGCGGTCTCGGTGTACGACTGCTGGATACATCGGAGTTGAAATGTGAGTCGTTCGACGGGAAAATGTCTCTTATTATTACTCGCTATGTACAACTGCTTCACAGTACGGTAGAACTCCCGCGCTATTTAGTTACGACCAACTCACTGTTTAAGCGGAGGAATAGACACTCAGCCAATAGCGACTATATTTGTGGCATTGCTGCTGCCGAAAATAGACCGCTAACTGGCAACTTTGGCGCATAGCGGCGCTAATGTATATCTTACCAGCACGTAGACGCCACAGAACTATTGCAGTATTATATTGTACGTTTCTGGTTATTAAATACGCCTTATTCCCCCCCCCCCCGCCCAATTATTGCCCATTCATGCGGCGAAAACGAGTATCACCAAGTATTAACTAATGTCATAGTTCACCATTTCCCATTAATCCTGAGCGAACTTAGAAAGTTCCTAGATTATAGATAGATGGGGATTTGGGTTGGGTGTAGGCCCCCCCCCCCCCAGCAATTTCTTGTCACATTTAAAAAACTAAAATCGCCTATTCACACATATCCCTGTATTTATGGAAGTTGTGGGAAACAAACATGTTTCTCTCTATCTACTCAGATGGTGAAGAGTTATGGCAGATGTAAGACAAAAAAAAAATGGTTTCTCCTAATCTCCAAATATTTCTGGTCTTGCTTTTGCTCTAATACTCAAATGTTAATGTATTAAATAAACGAAGGTGAGGGGGTACTTAATGAGAACCGAATGAGCAATCTGGATACCGTAAATGCCGTATTTCGGTTATAACTAAGGAACGTCGTAACAACTTCTAACACACCTGACTAATGACCAGATATTATTAAATTATTCTATGTTCCGAAACCATCTTCTCTGTTCTAAGGACTTTTTCATTCTTATTGTTGTTACGGGCTTCAAGCCGTGTTTTCTGTTTTCAGAAAGCTTTCCACACAACCCCGTACACCCAGCAGTTTCAGCCCTCATTGCCTATGGTTAATGTATGTATTACTTGCCGCTTACAGGCGTCTACTTTACGTGCCATGTGTACCATTCATCAGAGGGGAAGTCAACAGGGAGACTGGTGCGATCTCCCCATTCTAAAGTAACGTGCACAATGATGTAGTTATGTTATGTAGTTAGCCAGCGCTGATTCCTGAATCTAAGTGCTCGTCCAATCAATATAAACACTCGTAGCCTCGATTTATGCTGTTTGTTCAACACACACATTGTATGATCGAAATTTCACCGTACATAAATATCTTCGTATAGCGATTATTTTTTTAAATTTAGTTTCAGCGACGTTCACAGCTTGGGTATATAGAAATATATATATATATATATATATATATATAGAAATATATATATAGAAATATATATATATATATACAATACACACACACACACACATATATATATATATATATATATATATCATCAAGATGCAGTATACTTGATCAGAGTACCTGTACATCTACGATATGACCGACTTGAAGACAGGATTATTGTCATACTTACATACCTATAAAATAATAAATTAAAAAAGAGATTTACTGCTCCTGATGTTATGGCTTATGGTCTTAACACATACAGTTTGATGTAATAAATCTGCCAATTAACTATATTACTATAATTTATAGTCGGTGCCACGCCCTTCGTTCTCCCAAAGAGTCGAAAAACCTCCCACAAACCGGTTAGCGTTTGAACGTTCGCGTTGTCAGGTGTGTGCATTAGAAGAATGGGGTTTTTACCTGAAGGCTTAACTATCCATATATTTATTTTGTCAGGTTTTTAACAGCTAATTTGCATTTTGTACGAGAAGTCACGTCCACACTTAAGATTCCATTATTGCACTATTTCCACTGTTTACAAAGAAGAGCGTTTCGTCTAAATTTTCGTTAAGCTTCAGTGAATAGAAGAGGAAAACTTGAAGCAGATGGCTGGCTGTGTAATACAGTATGAAGTACGGTCAATACACGTTTGTTCAATACATATTTTTTTCCTAGACAATAAGGATCATATATATATATATATATATAAAACACGTGAAATTTGAGTGTGCCTGAGAAAATGGCCAAACTTATTTTTTTAAACATGATTAAGGCTTACGCCAACAAAATCCTTTCCAACTTCCTGGATCGCAATGTTAGGTCCTCTAAATGACAGCTGCCAAGAAAAACATAACATCCATAAGGGACCATATCGGAAACTATCAACTCGATCAGTATGACAGAATATTCTTTTTCTTTCAGTTTTTCCTCATTACACTCTGCACGCCAGAAGAGTATTTCAAAATTTAGTTAAAAGTCAAAATTTAGAAGCGTTAAACACCTTCCCCGGCACGTAGTGTAAACAAATGGAGAAATGCTCATAGTTATGGGGAAATCCCTTTTGTTAAGGAATTAACATTTGCAGACATCATGACGCCAAAGCCAGAGGTGGCGTGTCAAAACCGGATAAATGCACGTCCATTCTTTCTGGGAAATGCAGACGTCGTAAGATATATTCCAAAAATTAACCGGGAGTTTCCCCACACACCCCTCCCCTCCACACACCCAACACACGCACGCCCACACACAAACAGACCTGCCCTCGTCATTTGTGGCAGAGGTGGTAGTGTCAGTTTGGTTGTACACGGTGGGGTTAGCGTTACTCGCTTGTTCAAAAGTGGTGCAGCAATGAACTCGCATGTGTACTGTATAACTAGCCGTTTAACTTACATCTCAGTTATAAAACATTGAATATATGATATTTACATAATTTGCTAATATAATATTAACGTTTAACCAAGCTTCATAATTTCTTAGATGAATGGGACAGCTCTTGTGTAACAGTAGTTGGGGATTATAATGCTAATGTGTTGAAAAATTTCAATGTTGCTGTTTTATGGAAAGAATTTTGTACCCAAACCATCCAAGAGTAAAACTATTTATCTGCCAGGTTGGAAAGACTTTTCATCTGACCTCAATGATATGTTTCGAGAGACGTATACGATGTGGAAAAATGTCAGTAGTCCCAGACAAGGTCCACTTTCTAACATGAAAAACAGAGCTATGGTTGTTGTGTAAAAAGGACAAAGGTTTTTGGAAAGAAATTAAGTTAATCAATAATAGTAATCTGACTCTTCCAAATGTTATTGATGATGTAACTGGGTCACACAACATTGTAAATATGTGGAAATCCCGTTATGAGGATCTATTTAATTGTCTGAGTAAAGGTGTAAAGGACTATTTGTAACAATGTTGAATTTCAAGGAGATGTAGAAGTGTTAACATTCGAAGATCATGAATCCGGGACATTTAACCAACGGACACTTAGCCAACGGACATTTAGCCAATATTTGCAGGGGGGACATTTAGCCAACATTCAATTTTTTTGATTATGTTTATGTGGGTTTTCATAAATATAGTTGTTTCAATAAATACAAAACATTGTATGTAACTGTATTTTTGTAATTCGTTGTACAAATGTAACAAACACAAAGTGATGTCTCATATTCTAAAACTTCAAACACAGATGTTACATATAGTCCACAGCTTGAAAATTTGAAAACACAAACATTGCATATAATACATTCTTTATTTCTGATATGTTGTCTATAGGTGTACATTGTCAATATTCCTATTATTAAGTCTACATCGTATACTTTTAATATATTTGTTTGTGTTATCTATATTGTTTCCATATTTTATATTTCTTAACTGGGCGCTAAGTATAAATATACTTGAATAAAATATTGAGTCATTTAAGAACAGAAAAAAACCATAGCGAGCCATAATAATCTCATTTAAATTTAGCGCTCAAATAATGACACAAGTATTTCTTTATAGTGTTTGTAATTAACAAATATCAAAATGCTCAATGACTTCAATGCCATTTCATGTATTGAGTACGGTTATTGAATTTTGGTTTAAATACGGACGTATATCTGTTTGATTTAAAAATGTGTGACACAGACTACTGGTATGTCACGAACTCGATAATCATATTCTCGTTTATCCCACATATTATCATGCAACAAACCTTGTGGGTCAACAAATTCTGACTGTACATAAAACAGAATCACTGTAAAGGAAGCCAGATCTAATTGCCCTGGGCCCTTTTATCCTACTAGCCTATAGAAGCCACTGGTTCTAGGTGAAAGAAGTTAAGTGCTCAATATTTGGAGTACGGACAGTTGCTCTGAACTTTAATTCCCTAATAATTGGTAATATTCATCCCAATAATTATATAGGTAATATGATACTAAAATATATTTCTGAATTAAAAATCATTTAATTTTTTTTTTGATTTGTCCTCATTAAAAATTCACTGGTGATAAGTGTCCACTTTTTTTCATTTTGTTTGGTGAGCAACTGTCCGGGTGAGCAACTGTCCTACACCCTAATATTTGACACATGAATGTCTACATGAATAGTGGGAATATAACAAAATAATGACAGTTATTATTCTTCTGCACACAAAGTGAAGATTGTCTATCTGAACAATTAAATAGTCTAATTCAGCACTGCCTCTGAGAATCCTATAGCAGAATACCATCTTAAAAGCTTTACTGTTGCATAGAAGATTGTGCACTTTAGTGTGAATATTTACAAAGTTTGAAAATATTCGCTCACTTGATGCTGATGAAACTGAATCCATTGAACATTTTGTGTAGTGGACTATTATTAGCTTGCTGATGATCACACTTTTTGCACTTTGCACATTTCTTATTTCCAACGGCAACATGTAAAAAATGTTCCCAAGTGGAATTCTCTAGTCTTCCACCTTTATACAGTTCTAAAGACTAGATATCAAATAATAATCACAGTATAGTTCAATAATTTAAGCCAACATGCAGGTATGTATCAATGTGATATAACACTATGATCATGAGAAAGTGTAACACTGCTTCAAATTAAATTCAGACAGGCTTTCTATACTGAGGTAAAATGAAGTCACATTTTAAAACTATGATATATCACCTGGGTTATGCAGTCACATCTTAACAACATTACAATACATGTATGTGTCAACATTGGATAGAGGATTATTCTGAGACTAGTAGATTATCTTGCCGTATATACAAGCAGTAATTACCCACATGCCAAATATAGTTAAGTAGTTAACGGTGTTAATAACGTCTGTGTAAAAAAACTCCCAACCCTGACATATCATTATTTATATTTATGTATAATACCGGAGAAAACAGTATACATTAATATAAATATACAAATTGTACAAAAAGCAGCAATAATTATTATGTTGCTAACATCTTATCTAAAGATAGGCCTATATTTGCAACATCCATAAACAGAACATAATATTGACAGAGCATACACACACTCAAAAATATAACAATATACATGTAGATGTAAATTTTGAATGTTGGCTAAATGTCCCCCCTGCAAATATTGGCTAAATGTCCGTTGGCTAAATGTCTGTTGGCTAAATGTCCGTTGGCTAAATGTCTGGATACCGAGGATTATATATTATATACCGTAAAAGGTTAGAAAGACAACAAAATTATATATCTGTAGAATACCTGAAACATTGTTATAATTCCACTGTTGTCTATGCGCGTTACGAGCTTATCTGGAGATGGAATGTTCTCTGAATCCATGAAAATCTATTGTGCTTGTTCCCATTGTTAAAAACAAAACTGCTAGCATATGTAGCAAGAGTAATTACAGACCTATTGCTTGAGCCAGCATTGTGTCCAAAGTATTCGAAAAAATTATTTATGACCGTATTGCATAAAACCGAATTATATGTACTTATCTGTTTGGCTTTACGACTAAACATAGTACAGACATATGTATTTATATCTTCAATGAGGTTGTACTAAAATGTAGGAGTTTTGAATAGCAATATATACTCATGTTTTATTAGATGCATCCAAAGCTTTTCATCGAGTATATCATTATGTTCTATTTGAGAAACTTATAAATGGGGCATAGTTTTGTGTATATAGTTAGGATTTTAATATTTTGCTATGCTACTAAAAAAATGTATCTACATTGACAAAATAATATGGCCTACAATTTTTCTGTTAGTAACAGGGTGTGTGAAAGAGGAATTCTTTCTCGTTATCTTTTTTTGTGTTTATATATGGATGATCGCAGTAACAAATTAAACAAGATAAATGCTGGATGTATAATATGTTCCATGTTAATTAACGATTTGATGTATGCTGATGACTCGGTGCTAATGGCGCCTTCATCTTTGGGTTTAACAATGTTATCTTCATAATATAGGTTAGAACATGATATTAAATACAATAATACAAAAAGTAACGTTATGATATTTTGTTGGAAAGGGTTTAAAGATGTACACATTCCGAACGTTGTGCTAAAGGATTAACTATTACCAAAGCTTAGTAAGTGTAAAGATCTCAGGTGCCAATGATCAGATGTCTAGGCAGTACAAGAGAATTTATCCTCAAGGTTATTCCCTGATCCGAAAGGTTTACACGTGTAAAGAATCTGTAAAATATGCTTTATTTAAACCCTACTATACTCCATTATATACATGCCAGCTGTGGCTTTACAATAGAGCGGAGTCATTTAGTAAACTGTATGTAGATCTAGTCTACAACAATGCGTTGAGATTGTTATGCAATGAACGGAACATAAGCTTTCATCATTTTTTATTTTAAAACAAGGAATGATCAAGTGGTACAAACGAAAATAAACCCTTCAAAATTCCTTAATTAACAATGTGTTAAGTCAAGAAGCGAAACATACAAAAATTCCTTCTAAACATTTAAAATTTGTTAGCAGAAACACGGATCCAATTTCATGATAAAACCAGCGTTATCCCAGATTTAAAAAAACATTATGATCGAAAACAATTGAAAGTTTCTGTAACTGTGGATAAGCAAATGTTGTGTTTTTAATAAAATATCACACAGTTATGTGATCATTAATTTAATATACTGTAAATTACATTTTTCAACAGTAAGTCCAGATTTTGGAGATGTTGGAAATTTTTTATATTTTGCCAGTCATTGTGTTTATGTTGAAAGGTTTAGCATGTAAGTGGAAGCAATCAATTGGCTATTTTGTAACCAGCAGTACTCCAAGTGCTGATTTGTTGAACAATCTTCTTTGAGGTGTATTAAAATTACAAGTGAACCTTATTGTCAAGGCTATGATATGTGATCAAGGGTCAAATAATCAGTCAATGGTCACAAAACTAGGAGCATATGTTAGCAAGCCATATTTTATGCACAACAATAATCATCTCATTGTCTTCTATGGTCCACCACATTTATTGAAGAATATACACAACAATCTTAAAAAGTTAGGTTTCAAAGTTGGAGAGAACAACGTTGGTTTCATTTTATTATAGCAATTCAGTGTTACCTATCAGAATGGCTCCCAAATTAACACAAAAACAGGTGGATTTGTCAGTGTTTTAAGGGAGGCAGAAAGGGTGGACGCAGTTACAACCATGGTGCCACACAATTCCCATATTGCCTTCTGACAGGTCATGGTCATAATTTGTACACAAGTGATTTGTCTAACTGTCAGCAGGATGGCGATACAATTCTATTTAATTTGAAATGTATTGGTCCAGTCCAACGCAATGAGCCTCTACACCCACCAGTTCTTTCTTCTTCCAAGATACCTAATGCCATGAGATGTCTCATAGTTATCTAGAGTAGAGGTAGACAATATCATCATTTATATAGCGGGATACATTTCTTGCAAAATTACAAAAATGGTGTGTAGTGAATGTGCTGCAGGTTAAGTTTATCTTTTAAATAAAGCAAACTCTTCTCATGTGTTTATTGCTGCTAAGCAGTATCAGGATCTTCCCACTGGTGGTCTTGTTATACCCAGTTCAGGTTTAACAGAAGTGTGGATATTGTTAGAAGCAGAATTCTGTAATAACATTGAAAAGATCCTCCACATGAGTAAAGTTAGATCTATACTAGTAACACTTATATTGTCAAAGATACAAGGAAAGTTTGAATGTGACTCTTATATATTAATATCCATCTACACCATGGTTTATGTATGAATAGTAGATAATTCAATAGTTGCAGGGGTAAAAATAACCATAAACTTTTGAAATTAAAGCATTGTTGATTGATCAGTGTCATTAATTATTATTTGAAATAATTTATTTCTTGTGTCTTTATGTACCCATATAAAAGCTTGTAATTATTACTTTTAAATTCAAAATACATATTCTGGACATAATATCAGTAAATAATATAAAGCAGAATATGTCATTTATTGAATATTTAAGGATTACATTCACAGCTTTCTAGTTGTGGATCTTGTGTGTTATTCTCATATTATGTTCATGTCATGTCATCAAAAATACACATAATAAAGTTCACTGATTTAACTCACTGCCTTGTTTTATTTCCAGAATATATTTGCTCATTGGCCAATCTATTTTTAGCATGGTGATTATGTGAAAGAAACATAACATGGTGTCTGAAATACATGATCAGTAATAATAAGGGGCATATAGATACAATGGCCCATTTAGCCTACCATGTGCACAAAAGTGGCCCTAAAACATCAATCAGCCACATATCTATCACAACACATCATAACGTACCTTGCATCGTAAAATAAATCATGCAAAAACTAATTCTACCCTAGTGACTAGACCTACTTATTACACTTCAACTGCACCAAATGAGTGGCAAATCCAACTTTCTAATGCAATGCAGAGTTCCAGCCCACTCATTTTCTATACTATAGATGCCAGTATTACTCCTTTCCCCATTTATTTAATTTTATCCTTGAATATATCCAGTTAGATTGTCTAATGCCTGTTTGAAGCCGACTTATCTTGTGAAAGTCCATTTGAAGATAAGAAATAGTCTACCATGTTTTCCGCAAGGCGGCGCTGCTAACAGTTTATTTCACACAATGCCAATGACCTAATAAGCTATCGCTCGCTGTCCCGTCTTATTATATATGGTCTTTGGTGATCCTCTCAGAATCATAACGTACCCAACGAGACCAGAATGAAACTCATTCGAAAGATGGCGCTCACAGCAGCCTGGCGATAAATGAAATAATTAAACCCCCTCCCCAAAATTAAATGTATACCTTAATTTTTTTTTAACTGAAATTGTTTCAAAAGATGCTTAACGTTTTTGAACTTTAACGATTAAAGTACAGAGCACACAATTGCTAGTAATTTTTTTAATATTTCTTCTATAAAACCATGACCCAGAACAATAGGGAAACTATTAGACCGGCGTTGTCACTATCAATAAACAAGTAACTGTATGTCCATTCCTTGCTTAGGCACAATTAAGTGATATTCTTATCACGTGTCTCCATCTCATTAGTGCGGAAAGTGTATAAATGCATTTACTATGTGTGTGGATGTTTACAATTACATGGTTCTATGTGTGGGTGTGTGTATGTGGGGGGGGGGGGTGCGCTGATTATAGGTTTTGCTATTGCCGAGATTCAAGTGCATAATATGTTTGGAAGTCGTCAAACGCGTGTGTTATCAAGTTAAATTATTGTATTCTATGTTGGGGGGGGGTCTTGTTGTCAATTATGTGTCATATTGTTTCATGTTGTTATATGTCAATATCTATCACAAATTTATCGATAAGAAATGTATTATCCAAAGCCACTGGTCACAAGGCAACGGCTTCCAATGGATGGCGGGTACAGAGACCTTTTGACAGACGATCGCTTGTCAGGAGGTTTCTCTGCCGGCCACCCAGAGAGAGAAAAAAACTGAAGACATTCTGATAATGAAAATTACTACACATTTAACATCATTAAGTAATTGATCAATGAATATAAATATGTAAATAACTTCTAATACACATATTTTATCACGACCAGGATCTGAAACAGTAAGAGTATTGGACTCATTTTTCTGTGTGAAATGATATTACGAGCATCCTTCTGTGTAACTTTTTGTTCATATTTATTTTCTACGTTTTATGTTTTTGTCCTGTTTGTTTATTGATCATTTGGTTTCCCCCAACGACGACATGTTTGTGTATTTATTGTTGTTTCATGACATGTATGGGATGTAAACATCGATACCTTTGACACAGTCCTCATCGTACACAGTCGTAGCCATGGAAGAGAGCATTACTTTCGATCACATCAACACTCATGTCGAGTATGATTTAAAATTGCTCTATGAAAATGATCTGTCTGATGATGAACACTTTAAGGATACCTTAAAATACAAGTAAAGACATGATTTGTGTATATTTATACCAAATATATTTGAATCGATCTTTTTAGAACTAAATATGGAACATAAAAAAACTAGTTGTAGGGACAATAAACCGGCCCAACTTGTACCTAAGTGTAGACATAGACATATTTATACAAACAATGAAAGAATTACAGCAACTTTTGGCGGCAAAAAATAAAGAAACTTACTTGATGGGGGATATGAACATTGACTTCAAATCATCTTAAAACTGGTGAATACCTAGAATCAGTATTCTCACATGGCTTCCTACCTCTAATAACTAAACCCACCCGCCTAACATATCACTCTGCCACCAAAATAGATCACATATATGTAAACAAGCAAGATATCTACATCAGGTATTATTATAAACGATATTTCGGATCATTGTGGTGTATTCGCGATCATAAAACAGAAAATATACAAAAAAACTAAACAACATGAAACACTGACAAGATCAGTTTCACCTAAAAACATACATAACTTCAACAATCTACTATAACTTCAACCGATTTTGAAACTGTTTTTATAGAAGTGTCCTGACACGGCTTATAATTTGTTCATGGATCATTATTTGAAAGCATACGACATAGCATTTCCACTTAAACATGTTAAAATACCGAAAAGATATGTGAAACGATTGCCTTGAATGAAGAAGGGACTGATCAAATCATCAATATCTATGGCCAAACTGCTGAAGAAATAATATAAATAAGGTTGTTGTTACGTATCCGAGCATCGAAATCGTGTTGGTTGATGATAAAGGTCCGAGCACTCTACGCGCGTGCGCTACGTTTGGGTGTTTCCGGTGTTCGGACGTGGAACAGCAAGCCGAGCATCGGAATTGTGTTCGTTGGTGATAAAGATCGGAGCATTCATCATCTGAACCATACATCATCAATATTATTATAAATCTGAGCAATTTCATGATCGTTTTATTATTTTTCATCTTCTCGCACCAGTGTTAGAAACGGGAGCTTGGTTGTAATTACTGCTACTAGCGTTTAATAAAGATATTAGATTAAGTCTATTAATAGACATTATAATCAGATTAAAAAGAAAATCCGAAATTGATAAGAAATGCATTATTTTTTTATTTCCGCAACCAAGGAAATATTATTTTCTACAGGTATACTATTTAATCATTTTTTAAATTCTAAGTGGGGTTTTCCAAAAGCAGTATTTTTTCATGAGATTTTCAGATATTATCAATTCAAAGACATTTCAAGGACCGGGAAAATGAATTTGTTATATTCCAGGTTTTCTAGGACACCTGGGAACCCCGATTATTTGTAAAGCCGCACGGCTGTTCTATCAATCGTCTATTTCTTTGATTTTCGTTTGTACCTCTTCAAAACTATCAAAAGCATCTTCTACTTTCAACCCAAATATAACAACTATACATGCTCGGCCGCCATACTTGAGCGGAAATAATAGCAAACGATGAATAACTGCGCATGCGCATTGAGTGCTCGGACCTATAACGCTGAGGTATAGGGTTCCGATGCTCGGATACGTAACCACTCTCTGTTCAGTTTACAAGCTCATTAGGTCATCAAAAGCTGCATATTTCCATGAACAATTACAGCTTGCAAAATAGAACGTGAAAAAGACTTGGTCTATACTGATATCAGCAGTCAATCAACACAATCAATTAAACACAACAATAACACGATAAAGGGCAAACTACAAATTTAATAAAAAAATTCTTCAAATATTGGATACGAAATAAGTGAAAATGTTCTTCTATCGCAACACTCATTCTGACACTACTTAAAAAATAAAAAACCCAAAGCATATTTCTAAATCCGGTGATGTAATAGACGTAGCTTCCAAAATTAAATCTAAACGGAGTCTCGATCACAATAACATCTCATCCAATCTTATGAAAGCATCGATTCAAAACACAGCAGTCCCACTAACACACATAATAAACCTATCCCTCGCCACCGGTGTTGTACCGCAAAATATTAAGATCGCTAAAGTCATCCCAATCTTTAAAAGTGCTGATCGAACATTATTCACGAATTATCGCCCAATAAGTATTCTTCCTGTCTATTCTAAAATACTCACAGAACGTATAATCACAAAGAAACTTATAACATTTTTGAATATATCTAGCCAACTGTATGAACACCAATATGGATTTCTGCCTGGACATTCGACCATTCATCCTATCATTCAGCTTTTAAATCAGATAGCCCAAAAAAGGACAAACCAAAGAAAATTATCAGGATGTCCGTATTTCTGGATCTGAGCAAGGCATTCGACACTATTAGTCATGAAATTTTAATTAAAAAATGGAAAATATGGGTATACGGGGTATATTTGTCAGTCAGAAAACAATTTATAGAAATTTCTAATACAAAATCCCATTTTGAAAACATTAAGTACGGACTACCCCAAAGATCAATCCTCGGACCAATTTTATTCCTAATCTACATTAACGACATTAAACACTCAAGTACATTATCCATATTATGTTTTACAGATGACACAACTGTCAGCTACTCATTACAAATTATACCAGAACTTTATAATGTAATGCTTGTAGATTAAATCAATTATTTAGAGCAAATAAATTATCTCTAAATACCCAAAAGACGAAGTATATTATATTTAGAGCACAAATAGCCCAGACTATGCATTACGAGCGGAATTTAAAGATAAATGAACAAAATATTGACTGAATATAATATAGGTAATAATTTAAATTCTAAA
Organism: Paralvinella palmiformis; assembly: GCA_025642065.1. NCBI lineage: Eukaryota > Metazoa > Annelida > Polychaeta > Terebellida > Alvinellidae > Paralvinella > Paralvinella palmiformis. The sequence continues at coordinate 201,721 of JAODUP010000004.1, forward strand.
TCATTCAAATTCCTTGGGATATATATGGACGAAACAACTTCTTGGAAATGTCACATAGATGCATGCACATTTGCAAAAATTCTAGTACAAATTATATCATAGAAAAGGCTAAAAATGTCCTACCAATTTCACGTTTGATGACACTATATCAATCACTAATACGGTATCATATAAACTATGGGTTAGTGGCTTGGGGATGAAGCAGCTCGATTGAGAGGATATATAAACTGCAGAAAAGTTCCATTCGTAACATAAATAAAAACCTTATAACGATCACACTGAAACTCTTTTCAAGAAATGCAAAATTATCATAGTTAGAGAACAATATAAATTGTATTAGCATTCACGCACCGGTATAAAAAATAATAAGCTCCCAAAGTCTTTCATAGATCTTGGGATATGGTTACACCCCCCTTAAGGCTAAAAAGACAAGTGAACACAGCAAATCAGAAACACGCCAGAACGAAATATTCTCATTACTTCCATACCACAACTTTCCAAAGTTGTGGAACGACTTAACGCCGGTATACCGCTCAATTGAATCCGTCAAGATATTCAAGAGAGAACTGCGTACCTACTTCCTGGACAACTACATGGCTAATGTTAGGTGCAGCAAACGGAGGTGTAGACAATGCTTCCCGGGACTATTTATTTTAATTGTTTGGTAGATAAATCTTCATATTTGCAAGCCTGATGGATGGTACCACATTGTTGCAATTAGATAGACATGGCGCTGGCATGAAAATTTGCAAATGGACTACACTGATACCGTGTATTGGTGTTGATGTCCCTCCTGTACATGCCGTGTTTCACTCCAGAAATAATGTTATTGTTTAAGTGTTATAGGGTGTTGCTGGAAGACGGTCATCATCATTGGCCAAGCAACACCCTGCAACATATAGTATGTTTAGAAATGTCACTTTATATGTAAATATGAAATTATACCTCGATATGTTATGGATAAACTTGATTGATTGATTAAATTGAGCTGCTCTAAAGCGCTTTAAACTGAAAATATATTTAAAATATGTTCTGGTTTAGATAGATCAAGTACAAACACGTTTTACATATGAATATAATATAAATATGCTAATTTAAATATTTATATGTTTACTCATTCAAATTATTATTATTTCAGTATCAGTAATAAAAGAGAACTAGATAAACATGTTACAATAGTTATGGTTCCATAAAAAATTGCATGCAAGTACAAAAATAATAAGACTAATATATATATATATATATATATATATATTGTAGGTGCATAGGTGCGTGTTAGCGTCAGCGTAGTAACCCGGAGTAGTTGTATGAACGGATTTATTGATCTAACAAATCGTCAACTACAATGACAAGAAGTTAAACACAAATTAAAGATCATTAGAGAATGTAAATATAACATAATTTGTTTGTAAAGCTACATTTGTACATGATTAATCGTACAAATGTAAAGTGCTACGTGCAAATATTTTATATTTGGCATCACCACATTGTATTAAATCCCTAAAGACACCAGCATTAGAGGTGGGTGCATCTTCGATAACTCCTAATGGGTCAGTAACAAATCTAGGTGTTATTTTTGACCAATGTCACATCAGTATGCCAAGCTGCCTACTACCATCTTAAGAACATCCACTGTTTAAAAACATTCTTGACACAAGAAGCACTTGTAACTGTAGTCCATGCCTTTGTTACATCTCGTATACACTATTGTAACTCCCTGTTATATGGCATATCTGATTATAACATTAATCGCCTTCAGCGAATTCAGAATAGTGCAGCTCGCATTGTAACAAATACTAGAAAATATGATCATATCACCCCAATTCTTCAAAAACTACATTGGCTACCTGTTAGACAGCGTATCCATTTAAGATTCTGTTAATAACTTATAAATCTATTAATGATATGGCGCCAGAATACCTGTGTGAACTGGTTTCCATTAGAAAGTCATCCCGAAAACTCAGGTTATCCAGTCAGATACTATTGCAGGTGCCAGTGTCTCGGCTCAAGTCATATGGTGAGTGTGCGTTTAGTGTTGCAGCCCCCACTTTGTGGAATAGGTTGCCGGCAAATATTAGAAATGCGTCTTGGAAATTTTAAGTCTCTTCTAAAAACAGACCTATTTAAGGTCGCTTTCACAGATAAATAATTGTTATCTTTTAAATCACTTACAGGGTTTTTACAGATATATTATTTGGGGTATTATTATATTACATATTATTTGTACAGCGGCTTTGAATGGCTCCTGCTAGTAAGGGCGCTTTATTAAATATACATTATTATGTCTTTATCTCTGCTAATACCAACATGATGTCATTGTACATTTTTAATGTGTAAATTTATGGACACATTACACAAAAACATAGGACAGATTTTAATGAACAAATCTGAGACTTCTAGTTATACCTTCTGGGCTGGTAAAGTATTGTCATATACTCCAGTGGCACAAAATTCCTGGATAAATTTTAAAATGAGATGAGAGTGAACAATGCACATAGTATACAGTTATAAATTATTTGCAGAATTTGTATTTCAGTTGTATAGAAAAATAGACCACTATAGCTGTGGTTTTCCTAATAGGTATGATATAAGTTATGGTATTTTCTTAATATTAATTTGGTGACAAGAGTCAGTATTTCAATATAATAGTAATGCTACACACCCTCTGGTTACTGTATGCCCTATTCATGCTACCTAGAACCAATTGGTCGATGCAGTATGCATCCTGTATATATATTCAACAAATAACACTTCTGTCAGCAACTCTTTATTGACATAAACAATGAACAAATAATATTGTGCAGGTTGTTAACTGACCGTTGTTTTTGCCAACATACATCATATAAACTTAACATTTCATATCCATTATTATTATTATAATAAACATTTTGTTTACAAATTTACCTCCCAATATTAAAAAGAGAGTAATATATTGGTTATCAATCTCCCAGAACCAAATGAAGCAGGCCTTTGAGAAATTACATTTATACATACTGATCCTGGTAAATGTACCAGGTGCATTAAAGAACGTCTCTGGATATATTAGGTTCTGCCCAATATATACTGACACTACCAATAAAATACGTACATACAGCACTATAGACATCACTCAATCGTGTTTTCTATTTGGTAATTTACCCCAGTTCTATGTTTAAAACTGGCAAGAAAATGACATATTTTATATGTAAGTCATGTCCTAAGTCCTTTCATCAAATGATAGGAAATCTTCCAAAAGAATATTTCAAGAGTGAAAATTTTAGCTTCCTAAAAAAAATAAGTGACAATTATATATCCATAATCATGTTTGTTATCTTGGTTACCACAAGGTACATGTTTTGGTCTCACAATATGCACACACCATCTCCAGATCATTGCACAGTGATATTGTATTAGTTTAAACATTATTTATTATTCTCGCATGCCGATAAAACAGAGTAATATATGTGTGTGTGACTTGATTCTGATTTAAAAAATCAACATTTCCATCTTTGGAACATTATATTACTGATATTCTGCTGAATGTTGATAACATTATATCTTCTGTTTGGCTTCACTGAATTTATATCAAACCCTAAAAACAGGATTATTCATCAGTGAATCTTTCATTACCAGAATTGGTCATTAAAAATCTAGGGGTTAATTTTAATAAATATATTAATATGAATGAACACTTATATCAGTATGCCTTGCACTTGTATTGACCACAGTTACTTAGAGATATCAAAAGAAAATATGTTAGTAAAGGAGAATATGTAAGTAATGATACTTCTGACTGAATAAAGATATAAATATGATGTGAATAGTTTAAAATTAGTTTTCATTTACGGATTTTCCGGTATCTCATAGTAGAGACATAAACCAGGGGGCTGTCAACTAGCATACAATGGAAGCTCATGAATAACATCTGGTATCATCACATTTGGGAACAATCTTTAAACTGATGAATCGGATATATCATTTTGTGATAATTTGTTGTCCCTAAAATAGAGATAAAGAAAGCATCCACCCATACTACTGATGCAAATGCTACTCGGAATTCGCAAGTGTTCATGATTTCAAAGAAAAGTTGGACATTTTGATACTGTGCAACTCACCACCTATGAATGCAACTGCCTTCAAGACCTGTATGACATTTTAAAGCCATTTCAGGTTGCCACTGATATGGTGCAGGGAGAAAAAGCTGTAACTGCCAGCCTGGTGATTCCCTGTATACAGTGGACTAAGACAGAAACTGTGCGACATATCGTCAAAATTCAATTGGATAAGTGGTTTTCCGCATTAGAAGATTGCAGTGTGTATATCGTGGCCTCAACACTTGATCCTTGCTTTAAATTGGTGCAGTAATGAAGATGAGTGCTACAAATAGGGAACCATGTTCAATATGTTATGCAGGCTGCATAACATATTGAACATGGTTAAATAAAATATAGAAATGTGTTTGCAGTTGTAAATTATTGAATAATTTTACTTGAGGGGTGATCTGTTATTGATATCTATGTCTAGATGTAGATCTACCATCTCCGACATGTCAACATAAACCATTATGAAATAGCGATCTTCAAATAAATCCCAGTGGTCCCCCCATTCACATTACATACTAGTTAAGTTGTGTCAGTAGTAAATGTGATTAAAAACGTACATTGATAAAACAACTTGTACTTGACCCGAATATTACATAGCTGAATTTTTTATGCATGAACACACACATTTATACAAACTTGCACCAACACAAACCATACATTGATACAACCCTTGAACAATTGGATGTGCATTTATTTGATAACATGGATTATGTATTCCAGCTAAATTTTCATAATTTGTTTAACACTACAGATTTTCAATTTCAACAATTTATTAACAAAACAGTCAACATGTTATGTCCCTATCAAGAATGTTTTAAACAAAAAGGATAAACAATTTGACAAAATTAACAAAAACAATTTTTAAAGCATGCACTAATGCAGAATACTGAGAATTCGCATAGAACTTTAGCATTCTTAAACTAGTTCAGATCTATTTGAGACCCCTATGGCTATGCACACATCTTAGGCAAGTCATTAATAAAGCCTAAACTTAAAGGGTGTATATCTAGTCTAGATATAGTCTATCTACACCAATAAACACAATATATGAACATAAATATTGGTCTATATATCATTATCAGTAACTAAGTCTCGATACATAAATGACTTCACCATGTCTAGACTAAAGAGTAACGTTTACAAGAATAAGTAGATTTAGAGAACGCACATGTGACATTGTGACACAAAACAAACCACGTAGTCTAATGAAGCGGCTAACCCGTACAAACTGGTGTTACTAGGCTTTGTTGTATCGCATTCAACAAAGAACTGCATAGTCAAAATTGAATGAACACACGATGAACGCCTAAAACAGTCCTTTACACCAGTAGGTCTCCACAATCGAACTCAGTACTCTTGACTTTGACTGGCACCTTTCCCACTTTTGGTCGCCGATTTTTTCGGTAGAAGGACAGCTTGTATGTTCGGCAGAACACCTCCCTGGGCGATAGTGACGCCGGATAACAACTTGTTCAGTTCTTCGTCGTTTCGGATGGCCAGCTGCAAATGACGAGGAACAATTCTCGACTTTTTGTTGTCTCGCGCTGCATTTCCCGCCAACTCCAAAACCTCAGCGGCGAGATACTCCATGACAGCCGCCAGATAAACAGGGGCTCCTGCACCAACGCGCTCGGAATAGTTTCCCTTCCTCAACAAACGGTGGATTCTACCAACGGGAAACTGTAGACCAGCACGAGATGAACGACTTTTCGATCCTTTGCTCTTGCCTTTACCACGTCCAGTCATCCTGACAAATATTTCGATCTTCTTAAAACAAATCAATACCAAGAAGTCAACAGCACGAAATTGAAAATTACCGCCAAAAACATGGGTTTATATAAGACTTCCTGGCTTTAGCTCTAGATCTGATCCAATCACAGCATAGTTTTCTCAGTTAACAACCAATCAAAACGTACCACCAAGACCGGAAGTATCGAAGATCACGTTTGAACACTCGCGAGATCTGTCATGGCGGTGTTTAGTTCTGAGTTGAATACGTATCTAATTATTTAGTAGTGTGCCTTTAAATAGAACAAAAATGATCATGAATAATAGTATTTGGATTTTAGCAATTAATGTAGTGTTTTCTATAATCGGTTATCAACTTGTTATCAGGTTGATTCCCGCCTTGAGCCAAATGTTTATTAAAGCGAACTTGAGCGGAATAGATATGGCCAAACCAGATCGAAAAAGAATGTTGGTATTTGTTGTTATCTATTCAACGGGGTCCGTCCTCGTCGATCTCGGCCCATGTTGACTTCGGCCCACGTCGATCTCGGCCATGTAATTATACATAACAAAACTTAGGAATACCACTATATCAACCAAATAGGTGGGCCGAAATCGACAAGGGCCGAGATCGACGTGAGACCTATTCAACTATTACTATTGTCTTCTCAAATAAATAATTAGTTCTGTTTTCAAATGACACACAAAGGCAGCTTTTCCTTCATTTTACATCACTGGTTTGCCAATCAATGTTAGACAACTCATGACATGAATCTGGCTGAGCTGAGGCGAGGCAAACTCAAAACCCTCAGGCCCATAATGAGACTACATGGTCCCATCCTAAAAAACAAACAGCCCAAATAGGAAATAAATACATAGATCACATTGTGATGTTGCAGTTACATGGTAGTGCATTTCCTGTGTAACATAAATTTAGTGATGTACTTTTCACAACTATTCTTGTCATTAATCTGGCTAGGTATGTGATCCTATAATTATGCTTAATAATAATAGCTGTATTTTTGTAATGCATCAGTAGTTAATGGAATTACTTAATTCATAGATACATGCATCTTTCATATAAATCCAAAGAATACAGATCAAATCAGGACAATATTATATTTGCCACATAAAACAATGTTGATGTGTGAGCAAACATAACATTAAGGCAGTGGCTATGCATACGTGAACCATACGTTTATATCTGTAGTCTAAACGTACGTGAGCCATTATGCGCATGCATATTTTTTTCCCCCCCGTTATGTACGTGAGTTTTTTTCACGCTTGTGTGTTGATATACACAAGCTCTACAACTACGAGACCTACTACTGTGTCTTGGACTTTAAACTTATAAGTATTGGAATTTTGTAGCCATTTAATTGATTAAACCTGTAGTTTAAGAAAACATTAGGGCAGAGTTTCCTGTGCAATTCTATCTACCTAGAATTAACTCAGTCATTATCGTTTCAATATGGAGGAGGGAGTTTATTTGAAAATTCACCACTCCTTGTAGCACTGATTTAATATGTTGATGAAGGCTGACATCAGTATGAGCTCTGGAAAGAAAATATATGTTTAAGGAAACCATTAATGTCATTCCATATTATGTACTTCTTTCAGTCATTTCTCATGGCTGTCTATTATACACTTTATAAGTATACAGTAAGTACCTTTTAGACAGGACTTTTTCTGTCTCTACAGTTACTTGTAAATCTGTTCACATATTTTCAGCCCAGAAGCCCAGGGTGTTGTGTGTGGCGCCGTCTACCTGATTATGATGTTCTTGTTTGTTCCTGTGTGCTTCTATCAAGATCTTGCCTTGCGAAACATGGCACAGTTTCCCTTTCACAAGGTTTCTTATATATTTTACACTTCAATGATTGTTATAACATTTAGCTATTGTATTTATTGTGCTTTTGGCTGATGGCAATATCGTTTTCTTTATTCTTGACTACCGTAGGTCCTGGTCATTAATACAAGAAAAACTAAATTATGATAATTAATAATGGCTTTATAATGAAAATTAATAGTTAGATGTAGAATTATCTGATTTTTGTAATTATGAACTCTTGCTGCATTACTGTTGTTGGACTGAGTTACCCATTTCACGACTTTCAATTTGAAGGCAGCATCATGTCTCATTTGTTTGGCTTTTGGCAGCATAGACATATTGGTTTTGTACAATAGCATGTTTATCATTGTGGTAATAATATAGGATTATTGAAAATTAGCTGAAACTGGGCATTTTTATAATAATAACAGGATAATTACTCATTAATTAATTGATTTTCAATAGAGAGTCAGTGACTAACTGACTGCATATACTGGTAATTTATATTGTCTCGATTATTGCCACATTAGTGACCAAAACATACCATCAAAGGCTCAGTAGTAATTGACAATTTGTCTAATTAATAATAGGTCAGTTTGTATGTGATTGATTTCATCTGTGATTCACTGAATGTTTAACCACCCTGTTAATTTAAGTTTGCAGTCCTACATATGCGCTAACAGTTTCTGTGTGAATGGTCATTATAAATTGCCTTGATCTATTGACAGTATACAATATGGATTGCTATTTTCTTTATTCAAAACATTTCATATCACCCGAAAATACTGCAGGAGAAGTTAAGATTTTTAGGTTGGCTTAATGGATGGTACTGGCGTAAATCACTATATTTTAGGACTAAAAACTACCTAGGCTCAATAGCTGGGACCTGCGGTAATGTAGAAACATTTGAGTAAAAATGTTTAATGTTAACCGCTTATTTCCTTGTTTCAGTATGTTGAATTCTTGGCAGCTCTTTTATCAATATGTTGTATGATATTTCTTGGATTTGCTGATGATGTCCTTGACCTACGTTGGCGGCACAAGCTTCTCCTACCAACATTGGCCTCTCTACCACTACTAGTGGTATACTTTGTAACATTCAACCTAACTATGATCATAGTGCCTTCTCCTCTGAGATGTCTGTTTGGATACAGTCTAGATATTGGTTTGTGAACTCTTGAGTTAATTTCGAAATCATGTAATAAATCTTAAAAGTAGGTAGAAAACTTCAGAACAAGCATATCAGTTTAAAAATAAAATGGTATACACTGAAGTAAACGCTAAACCATTTAAAAAATTTTTTCAACAATTACCAATTCTAATTCTCTAAATTATGTATAGTTCATAATGCACTACACCATAAATCTCCAAATGAGGGAATGAATCATTACGTGACAGTATTTGTGTTATGTGACCTTGAGGTTTTGGTGATTTGTCATATACATAACCAGCACCAATGCTTTTGTGCTGAATCTCTTTTAGAAAAGGGCACTATACCAAATGTGGTATATAATAATAATAAACGGTATGGAAAAAACTTGATTGAAAAATGTGCAGAATGAGAAATGAAGCCGTTATTTGTTGTCCTATCATGATTATTTTATATATTTAAAGGTCTAGATTATCCTGTATTATATAACCCCAATAACATTTATATTTATTCAGTATTCTAATTATCATATATACATAAATCACACACATATATATGTGTGTGTGTGTTTCATAAACTAAATCTAGTACATTGTATAATCAGTTGTTGGGGAATGAATGTTCTTATATTTAATAATAAAACATACACTTACCAGATATTAATATATTGTACCATTTTGTTATTTATCCAGGTTTTCTCTACTATATCTATATGGGCATGTTAGCTGTCTTCTGTACAAATGCTATCAACATTGTAGCCGGTATCAACGGCATAGAGGCGGGTCAAAGTTTAGTGATTGCACTGTCTGTGATTGTTTTCAACCTTATTGAGTTGAATGGTGAGTATAGTAAAAACTCATTCTTATTAAATCATGATATCATTTGGATCTGTTTGTACAGACAGGAGAATCTTCCCAGTTTCGTCAGTTAGCAGGACATTTCAGGTGTTAATAGTTATTATTCTATTTAGATATCGTACTGTTGAATGCAATTTGGCCACCACTTGATGTCTGTAAACCGTAATTCAGTCTTTGTTCACTTTTAAAAACCAGTGCATTTTTCTAAAATTCACCCAGAATCTGACCCCTATGTTTAAGAACTGAACTGATCTGAGTTTTGCCAGCATTTTACATAACAGTCAATTCATAAGGTGTTAAATTTGATCAAGTGTTCTGTTCTGTGGGAAGCTCATCCACAGCTGTATTGTACATGTGTGGGTTATGTTTTGAACTTCCTATGCCACAAAGATATAATATTAAGTTTCATATAGAACATTAGATTCAGTTTAACTCTCACTTATTATCAAACATTTAATCTTCACTTTAATTTGTTACAGTATATGGATCCGTCTGATTTACTGAATTAACTATGAAGCTCCAAAACCTACAGTCCCGAAAATCAATGATCATGTTTGGCTTCATACAGATAGTGACTGCTATGGGTAATAGTTGCTTCACCACCAACTTTTGCCATTCAATTTTCTGGACACTGTTACTTGTGAGAGCTAGATAATGTAATAATCTTAACTAAAACAAATATTCCACCCTGTTTTGTATACAGTAAATGACACAAGTGAATCACTTTTCCAAATTGGTTCGGTTATAAAAATATAAATGATATAATTCGTTGTTAAACTTCATTATTAAGATAACAAGGTTATCTTGTTTTAAACGTGATATGGAATTAATATGATCATAATTTGTATTTTTTAACTCATTCTATCAACATAACTCATACATGCATGTGATACCTCATTCATGGGACACTTATAGTAAAAGAACTAATGATAAGACTATATCTACACTAACTGTATACTTCTAACCCAATTTGAATTTACAATTAAAATGTTAAACTGGGTTAAAAGTATATGGCTTTATGTACACATAGAATTTACTTTTTAGCAATTTTGAAATGCTTAGTATATTATAAGTAAATTTATTTAGAAAACTAAATCAATGTAAAATCTTTTAATTATAAGAATATCCAATAAACATCATCAATAGCAAGATGACAAAATAAATGTATATTTCTAATATATATATATTATCATGTATTTACTCCTGAAATAAAATTAATCTAGATTCTATTCATTCTAGAGCAAATGCTCTAGATCATGAGTGTGGAAAATGTCCAACTGCAATGCACATAAGATACATGATGTAGTCACGTTACCACTGAAGATGGGTTATTGTACTTCATCATTGACAAAAGCAGGACTAGCATTAGATCATATTAACTGTTTGGTGACTAATTATGTAGATGATCTGTAGATCAGGTTTACTGGATTCATGTCCTATACACTTTAGTGTTGTTTGGTAATGAGCAGATTTCTTGATTGATGCGCTGATAGCGGCACTCAAAGAGCGGTTGCACTTAACATAAGCATATTTGTCATCTATTGATATGAAATCATTACTGTATCAAGGCACAATTAAATGCTTAATATTCAAATTGTGTGGAAAATATAAAACACTGATTAGTTCAAAAGTTCTTACAGGTTATTTTTATGAAAGCTTTTACTGAATTTGTATTATTTGAGCAAAGATAATACTAAATATGTAGTAATATAAAATTAATGCACTGCGTTTAGATAATGTCATGTAACTGGATGGAACTACATTTATATTCAAAGATCCTGATAACTGATCTTCTGTTAAATATATTGAAACACTAATTTAGAATATATGTTGTTGTTTTTGTTGTTCTGAAACAGCAGCAACTGTCTGAAACAGCAGCACCTTGTTAAATTAGAAAACATTTATATATATATATATATATATATATGTTATAAGTTACTGTTTTTATTTCAGGAGAACATAGAGAAGCCCATTTATTTTCACTCTATTTTCTCATACCATATACAGCAGTCTGTTTTGCGATACTGAAATTGAACTGGTATGTAATATAAACAAAGTGGTATGTTGTTGAGAAAGATATTTGATCAGTACAAAGGATATTATATTTAACATAATGCACCTTTTTTCCAAAGGTTCATATGTATCCTGTGTATCATTTCAGGTATCCAGCTCAAGTATTTGTTGGAGACACATTCTGTTATTTTTCTGGAATGACATTTGCTGTGGTTGCTATACTTGGACACTTCAGCAAAACAATGCTGTTGTTTTTTATACCCCAAGTTTTTAATTTCATTTTCTCTGTACCACAGTTGTTCCACTTGGTCCCATGCCCTAGACACCGACTGCCACAGTGAGTGCCATTTAATCTAGTTTGGTAAAATGTTTGGAAGTTTACGAAATGGTCTTGTATTAATTTGTAACTATTTGGCAAATTTGCTAGCATGTATGGAAAATGGATGTTTGTTTCTTCTGAATGAATACTGTATGTCTGTTTTGGTTTTCCTTTTGGAGATAAGTTGATTATAAAACATTGTTGCATAAGCATACAATTCCATGTTCATAATTTACAAAAAAACTAATTAATTGTGCATCATTTGAATATGGAAGAATAGATTGTCCTATTCTTAGATAGTTTGCATTTGCTGGAAACTGTTTGGTAGCCTTATCATCTGAATAGTTTATTTTATATATGTAAACAGTTTTCTTGTTTTGTGTCAGCTATGACCCACAGACAAACCTACAAAGTATGAGCTACACAGAGTACAAACCAGAATCTTTATCATTACTGGCAAGACTTATCATTCAAGTATTCTCTGCACTACGTCTAGTCGACGTACAGCGAGGTGATAAGGGCATGGTAAAGTGCAGTAACATGACCATCATTACACTTTTCCTGAAAATGTTTGGACCAATGCATGAATCTAAACTGACATCAGCATTGTTGATTACTCAGGTATTTCGCTTTAGTATATTTTAATCCAGTGACTGAACTTGTCATTGATTAATCAGTGATAAAATTTAATCTGCAACACATTCTTTTTTCTAGATATAAATGTTAATGTACCATTAAGCATATTCATTTTCTCTTAAGCTGGTAATTACAGTCTTTATTATTAATAATTGTAAAAACATCCCCAAAGTTTTATAAATAAACCTTCCGAAAATAATATTTGGATTATTTTTTCTAACAGAAATATCCATCTGTTGACTAATGTTCGTAATAATAGCAAGCTGTTATTTGGCTGAGAAATAAACTATGGAAATGAAGCTACTATTTCTTTTATAAATTACATGTGTTTATGTTGCCATTGTGGATTGTTTCAGAGTATAATTAAAATAAATAAATACTTTTCCATTTTCAGGTTTTTTCCAGCATCATAGCTCTAATGATTAGATATCCTCTGGCAATGCTGTTTTATAATCAATGACAACTTTATTAATTAACATAATAAGTATAATATATTTATTGCAATTTGTATTTGCTGAATACTGTCTCAGAGTAGTGCTGTTACGTGTTAGAATTATCTTTTATTTGTCATGATATTGATCAGTGCTGTTGTATACTGGGGTGGGCTGCTTTATGGAAGCTTACTGTGCAACGAAATTTGTTGATGTGTGTACTGAGATAAAAAAATTACATCACACTGTCTGAGTTCTGTCTTATTTTAGCCCTAGTGAATTTGCTTGCATGAAAAGAATTGTAAAGATGAAACTTTGTTGACTTTGTCATTTTGTATTGCCAAACACAAGTTAAAACGTTTTTATTTCATCTTGACTGTTACTAGGCCTCAATAATCCAACAACATTAATCATGCAAGATGGCGGATTAAGAAGAACAACAGCTTATCCAGTTTGGTTGTCATACTAATATTGTAAATAACACTGTATTTCACCTGAACAACAGACACTCATGAAATAGATTTAATGTTTCCATTCTGTAAAATACTAACTGTTTATTACACACTGACAAACACATGGAACTAATGAGTTTATCGGCATCGTTTCAGGCATTCATCAATGATGTATCAATACTAAAGGAAGATCCACAAAATAATTCGTATTAAACAATCTCCATTCAATGCAGACATGATACCAGTTTTTATATGACTCCAGTCATGAAATTTTAAACTAAACAGACAAATTGCTATATTTCAGATTTGTTGTGAAGTGGCATCAAATAATAGTTGTATTTTAAGAATCAAATTCTTTATTGGTTAGCAAGCTGATGTTTTCCATATCTCATGTGATGCAGTATTTGGCAAATTAAAGCAATTTGTTAGATTAATTAATATATTACCAAGTATGAGTGGCTGATTTTTATAACTATATAAATAATTTATTTGCAAATGCCCCAACTATGTATATATATATATTATAAGACTTTTATGAAATCATTACACAAAACATCTAATGCAAAATTTCTAACTTCAGTTTAAATGTAGTACAATTAACAAAGCTGATTACCACATGAACAAGAGTTTAGTATTAGAGGATTACAACTTGTGACTTTATTGTTTAATGCAGATGCCAGTGAACAAGTATTAATGGCCATTTGAAGGCTGTTAATGTTTATTTTGCTTGATGCATAATATGATAAAGCACAACAAATTTTGATGTGTCTGTGCTGTCCAGAATGGATATTTTACAATGCAAATTCAGATATTGGCATAATGGTGCCGTCACCAATACTTAATTTGTAAAAAGTCGACTGTTTTATATAATTCCATCAAATATAAAAATTATAGCATCTAGATGAAAACCTCAAATTTTATATTAGTTATACATAAGCTAGAGATGGCATGGGTACAATTATTTCCAGGTAAAGGCAATTCTAGCCAAATTAAATGTTTATAATTTTATAAGCAAATTTATTTAAGGCTGTCCAGCTCTTTAATCCAGGTCACACTTCATTTAATTGCGCCGTGACTATCTAGTCCAAGATATATTATTACTTGTGTTTTTATATATAAGTTTGCCATATTATCTACTTAAAGTATGATGTTTAGCGGGCCACTTAAGACTTTTACATAGAATTACTTAGAATCACAAAACTGATGCCAGTTGATGTGAGTTTATTGTGATGTCAAGTGAAATTCATAGCCATTGAGGAATTGGAAGATCTTTAGCCAGTTTACATTGAAGTAGATCGTGAAGATCATCAACGTCCAATGGCACAGTCGAGGCAGTTATAACAAAAACAATATAATACATATATAGTCTTTTGGTTTTAGGCTAGTCTTGGGTGGAGCTTGTACTATAGAATGTGCTTTCTACACCCACTAGCTACCACTAAAACAACATATATTCATCATTTTCAAGAATAAAATAATTAATTAGAAAAATCCATAATTTCTGAGCATGTAACCCCGGAAATTATCATGCAAGTGTGTCTGGACATACTGTGCTGCAAAGCTAGCTCCAAATCAGGATTCAAATCCAAATTTTACTGGCCAATGTGGGATGTTTCATCCAATTCTCATTTCCCTATGGAAGCTAATAAATTCATTATAACAATTTTTTTTACATCATATTTTTATATCTATGGCTAGTGTTATCTACAGTAACAATTCTTTATTAAATTTGCATTAAATTCAGGTGCTTCTTTCAAAATAGTTATTTTCATGATCCAAGATTAGAAGGGCTTATTTAAGGAGTCCTATTGGGTGGATACGGATTCCCACGTTTTACCTTTATATTGAACTTTCTCGACCCAATTAAGGCAATCAGTAAACCAAATAAAGCATAAATTTATTACTTTCAAATAATTGTGTTACATTAAATTCTAAGTAGTTTTGTTTATGAAAATGGTTTTAGGTGGATATTAATATATATATATGTGTGTGTGTGTTTGTGTATGAATGCCAGTATGTTTGTCAACTACAGCTACTATTAATTTGAATCGAATGTATACATCTGAACTTGTATAAACATAGAAAGCTGATTAGTGTGTTCAGTTTATATTTACGTACTTGGGTAACAAATTTTGTTCTAAACTTTATATTTTATGACAACATCAAACCAAAGAGTGTAGATCAATCCTAGATGAGTGAACCCATTAAATAGATAAACTGTCGTTGCCAGAGTGAAACATAGAAACTACGCCCTGAATCTTGATGATACACCAAACCATTGCGGTAAAATTGTTTTACTGATGAAAAAATCCTTTTTATAAGATTAAGACGACTGAGTAAACCATTTCAATCCAAGTTAATCTAAAAAAAAAGGAATTTGCAGTGGCCAACATTCTGCGACAATTCAACCCCAGTGCTTTTGAACACACAGACACACACACAAATAACAAAACGCCATGTGCTTGTATATTTGTTCATTTTGCCTTTTTAATAAAACAATTATGCCCCACTGAGAATTTAGTATAATGCAGCGACACACAACAGACTCGGTGTCCTTTAGTCAGTGGAAGTGACTCATTCCTGTAGAAGAATGTGCCGTCTAGTCGTCTAAGTTATCATGCTTAACTACTATAACTAGTTCTGAAAAGAAAATACCATGAGAAGCTGGCTTACGTCTTTCTTCTTCTAAACACATATCGGACTTGTTCCAATGTTATTCGACACGCACACCCAACGGTCACCATATAAAACCACTGATGCACATCTAGTGGCCCCCATAAAATGAAATAATCTGACGAACGTATGCCAACAACAACACTAACCTGTCAACAACTAGAACTATTTGTTGCTAAACCAAAGAATAACACTGGTAACAGGCCACCTCACTGATACCTGATGCCAAGTATTGAGAGAAAACGACGTGACAAAACACAAACTGGATAAAACAGCGCAGTTGGTTAACCATCCATACAGGGCCACAACAGATAAATTAACAACCAGATTAAAAACGGACATGCATGCAGATGTACCCGGTCATACAAGTGCGTGTACACCGACACATACAGTATACACCAATAGCCTCATCTCTCGCTATTGGCAAGCAACAATTTAAAAAGACCTTGCACAGTGCTGAATCTGATGATTAAAGAATAAAATTTGGGATGAATATACTCGTCATCTTGCAGATACAGTGCTCGAACAGTATCTAAACAAAAAGTCCCAAGGGTTGTGTTATCACGGAAAGTGTACATGAACTATGCGGCTCACATCATGTAGCCCAGTGAATTGGCAGACCTTCAGGTGTATTATGCATGGTTAATATCAGTGAAATACAAACATAACCTAGAACTTGGTCTTCATAATAGGTTATCTGAAATAGCTGTGGTGACTACTTAGGAAGGAAACGACCAAAAACTGAAAGAATGGTTAATAATATTTTCCCCTCATGGACCCTTTCAATGGGACATTCCTGCTGGTTATTATGCACAAGGTTGAGGTGAAACATTTTCTGTACAAATGGTGCACACCTGTTGACATCTGGAGTACACCCACTAAAAATTACCAGCCAAGGATAGGTTTGGGCTAAAACTGAAGCATTGGAAACAAGAAGTTAGCTTGAGGAATCACATGTGGTAATGAGGCTTACAGCTAACTATCATCCTAAAAAGGCTGATAGTGGGTTTTTTTTAATATAGAATACACAGAGTAAGTCAAACTAGTGAACAGCTGCACAGTATGCTAAAATGTCATAGATGTAGTAACCACAACTCGGACAGACAGTACAACAAACTCCACAGTTTGCAAGCAAACTTGGCAACACACATTCATCACCATTCACATTAAATGATGGAAACACTGGTAGTTGTAAAACAAGACCCTTTAAAACACCTCAGTCGGTTGTTTGCTTGATACGCCTAATAAGAACAAGGAACTGTAATCTGTCTATAACAGATTAAAATTCTGTATTGGGTAAAACCATAAAATTTTCTGCAGTGTACCAGCATGTTAAACAATAAGATATTATAACCAGCTAGAATTCTGTTCTAGCAACACATCTTTGTGTCCTACACCATTCCATTAATCACAATATTCTGGATATTTTCAAAGGACATCCCTGTCAGCCAAACACTGCTTGAATATTTGACTCTTTTGTCTAGCGTTTTAAATTAAATCACTGCATACTCTATTGTTAGCTCAACCTAACAATGACACCACATGGAAGTTACTGAATGTAATGAGCATTAATATGCTGTGTCACAAGATCTTATAGTTGTGAAATACTGGATCCGAGTGATGCCGCTTGTTTGTTTGAATGACATTTATCACATAACATTACAATGTCATGTAGACTTCATTCTAACACACATTGTTCAAAGACCTAGACATAACAGTAAGTAATAAACATGAACGAGCATAACACATTAAGTTATCAATTTGTGTGTGTGTATATATATATATATATATATATATAGATATACATGCACAGACATACATACTTGTATATAATTATATGTGTGTGTAAGTAGTGTGTGTATGTATGTACATATATTTATATATACTTACATACACATATATATATATACATGTATACACACACATTTGCACTACTTCATTAACACACAGACACACACACAGACACACACATACACAAGAACCTTGCAGGGATCTATGTTCCAACCCTTCCCACTTCACCTAATTCTCAAAGTCTGTTTACACTGGAACCTGGCACTGTTAACACCACAGTCTTAATACAGTCCATAAAAATGAGACATCGTTTCTCAGGAATCGTTGAAATGACACCCCAGTTATCACTTCAGCTTTCATATTCGTATTTAGAGTAAAGCTATAGTTCGTGTTTCCACTGCACAAGAGCTGGTCCCTATCCAGATGCTAAGACGGAAACACACAGCCACCTTCATAATGTTGCCAGTTCGTGCCTTTTTTCACATAGTTTGAAACATATTAGTATCCAGTGCAGAGGGATGTGTGATGGCCAAGATGTAACAATTCACACTATGGTGGTGACTAGGCTAATGAAGTGATCACACAGTTCCACCTGTGGCTGTAGCACCACCTGTAGTGTCTGAGCTGGGTGGGTTGTCAGAGACAATGTTTACAGGAGTGTTTGTAGTGTCAGCCGATGTCCTTGCATGCTTAGGCAGAAGCATGGAGTTCAGTGATGGCTTGATGGCCAGTTCTGAAAATACAACCACAGCCCTTCAACAACTGTCATACCATATACTGTGAATAAGTCAAACATCATTTTAATATACAAATTTCTTGTAAGCATTCAAGATTAAGCAGGTATTGCACTGCTACCCACACTAAGAAACAAACACCACTTGTTATGTACCCTGACTGTTTAAAATGCATTATTTGTTCACTAACACATTTTCACTTGTTTTAATAAAATCACCGATAACCACTGATGAAGAGATATTTAGTGTAGCAGTATCTGGATGTCAAACTAATCGTTTGAACTCCACTTTAGCTGGCACATGTTCAGTGTACTGCCACATTCAACACATGAAATTACCAACCCTGGGCAGTGAAGTTGAAGAGTGGAGGAAGTTCTCGACCATTCGGTAGCCTGGTGGACTCCTCACGCAGCTCATTAAAGAATAGATGAGCACAGGCTTCCAGAGGTGATGTACGCAGCGAAGGCGTGTACTCCAACAGCTTGCCCACTAAGTCAATTGCTTCTGGTGGAGTACGTGGTCGAAATACCTGGAAGAAAATAAAAATTACTCCACAGTTTCTAGAAATGGATTTGATGAAACAAATTCTCTCCTGGTTTCTGATCCCAAATACGACAGTAGGACTACTCTACATTTAACACATAAAAAAACACCCAATGCTCCTTATGAGTAACTAGATTTATCCTTGCTGATATATGTACACACTCGTGGTTTCTAAAGCAAAGAGCCAAAACTCAAGAAAAAAATTACAGTAGTCTATCAACTGGATATTTGCGATACTGCTTCAGCTTACTTTCACAATGTAATTACAGTCCTAATGCAGCTTGTGTCATCTGCTTCAGTCTAGAGCACCAAATCATGTGCTGATGAAATGCCACAGCAGAATAATAATTTTAATGCAAGAGAGAAAAATACTGTACTTTGAAGTTGCCCGTCTCTTGACCAGGTGCAGTAAGTGGCAGTGATTGTTTCTTCTTGTCACCTACCTTCGTCCAGGGGTGAGCCTTAATCTGTGGGAACTTGAATTCTTGGTAATTGGGGTTCATCTCTCTGATCTGTTCACGGGTAGGTGTTCCCAGTACTTTTATGATTTCAACTAGCTGATCGACACCACTGTCTCCAGGGAAGATGGGCTGTCCTAGTAATAACTCTGCCTGGACACATCCCGCAGACCATACATCTATGAGGATAAATTTTCAAACAGTAAAGATCCCGATTATAAATTACATTACAGATTACAACCAGGGTAGCTCTGGTGTATCAGATATGGGAACACTTGGATGCTGCAAGACTTTGGACAAAACCAGGAGCCAGAGAAATGTGTGTATGCAGGTATTTTCACACACACACCCCCCCCCACACACAGAGAGAGAGGAGAGAGAGAGAGAGAGAGAGAGGTTTGTGTACGTTTAAATCCAGCTCTGGTAGATAATGAACATTTAGCACTAAACTAAACTCCATGAGGGTCAATATGAATATTGAAAGTTTTCAATCACTCTTCAACAGACCGCTCTCAACACAATTTTATTGTCTGTTAAGTTCAAATATTAATTCCTATTTGAATCATATTGTTTTTGTATCCATGTAGCAAAATTGATCTGCATTGGTAAGGACGCTTTTCACTTGCTACAAGTATGTAAAGGAGAAAAAGCAGATACAAGGATGAAATTAGTTGTTTGGACATTTTTGACAATGACAACAATAATCTATGTTTAGTATTTTAATAGTATTTTTTATAACTATACATTGCTGTAGCAAGTGGAAAGTCTCCTTATGAATGCAGATCAATTTTGCTATACATATATATATATATATATATATATATACAAAGCAATATGGTTCAAATTGGAATGCATGTTTGAACCTAACAGAAAATAAAACTGAGATTTCTAAAATAACATCAATCAGTTTTTAACGGTTATAAACAGACTTATTTAAACATAGAAAGAAATAATACATCATAGTTATAAATAAAGTTCAAACAAACTTAACAGTGAGATGAAAAGCCAACTAAACAGAACCGTAACTTTCGGTCCAGTATCACAAACTATTGGAATTTGAAAACAAAGTCAAAGTTACAAGTTTCCACATGCTACTTCCTTTCCAAGCCACATCACACATTTAACACGGTACTAGATTAACAATTTAAATACTGATTTACCAACAAAACCATGCTAACTAAAAGTAAAAACTAAAAAAATTAAACGGGTTGTTGGCGAGATCTTTATCACTCCTCAGAAGCACATCATGTTCCATATTGATTGGTTAGACAAAAATTAATATTAAAGTGGTTCATCCAAGCTAATCAACCATTTACACTCCAAGGTTGAAAAGGGATCTAAAAAGAGTAGTTGCCTAAATAAAATAAACTGATGAACGTTAACCATAATGACTGTGATGATTTCAAAACTTGTATGGCATCTGGTGACTTTGACAGATCATATTAGTCTGTACTTTTGAACTGGAGTGATGATATGATGCAGGACATATATCTGATATGGATCAAGATGTCTATCGCCTGTCTCTGTCAAGTTTTCATTCAAATTCTTCCAAAATAATTTTTTGATGGCTGAACAGCTGCCTGGCTGGAACTCTGAAGGTGATACGCTTTAAATGCTGGAAAAGGCACAGTTTATTTATTGGCATAGACATATTTGATTGACGTTTTTCATTTCATGATCTTTCTTCTTTGGCAGCAGCAATGCTGATTGGTTTTCATTAAGTCATAGCCAATCAGACCTGAATTCCGCATATCTCTCCATACAGTGAAACTGCACGTATGGCCTTAATTCCTCACCCATCACCTACACTATGCTCTCAAACAATACGGGTCATACCTCCAAGTATCATATCATTAGTAAATATAAAATTACAGTTACTAATATCCCATTTAGCTAGTACAGGTTATATTTGACTGGCCACTATTCAGAGGGTGAAATTGTTAATCAGTTACAAGCCAATCTTAATCTATGATAATGAAAGACACACAGGTTTGTGATTAAGAATATCAAGTGTGCATAGAAAACTAAATAAACAGTCGAAATAACAACATTTCCATATATGCTTCATCTACAAGATTGAAAAAGATTTAGCCACGTATTAAACCAATCAGTATAGTTGCCAACTTCCATTTACTCGTGATAATCACTACAACATCAACATTCAAATACCCCACAAACACACACAAAACCAGTAATGACAAGCCTACCTATTTGTGATGTGTAGTCAGTAGCACCAAATATTAACTCTGGAGCTCTGTAATACCTTGAACAGATGTATGACACATTGGGCTCTCCTCTGACCAGCTGCTTGGCACTGTTAAGAATAAACACATCACAACTGAAATATACCGACTCAATCATGCCCGTTTTATTCACAATAAGAATCAACACTGTTAAGAACCCTTGCAATATGGACGAATTCATTTCTGATATGCTGCTGCACAGAATGTACTATCATTCACCAAATGGCTCGTCCAAGTCAATTACTCTAATAATTACTGATCAGATATGCAGATGACACATTTCTCAGCTACCGATTACATTAAATGGCAGAACAAAATTTCTCTGGGAAGTCTTGATATATTCAAACCAAAAAGAACAAACCAAACAGATTTAAATGTCACTATAACCCACTATCCAAATGCCTTCTCCTCTATCACACTTTTGTTTACAGTCGTGAGGGCTGCAGTACCTCAATCAGAAGTAGACATGGGATCAAATATATTAAGTATTTAATTACAAATACAAATACTTTTCATCTTGCCAAATACAAATACATTCAAATGTAAATGTATTTAAGTACAAATACTTTTCAAATATAATAACTTATTATTTTTTCCCTTTATTTCTTTTGACACACACATACACACATTTTGCAATACTATTAGTAAAAATTACATATACCACCTCTTATACCATCTTGTAATATACATTTCATACGAAGCCAATACAGTTTGGGATCACTGGTTCCACTTCAAGATCACAGTGAAAATATTTATTTTATGATTGGGTAAATACAATTCAATTATCAAACTACTATCATGAAAAAAATCACTTTGTGACAAAATATTCAGATATAAGGTCACTGTTTTTTTAATACTTGGTTTACAGAAATTTGTCTCCCAAAAGTTAGGGTCAGTCAAGAAAATAAAAAGAATTCACTGAAAACATAGGCTCAGTCAAAAAAAAAACAACACCACAATGTTTTGTATAACATTTCTTCAGTTAGGTGGGATTTGTTTAGCTTTTTACGGCTCCAGGTCATAAACTTCTGGATTCAACTGTCCAATTCGAGTATCCAGGCAGGCTTTCCCAAGAAAATTATCTCAGAAGGTGAGAGCGGTGTCCGAAACACATGGATATCTCAGGCAGGAGATGCCACTTAACAATGCTCCACTCCATGAGGAGAATAAACTACAACATTAAAACCCTATTCATTATTTATTACACTTAATAGTTTTAAGCTGGGACATAATACATCACTGAATAATTGTTTTGTGTTTAATTTGAAGTAACTTGCAATAATACAACACCAAAAACAATTAGCGGCTGAAAGTGATCATATCAAAATTTTAATGACATTTTAAAAAGTCTACACTATGTATATACACATGTGGTCGATCCAATCTGCACTGCGTGTGTTTGGCTGTACCCAATAGGCGATAGCCAGGGATTTCTATCCCAAATTTCAACAAGACAAGCCCCGCACTGTGGTTGAACTTCCACTCCCACCACTGACATTGAATTGGGTCACAAATCAGTGCCTTATTAGGAACATTAAGCATTGAGGGACCAGTAGAAAAATACTTCTTGCGGATTGCAGTATTGCGTATACTAAGATCAAACCATTGAAGTGTAAGGTGGTCTAACCTCCCCACTTCTTCCCTAAATTAATAGAGTTATTTTAGGTTAGTAGCTATTGGGGGAAAATTCCGAGTGCTAAACTTCGACATCTTTTTATTTTTAAATTTGTCATCTCTGTAGCAGTGCTCTTAATTACTATCCCATTAAATAATCTGTAACCATGATGATGAACCAACAATACCCTAAGTTGCCCTTTTTCAGTGACACTGACTATAAATGAATACTTCTAAAGTTAAAACATTTGTGTCAATAAAATATACAAGCATGCACGATCCAGATATTTATTATCGTCCCTCAGAACTGCCTGAACACACACACAATGAAGGTACTCACAGGAACTAAAAGGGGATTTGTTTTTGAAAAGCATATTTGCCTAATCAGGTTTTTGGATAAAACAGTTAACAAGAGACATGCAGAGTGATGGGAGCATCTGTACAGGAACAAAATATATCATGAGGGTCTAGTCATTTGTGTGTAATAATGACTGCGATAATTCAAAATGTTTTATAAATCATTCCAGTAGAACATCTCTGCTAATACAGAACCAGACACACTTACCTGCCAAAATCACACAGTTTGAGTACCCCTGATTCTGGGTCAACGAGTAGATTCTGTGGTTTAATGTCTCTATGACAGATACCAAGTGAGTGTATGTAGGCTAAACTACGGAACAACTGGTACATATAAAGCTGAAACAATAAATGGTGATGGGGTATAAATATAAAATATTTCTTTTTTCCACACATGTGAAAGTGTAAAATGCTTATATAACCTTGTCATAACTTCACATGAAACAAAAATCAGGCCATTTGTAACACTTATATTTAAGATAAATACACAACTGTTCAGAACTGTGACTGGATCTTGTTTTTGTGACTGTGTCTTATCACTATAACAACAAATACTGCCATATTATTAAAAAAAATTATAATGACTGATTCACATCCAGCATACATATTTAGCTATTGTGCATGCACTTGATATCAGTAGCTGTTGATCATTGCATGTGGAGGGGGGAACCTGTGCATGGATGTTAAACAGAAACTGTCCTCACTGATGTGAGATGACTTAAATATGCTAGCTACCGAACAAGCATCATCATCTAACTTAACTTTGGTTTACATGTAGCTGAGTGGAGTTGTTTAACATCAGCAATGGTCCTGCCTGGGATATTTTGCTGAGGGGTGTCTGCTTATGGAAATAAATCCCACAAACATAGGAATAAGTTGGGTTTGAACCCACAATCTGGAGATTTGCAGCACAGTGCTCTAACAGCTATGGCACCAGAAAGCCCTGTCTCACAGGAAACAGGATAAGCTTTGTTTTGACCTTGATGGTGGCCTCGCCTAAAACAAATATTTGAAGAGCAACTCTTGTTGGTTAACAAATGACCAGTCTTTTATCAATGGATGAAACGTCTCACACACAGGCAACACTGGAATTCAATCTCACAGTCTGGAGATCTATAGTGAGGTATATTTATGGCAAAGTGCATCACAGGAGCAGATAATTCGCTGAAATATATATCATAACAAAATTGTAGGGCTAACTAATTCAAAAGATGGTAAGAAATTACCTTTATATACAATATAGGTATCGTCTGCTTGCTTTTGCTGTAGTGTCTCGCCACTCTGTAAACTGTCTCAGGGACGTATTCTAAGACCAGGTTCAAGTACACCTCATCTTTCTGTAAAATAAAACAGACCTGAGAATAAAAAACAAACCAACAAAACTAAATAGCAAAATTTGGCATTTATAAAAACAACAACAAAGTCATAATACGCTAAAGAGTAATTATTTATGTGTCCTAATTCGTCAAAATTAAAGAGTGATCGGCATCATATCATTCATTACTTATATATATATATATATATATATAGTATGTTTTATCTTTCACTCTTATAGCAATTAAAATACATGAATTTGACTTTCTGCATAATCAACACCACACTATATGCAGCCCCAACTGTGAAAAGATAAAACTCTTCCACCATTATCTCGATGAACCAGAAGTATATTTAAGAAATCCTACTTAAAAAAATGTTGACAGGAAATTGGTTAGCAACTGTATAGTTTGTGTAGCAATTTTTTAAGGCAAGTTAGAATTAGTCACACGTTTTTGCAAATACATTACGGTGTTATATAATAAAGAAACTGATCTAACTTAAAAGAATTACAACAAAACATTGTATGCAAAGATATGATAGATCTAGTGTTTCCCTTTACATTATGTATGTATTACATGCCAGATATATGTGACAGAGTAATTGTTATTGTGTAAATCTGAAAAAGAGCATTTTAATAAAGTACATGTATTTAAATTATGTGTCATACAATTATGTGTCATAAAAAATTCTGGTACCATGCAGTGCAAGAACACTGCCAATGACCTGCTTATCATAAAAGACTTTACAAAAAGCATTTACAAACGACAGTATTAAAACAGGGCAAATCAAATTTTTTCACATGGAGCACTGTCACAGATGAGTTTATTCAGCAGTGGGTATGCGTACGCTTAGACCTGTAGTCTAAATGTATACGATCCATTATGCGCATGATTTTATTTCCGGTTACGTTATAGTTTTAATGGCATTAGTTTAACTGCCATATCTTTAGTACTGGGGTCTAAACATACGTGAAATTTTTCGCACATGCATGTTGATAGTCATAAGTAGCCATTTAATTGATTAGAGTTGTAGAGTAGAGAAATGTCAGAATAGTTTTACTAACTAAACCAGCAAATATAAATGACAAGATAAACACTAACTCCACCATTATCATTTAAAAATAGACACGCATTCATCCTCACACAAAAACAGATGCACTTGAATCCTCACGTATGTGTAGACACTTTGTATTCCAAAAACATCTCTGAACTAAATACAATGCCAGATATTGATTCGTGATGCATATTAGGATTGTGTAACTGTGTAACTTAAAAAGCAATTCGCGACACAATACTGAACAAAATGTTCGTTGCAATACACATAGTTGTAACAGTATGGCCCTAGTGATCTTCCAGGTGAAAAGTGTTGCATCGGTTACCAACTGCGGTCTTTGGTTAGAAACAGTTACGGCGCAAATTATTTTATATGAAATGGACACTGAGACTGGTATTTCAGCTGAATGATTGTGTCTTTCCAAAGGATTTAACACAATACTTATCACAATATAACCCAAAGATGAATGACCTGACTAAGCCTTCATTATTTATGTTAACTTGTACTGGATTTGTTGCATAGGTTTCAATGGATTAGATAAAGGATTTTAAAATTAAACTTTTAGCTGAATGTAAACTGATTTTAATGAAGATTAAAAAAAATTTAATGTAGATGTAATGGGCAATTTGGAAATTTTATCTTTACTTGTACCATGGAACTATTCATATATGTATCACCTGTATATTAGTAAATAATGTTTTTAAATTATATTACAGTATTAACACCCTTGACATTTACATGTAGTAAACATTGCACAAATGGCTTATTCAGAAAATAAAACAGTTAATTCACTTCCAATACAAGACATCATGCATAAATATCAATGTTACAGTAATACGAATCGCCCATTGAATTATAATCTATGTGATCATTGATTTTATTCATTCACATCGCCATGTTAAATGGCAAAGGTTATACAAAAAAATAAGACAGGCTGGACCATGAGAGCCAAGCAAATCGTGCTGAACGTTACTTAGTTTAGTGGGATATGTCTATTGGATGAAATCTATGACATTCCTATTAAATGCAAAATTTTGATTTGGAGATCACATACCCTTAATGAGCTATAAATAAAATCCAAATAAAGCTGGTAATTAGCCTATATACAGCTTTTCAGTAAGACATTTATCGGCTACTACACGCATAAATCGCTATGCTACACCATAATTCTTAGAATACTAACCCGAGACCGTAGTGTGAAATTTAACCGAATGGTGGCGCCAGGGGTGAATGAATCAGTCTATTGTGTAACTGACTGACAGGTAGTCATTAGCCTATCAGTTATTAATTCTGCCAATTCTACACAATGTTATGAGCACTTAAATGAGGGGAGGACAGGATGCAACTACTCAGACTGGCTTTTCACTCAAAAAGCCCAGACAACATGTTCCTAAATCTATTCATGTACGATTAACAACACAATTCAGGATCCCCTTCCAGATTTTACTATACAAGGTATATAACCTATTTCCTGGTTAACATTGCATTTAAAAATGGAAAAGACAGTGTCTGAAAAATTAGTTTTAAATGAATAACCAGTGCAAACAAGCCACATCCTTGATAATATTTTTAACCTGTGCCCAGAAAATGTGCATTCTTTCATCTTAGGGAATGTTTTCATGGGCAATTTAAAATACAGAAGTTTGTTTCTATCTGTATGTTACAACAGTCAATTTGCAGGGTTGGCAGGTTTATGACACACTGTCAAAAACCATGGATTATGATGTCATGTCATAAACAGGTTTATGATGGTCATAAACTGTTAAAAGCATATATGTTTTATATATAAATGGTCATAAACTGTTAAAAGCATATATTTTTTATATAAATATTGGCATAGCCAACAAATATTCCAAGATATCCCTGAAAAGTAGTTTTTAGAATGGCTTAAATTATTAATACGTTAATATTGTAAAATTATTATACAATAAGTTAGGGCCTGATTATCAGACTATGGTAATCATACACTGGTATTGTTTGTAGCCAAAATCAGCCATTTGTTTCTAGAGCTTAGGGAGCAGTATTAATTTAATATAACTATTCATTAATTGGGTAACAAGCAATACTCTGCCTTCTTGGGTTGGTGCTGGTGTTTATCTGTGGCTGACCATGCAATGACAGTGGCTTCACTTAATGATCCACAAATTAATTTTATAATTCAGAAATATTCCTTACTTGGAATATAAACTACTTGGACTAGGTATTCCAAGTAAGGACCCAGGAGTACTTACTCATGGTAAAAAGTAGTAAGTAAAAAAAGGAATTGGTACAATTGGAATTGATAAATTTTATGTGAAATTGACCCAATGTCTGTCTGCTGCTCTGATTCCAGTAATCCATCTTATAGCTTTCATAATAAATAATAGTTACACATGATTAGTTTCATCATCATCAGATGATAAATGTTTTACGGCCACTTTTGTGCACATAGTAGGCTAAATGGGCCTCAAAAGATAATGAAATGAAGTCAAAGATGAAACAACCTTCAGATATGCCCACACCAAGATTTGAACACGGGTGTTAGTGATCTGTGATCCAACATGCCACCGCTAGACCACAAAGAAAATAGCCAAGCTGGTATTTTGTCACAGGATTAATGATGAATGACGTATCAAATGGACTGATTCAACTGTACATGTGTGAAAGATGTGAGAGTCTGTTCTGGTTACTGAATAAAATATACCTCCAAATTATTTCTGTTATTACTGAATTAGAAAAAATGTAAGAGACCAACATAAAATATTATTTTACATTTATGTTTGTAATATAAAAATATACTAATTCTGATATAATATATTAATTGCCATCAATACCAAAATCTATTGGAAAAAGACCCATAAGCAGCTGACCTTATCACCACTTGAGTAAAAGAAATATTTCAACTTCACTATATTCTGGTGTTCCAATTTCCTCATTATCTGTAATTCTCTATTCTGAAAGAACAATCAAAACTGGTTTTCAGTATTAGATAATATGGAGAACAATTCAGAAATGAGTAATGATAAGATTTATCACTACTATAACAAAATCACAGTATAAAGTGTTATGCTTGTCATGACAACATAAAACCACCTTCTAAAATAAAATATTTCTTCTCAACAGGCACTATGCTCTAAAATTAATTTAGCCATGTTAGAATACATCAGGCCGATAATAACACTACTAATCTACAATAAACAAACTGCCTTCATACTTCATATTAGCTACAAGATTTAGATGACACATGAGTATGCACAAAAGTAATGTTTTATATATATATGATAAACACCATACAAATATTACAATGAAAGTTTATGTTAACTACAAGGTACATATGACACAGAAGTGTTCTGTACACAATTCATGTCATGTTCAGAATCATACTAATGATTATGCCATTTTTGTATATCACCTCCTTCACATACCTGTGTGTATCACAATGTTGCATTTTAGCCCCAATCAAATACATGTAAATACTGTATCACCATATACTTGGCTGATAGAAATTTGTCTACCTCTACTAACTTCCTACAGAAGCACACACAATTTAACATCCTAAGCATGAAACTGTGTTGACAATAGCAGGATGGGTCCAAACGTTAAAAAAATTGAATGCCATCAAAAACTAACTTTGTCAGTTTTCTGCTGGAAGTCTCTCCCATAGGGGTATACATACATAATTTTCGCTATGAAGGAAAGCAACTCTGCATTCTGAAGACAGAATAGTGATTGCAAAATAGGTGAGGTGAGTTGTTTAGCCTTGGTGCTGGTTACACCAGGAACATATGGCCTTACTTTACCCAGAATACGCAACTATTAGTAGTTCCAAAGATGCGGACTATATCATATGGCAACAGATGTTTTAACTATGCAGCACCTAGTCTCTGGAATGCACTGCCTGCCGATATCAGAGAAAATAAGACAACTGAGACATACAAAAAAAGTTTTAAAATTCAATATTTTGTAGTCCACTATGGCCACTGAAAAAAATCTAGTCATTCTCAATAATGTGAAAATATAACATGTTTATATCCAATTTTGGATTCTAGTCAATATTAGTTTGAGATAATCTTATAACAGTACATTACAATGATTTAGCTTAGTTGGTTATGTTTTATTTAAATGTACAATTGACTTGGATATGTCTTACATTGTAAAGCACTTTTGAACATATATTTTATTAAAAGAGTGCTATATAAATAAATGCCAAGAGAAATATATTCCTTAAACACAGGTATAAGCCAGATACAAAACCACGAACGCAAAGGTAGCTCAATTTGGACATGTTTAGGTAATGAAGGAAATCAAACTTTAAAAATGATAATCTG
Organism: Paralvinella palmiformis; assembly: GCA_025642065.1. Classification (NCBI taxonomy): domain Eukaryota; kingdom Metazoa; phylum Annelida; class Polychaeta; order Terebellida; family Alvinellidae; genus Paralvinella; species Paralvinella palmiformis. The sequence goes on from JAODUP010000004.1 coordinate 232,309, forward strand.
AAATGGGCTTGCCAAACTTCTGGCTTCAAGTAAGTAATATGTTGTCTTCAGATCTCTTGTAGAGGAGATAACTGCCCAAAATATTTTAACCTTTTTTATAAGACGAAACTATCTAGTCACAATTAGGACTGCAGCATGCAATTATTAAGACAAGCACATTTTATATATAATATTAACCTGCTTCATGAATGCACCATAAAACAACTCACTTTGAAACGTTTGTCTTGCAGAACCTTTTTGATGGCCACCATTTCATTGGTTTCGAGTAGTTTTGCTTGATAGACAACACCGAATGAGCCATTCCCTATCACTTTCGTATCTGTGTATGCCACCTCCTGAGGACGGTCAGAACCCTGACCCGAAGTTGCGACAACTGTGGTCACCTTACCGTCTTTACCTGTCAATAAGTATGCCAAATCAATAAAATGTATCAATTTTACATCTGGTAATAATAACACAAAACATGATTAATGAAGCAAAGTAAATGGAGACATATAACAACAACAAAGGTAGCTTCACAAATGAAGAGGCGTATTTCATGCAAGCAGGCACCAGAAAAGATGACTGCCTGATCATTATCAGATCCAAGCCAAATGAATTTTAAGCAACCACATTCATTCAGCCAACCTCCTATGTGCAGTGGTGTGTTCATGGCCGAGATGTCAACTCAAATTATTTCACATATTCAGAATTAAAATATTGCACTATTTTTGCTAGTAAAGATAATATGGCATGTTGAGTTCACCTGTGTTTTTATAGTATCAAAGCAAGTCAAGTTTACCATATGCACACAAATACTATGTTTTATAGTCACATAGTAATAATACTAATAATAATGTTATGCTAGTAGTACACATAGTTCACACAGCCAAGGAAATATTATTTATCCAGAACAAGTTTACAAGATATGTGAGAAAAGGATATATTTAATCAATGTATGATCTATGATTGACACTTAACTAACATGGGATATCAAGACTAGGCCTATGTACTGGTACACTTTTCTTCTACATGCTGATATTTATTTGTTTCTTTTGTGGATTTTTTTCACAAGCAATATTTTCAAGGACATCTAATTTTGTAAATTTCCAGGACCCTGAGTACAAGATGATTTTCCCTAAATTCCATAGTTCAGTAAAACATCTTGTAACCAATAATGTTAATTTCTCTCTGTACATCCGATATCAGTATCTTTTAGTATAGGTTGGTGTTTGTAAGATATTATGGATTTCCTAAATAGCCAATGTTGAGCACAACCTAGCTTCAGATGATTGAAATTGTGGTTCTTTTATCATATTTAAATAATGTACTAGTACTACAGAAATTTCTTGTAATCAAGGAAGAATAGTCCATTTTAGGGATGATTAACAATAATGGGTAAGCAGTATTTTCGTATTAAGCACAAATGTTGAAATGTGATATTCCTTAACTTGTGTGTACATACACACACACATACAAACATAAGTACTAATCAGTTAGCTGTAATACAAATTTCTTAAATCATAAATGGTAATAAAGAATTCGAGTCTTCTTCATTCCTACTTCAAATTTTCCAATCTACTTATAGACTACCAGAATACACATACATTTCCGTCAGCAGCAGCAATATGATATAAAAGTTCAACTAACTACTAGATCCAGAATATAGTCTAGTTTAAATAGTACTATTATTATTAACTTAATAATTAGGGTTCAATTTATAGATTTTATCCCCAGTGCCACAGACAGCAGAGAAGGGCCAAATCAGAATACTGAAGATTTGTATTACACATTTCTACATACAATATAAAATGTGCATGCAGGGCGAACACCTATTAACTTCAATGTAATATACACAAATTATTAATGATAACTGCTTCAAAGCCAGCATAAATCCAACTATTGTTTGATCATTGGTGGGCTTTACCTATCGTTTTCATGCCTCCTAATGGTCCAGACTGTCCCTGCTTAGCACTATCTGCTATTGATGTCGTTCTTGGTCGATTACTCATTGTATGTTCATCAAACTGGTGTAGACGCCTTCACTCGCCCCATATACCACGGAATCTACATTTCAGTCCAGGGAATCGCGATTTCAAGATGGATCCGAAGCAAATATTCACCCCAACGACCAAAAAAGTCTGTCCAACTCACAGAATATCTCGGTTCGTGTGCCGAAATTGCGGCGCTAGATAACACATTAGAAACTGTTGTATACTTAGAACACGGAGCTGTGTCGATCGGAGGTCTATGAAGCGAGACAGAATACATTTAATATCAATGAAATGCTAACAGTTTTGCCCAATGTCGTTACCAATGGCTGTATTAGTCGACAATGACGAGAATCTGCGATCGTCATACGTTCGGCAAACTCCGTAGCCAATCAAATGCCCCATTTCTCACTTCCGGCTAGACTTCGTCATCTTTCGGAAGTCTTCGGAAAGGTGTGACGCGCCGAAGTGGTGACGTCGTACTCAGCTCACGTAATCAGTTTATGTGGAGGTTCTACCTGTGGTTGGTTTGTTTGTGGACTAGTTTGTACCGTCCACATTATATTATTGTCATATGCTTTCACTAATTATATTTTGCTCAGTTAAATTCAGACTACACCTGTTCAGTGTTCAAAATATAGTTACTCCAGGGGACTCGCTCAAAAGACAAACGGCCCAAAGGAGTTGGGATGGGTTAATATATGGTTATATGTCTGGTCTCTACTTCCTGTTGTACTTCGTTATCGTCCAATCAGATACGTGACAAGGGAAGAAAATAATATAAAATAAATTATTATTTAACTGTATAACCATTTTGAGCTGTTCCATTTTTTACACATGTCCAAAATCATGAATTCTACATCTGTTAGATCTCAGTATAATTTTTTTTAGTTATAAATTTCTTGGACTTTTGTCTTTGGATTTTGGTCTTTGAGACTGAGCTAGTGTCACTACTTGCCATACAATACATGGGTACATACTTGGTCTTCGCTTTGCAGCACCGCTCTACCAATGCTTCTGCCATCTTATTGGTGGCTACTTTTAGACTGAAAACCCCTTTCCAGGTATAGCCGTGTGCTTCTATTAGTTCTAACATGTCCTAAAGCAGCAATACTATTATAGTTTTCAGCTGGGTTAGAAATACATTGAGAATGAATGATATTCCCAGTCTTGGTCCACTATCATGTGACTATGTACACAACAATAGTAGCCTTGTTCAGTATCAGCAAACATAGTGAATGAAATAGAAAAAAATCACTTTCTGCTTAACATTTAGCCTTCAGTCCTTCACCTGCATATACTATTTATCAAAGCACAGACACAGTGGATGCTGGGAACCAGTGAAAACCTAATGACCTAGCCATAAGCTTCCTTTTAAATCCTTACACAAACTTGATTTGCACTACAGTCATTCTAATCAGCACCAAAAAACTACATAAACTAAATTATTTGATATCTATGAATCTAGTATGATAAGTATAATTTTGTAAGAAAGTATCGTAAAATGAGCATGACATGTCCATATTGAATTAGCATCAACAAAATATATCTATAACTGTAAATGATACAGTGCTAACTAAACTGTATCTGTAAACATTCAGATATATTACAGACATTTTATATATATGTGAGTGTGTATCCCATACATGTTTTTATACCTAAATAGTAGCTTCCTCGTATTAAAAAAGAAAATAAGTTTATATTTAAATAAACTTTACAAATAAATAGTATCCACTGCTCAGTATGGAAGGTTTCTCAAATATGTGAAGCTATATACCTATATTCTACACAAACTTTATTATTGTTTTCATTTTTAATTACCAACTTACCATATATACATATAAGTAGCTATCTAGCATATAGTTATCTTCATATCTGTATTTTGGTCCCTTAAATAAATATATATGTTGTGTTTCAAATACAGGACATGAATTTATAAAAACCAATGTTGATTTTCACAAATGCATTTTGCAAGAATCAATTTGTATTCACATTGAATTCTGCTTTTTTTAAATCTATAATTATAAGTGTTACAAAAGTAGGCAACAATTAACCGCTAAGTTATGTGAATATGGTGATGTCTAACTGTCTCATACTGCCCATTATGTTTAGTAAAATGAATGATTGTATCGCATACAATTGGTACTCAAAAACTAATCACAACCAGTTAAATGATGTAACAATGGCGATGTCTGCAAGTGCAATTGTCAATCATTTGTGGATTTTGAAGTTATTTCTTCAAGAAATACACAGTAATTACTAATGTATTGGAAAAAGAGTAGATAGTGAAACAATACATACCTGTAGACCTGAATTAAATGTACATCAGATGTGATATTAATGTGAACTGTGCAATCTCTCTTGTAAATATACTGGACAAAAACCATGTGATCAATGGCATGTTCAAGTTCACTAATCCATTACACACTATTACATATATAATCAGAATAATTACATAGGATTTTCATGTTCAATTAAAAAATAAATGCATTAATTTTGTTTCCAATTTCAGCAGTTTATTCTGAATCTTCAATGAAGTTTGTGCGAATCAACTATGATTCACACAACACAAATCTGTGGGAATTGCCTCATAGATTTACATACAAATACTAACCCTGATATTTTATTTTTATTAATACCACATTTATATAGTAGTCTTTTAATAAATGTATCATCTCAAAAGTGCTTTACAATACAAGACATATAAACAAATTAATGTTAAATTAAATATTACAATATGCTGGTGATAAATATAATATACTGTTACAAGATTATCTTGAACTGATATTGACCAGAAGACAAAATTGGATATAAACATGTTACATTTTCACATTATTGAGAATGACTAGATTTGTTTAATGGTCATAATGGACTAGAAAATAACAAGCTATTAAAGAGTTTTGATGTCTCCATTGTCCTGATATCGGCAGACAATGCATCACAGTAACTGGGTGCTGCATAGTTAAAACATCAGTTGCCATGTGCTGTAGTCTCCATTTTTAGATTCTACACAGAGGATCACCTAATCCATGGTCTGTGGCTTCATCATCTGACACAATACTAACCAGTGTCTCTCATTATGACATCATCCAATGTGTTACCATGATGCTAATAAAATGCTGTACATCACGGTCAGCCACAATATCCAAAAGGAAATTTAAGTTTCCTAAAATAACAATATCTTTTGGGATGGTAGCATAATTTGCTAGTAATATTGGCAATTCGTTCTCCAGAAATACAGTGTTCTTCAACCCATTATTCGCAGATGGTGGGGATTGATACACGACAGTGAGACAAATAGCTAGATCACCGTCTTCCAGATCACAGTCCATATGTTCCAAATGTGTGGAAGTTCCCATCATAACTGGATGTGATGAGAAGGGGTAGTGTAGTAGATTTATAAATAAGGGATACACCACCATCTTTTATGCCACAACAGGAAATATATTTAATCATATAGCCAGGTGGGAACACATTCACCAATACATATTTTATTCATTGTATTCCCCAATCGTGTTTCAATGAGGGTCACTGTATTAAAGTCATTGGTGACTACATAATCACATAGAGAAAGTTTTATTCTTGATAGATTTGGGATTGAAACAGTAGATCCAGAGATGCTTTTCCATGGCTGGTTTACAACCAGATGCTCTTTTTATCTTCAAACGATGATCTGTGCTCATCTAGGCTGATTTTACCAGATAATGTTCCAATTGGATATAGTATATCCTGCAGATGCACAATACAGTGAATATTTCTCAACCAACCAGCATTATCCTGCGTAACAGTAGCATTAATAATATACAGATATACGGTGCTGATTTTGTCTCGGTCACAATCAGTAATTTGAGATTGTCAAAATTGTCTCCAGCTTGCTTGTTGGCACAATTGAAATTGGTCTCATTGTAGTATCTGCTCACAGTGGGCCTTATTAACCATTCCACCCACTGCACCCCCTACTGTGTGTGTAGCCTACCTGTATGTAGATTCTACAGTGTTTGGGCCATGGTTGACTGGCTAATATGTACACACAATACCAAATAGAAAGGATTTAGCTGGGTGGTCATGCTTCATTAAACACTGAAACACTCATTTAAACACACCGATCAAGGTCCATATCTATCCAGATCGAAATCAGTTATAATATCCGGAATGATGGTTATGTTCTATGATCAATTAGACACGTGCCTGAGATAGCGTCCACTAATAAACAGCACACAGAGCTGTTTCCAAGAGCTGTTTAGGGCTGGCCATTTCATAGCACTCACTTTTGGAGATGTATCCATCTAATATCCACTTTGTCCCCAGGCACTCCGGTAGCGCAATAGTTAGAGGACTGTATTGCAAACCTTGAGGTTGTTGGTTTGAATTTGGATCGTATCTGTGAGATTTGTTTTTTCAGGAAGTTGTTCTTCTGCCATCTTTCCAAGGTGTGACAACAACCTAACCCTTTCACAGATGTGATCAGTGTCAAGATGAAAACAACAACTTGCTCAATTTCCCAAAGTTCAACATTAACACGTGTCAGATTCCCACTGTGGCACCCTAATCATCATGTCGGACAATACAAAAACTACTATTTGGTTGTCCGACACGGCAACAAGGTTCCGTGATAGAGATTTGAACATTTATTTCGGATTTTTCTGTGATTTTGTTCGTACATTCAAAACATGATCAGTAAAATAAGAAATGATTGGCCTGTCTGGTAAAACACGTAGCTCATTGACATATGTCAGTGCATTGCTCCCATAGGAGATGGAACAATTCACAACATGCTTCCCAGAAGTCATCACATAGCTGGGTTAGGCATAATCTAATCACTCGGGTAATTGTTTTATTTTTTCATTACTTGTTAGTGTCAAAACTGAATGTCAATCCCTGTTTCCCATATCCCAATCAAAAAGAGAACATTATGTTTTCAGATAGTTCCGTATAGTGTAAGACAGTAGGTTATCAATGAATTTTCATCAATGATGTTTTACGGCCACTTTTGTGCACACGGTAGGCTAAATGGGCCGAGTGACTTCCAAAGGTAATGAGACGAAGTGAAAAACGAAACAACCTTCAGATATGCCCACGCCGGGATTCGAACACGGGTGGTAGTGATCTGTGGTCCAGCACGCTACCGCTTGACCACAGAGTTTTAACTGACTGATTTTACCATCGTTATGATATTTATCATAGATTTCCTTCAATGTTTCATTCCTGTTTTGTGTCAACGTAAAGATGGTGTCTTTATCTATTTAGTTCATTCATTATCTCTTGGGAGATTAACATGTAAGCACTGTGCTTCCATCATTGAATCATGCCGATGTGACGTTAAACAACATTCATCCATCGTCATTCTCCTTTTCAAGTTTTATTAAATAGTCGGTGTCTTCGATTCATTTCTCAACAAAGAACACAGTTTATGGTACTACTGAGGAATCAGAGTTTGGGCTAAGATTTGGTATTTAGATCACATAAAACTTTTGTATTGGAAAAGTTAAACATTCAGTCTCAAACAGGGAACCGACTAGATACTGATTAAAACCTGAATACTTCGTACATAGCTGAAATGAACCAGTTTCTAAACACTACCGGTACTTTCTGTGGCAGTTGCTTATTGAATATAATGAAACTTTTTAATATCTTGCCTCGCTATACATAAACGGTGATCCCCTGAACAGTGTAGGACTTTATTAAACATCAGCATTACTTGTACGTAACCCTGGAAATAAAGGTTTGTGAGGGTTAGCTTAACATTTGTTACTGAATAAAAATAACCTTATTTACGTCTTTAATTATCCCTTCACTTACAGTTACATTTTAATTAAAACGACTCATTAGTTTCCCCCCCCACATGTGATGTTACAGGTAATGGCCTCAACCTCACATTTAAAATGTACCTTAGATATCCAATAGGTGTAAAGTCCTATCTAAACCTATATCATTATATCTTTTTTGAACGATGACATTTCCATCACTGCTGTATAATTCCATTCATCTAATAAAACGTGCAGGCCTAAAAATGATGAAAACGATATCTGTGTGATTATTGTTCAGATGTTGGGTAGATATATTCTGTTTGTTTTGAGCTCAGCCAATTCCAGTGGTAAGCAGATTTAAGGCCAAATTAGGTCTTAATTTTGACTGATTCAGGCCTAAATTTCACTGCATTTAAAAGAGTAGAACCTTCTTTTTGACCGAGTCAAACTGAAAACCATTTCCCCATGACATTCATCGTCGCAGCAGTTTGGTGGTATGCTTTTCTTGGAAAATTTCATGTGTTTTATTCTTTATTTCCATGTATGTGATTTGTGTTAGTTAGTGCAACCATTCAAGAAAATTACTGTGTTGCAATAAATGTTATTGCAGTTAGCTTAAACTGAAGTGAATCTATCATTTTAACAGAAATGTGCTATGTATACTGAAATGTTTTGAAGATCACAGCAGATTAATAAGATTAGCTAACTCAGTTTTATTCCTTATTAAGACGAAGTTGTGAAATGAATTGTCAAATTAAATACCATTATCAGCTTGTTTTATAATAGGAGCCATGAAGCCACCAAAACGTGAACGACGCACTAGAATAATTAATGGATCAATTGAAGATGGAACCATTGCGTATGGAGTGAAATGGACATTACATGAGAAAAAACAACTGTTGGATGGCTTGAAAAGGTCTAACATGGAAATTATTTGTATTATAAGATGTATGATTAGTTCTCTATGTTGCTGGTTTGAGGTGATTCATAGGTATGAGCATTATGTTTATAGATTAGATTTTTTTAAAGGAGTTAAATACGTCTATTTTGTTAATACAGTTGTGGGCCTGATAATCTGGAAAGTATTCAGAGAGACTTTCTTCCAGCAAGACAAATGATAGATGTAAGTATTCAGTATGGTAATTAAAAAGGAAGCTGCAAAGGAATTAATAAGTGAACCACAGTAATACTAATAAGCACACAATTTCATCCTAACTTTATTGCTCTGTTGCAGATCAAGAACTTCATCACCAATTTAAAGCATCGCTATAGAGGTGAGTAATTGTTAGAAAATGTGAGAAATTTGTGGTTTGTGGTCGAGTATGTACAATTCAATTATCAGATTACTATCAGAAACATATCATGTTGGTCACAAAATATTCGGATAAGGCTTTGTGGAAGTATTTAAATACAAATACTTTTCATTTTGGAAAGCTCAAATGCAATACAAATACTGAATATGACTTCATAACACAGGGTTATAAATTCAGGTTGCTTCTTAAATTGGCATGCCTTGTATTGATATTTCAAGGTTATAATATCCTAAAAACTGAAACATCAATTATGGTAAAATTCTGAAGCCATATCTTTTTTATATTACCGTCATAGGTATGTTATCAAGTAGTTGTGTACATTACAGTAGATATTATTGGAGGGGTGGGTGTTTCGATTTCAATTTAGAAAACAAGTTTTGGTTAATTAGTCAGCTTTAGAATGGTTTATACATAAATGTCACAAAAGATTGGAACTGTAAGTACTAAAATATCACATCATTGAAACTGTATTATTATTTATGGCTCAAACTTTCTAGGCAATGGGATCACCCTGCTACCAAGGTTGATACTGACCCGGTTTTCATTCAATTCAGCTGCTACTGTTTTGTAATAACTGTGCAGTTTTTGATAGGGGCACACCTCTAACAAATGGCATGGCTTTTCTGAAAATTTATGTCCTGTATTTTACTAAAATTGTTTATTTTGTAGTTTTCAAGGCTGTTTTGTTTAAATTATTGTTTTCTGAACTATATGTTTGTTATTTGCAGATATCAAACCAAAGAAACCAGTAAGCAGGGCACCAATTGAGGTCAGTTATATAAAAACTTCACCGTTTCTAAATTCTTTGCCTATTTATTACCAGACCATTTAAATTTTGTGTGTGATTTATTTAAACTCTTTCAGGTTTGGTTAGATGAAGCAGAACAGCTGACGAAAAGAGAACACGACTATTCATTCATTTTGGCTGATGTGAGTGCTGTTATAAACTGGAAGAGATTCTTCATAAATGTAGAATACATTATAGTTTGTAATAATAATACTCTATTTCATGTAAAATGTCATAATTTGAAGGTGCACTCCTACAGCACAGTAGATAAAACACTAAACAGCAACACTGCAAGTCATTGAATTGAATGCTGATTTTAGCTGTCTTTGAGATGTTTCAACTATCAGTAAAAGGCATCATCTTAATCAGCATAATTATTTCCCATCCCTTTAGAGATCATTCACTCAGTCCCAGTTCAGTTGCCATTCATAAACAGATATATCTATGATTATTAAATTTCATTGACGTATGGGGGGGTTGTCTAAACTGATGTTCATTCAGTAACACCATTGACGCAGTTATCATTATATATGACCTTTTGTTTACACTGTTGTTATGTTCTCACTGGCAGATATTTTCCGTGTTTGGGAACTTGGAACCTCATGATAATCTACCGCATATACATGCACCAGACTGGGGAGAGATCTATCTATTCTTGGCTGCATTGTTGCGAGGGGGTCTTCCTCCAGAGTTGTCTCCGATGAGTATGTAACCGTTCTCGCTGTTACATAGCACAGTTAAAATGTGTTGATAATATAAAAGAAACACTAGGTTTCCTTTTTCTATGTATGGTATTTGTTTACAACAATTAAATTCAAGGACAAGACTGGATTTAGTTTACATTCAATATCTAATTTATGATCGACCATTTATTAATTATTTCTCTATATGGATTATATTTGGCTCACTTCACTGATGTATAACTGTGGACTAGGCAGGATTTTACATTTTGTATAATGTTTGAATGTCATACTGGCATGTGTTGCTTACTATTAGATGCTACGATTGTGTTAAGCTTGTTTGATGAGCTCGCTGAGAACTTGCGTCAGATGGATACGAAGACCCAGCGGCTATTGATGAGACGGAAGTTTGCAATACTTAGTCAGACTGCTAAAGCTTCTATCAGAGCAGCTGCCTATCGCTGGGCACAGACAGCATTAGAAAATGGTGAGGTGTTGCGATAATCAGATACAAATTTATAACATTTGATGCGACACACACACACACACACACTTCTGAAGATTTATTAATATATTATATTCTGGTACTTCCAGATCCATTTGAAAGAGTACCACAAATGCAATCTGATCATGAGCCAGGATCTATGGTAGCAGACACTGAGCCATCAACAAGTGTAGCTTCAGCTGTCGCACCTACATATGTCAAACAGTCTGCTGAACCGGTGGCTAAGAGTAGCCAGAATAAAGAAAGGACTTTGACACCTAGTCAAGACAGTGATATAACTTATCAGGCCAGTGATGTAGTACAGACTAAAAACAATCAAACAGATAAAGGACTATGTCCAGTTGCAGAACAAACAGGTGGCAAGAATGGTGATAACTGTAATTCGCCTAATGGACAATGTCAAACATCAGCTCAGCCGAATGAAGTTGTTGATAATTCTGCCAACGAGACTCCACCAACAGAAAGTACACGAACATCTGCTAATAAAAAAGGACCCGAGACTATCCAGTCAAAGAGATCATCTCTTTACACCTTGAATCCTTTTTGTATCCCTGTCAAGTATTTAAGCATGTCATCTGTGTCAAAAACCTGACCTCTTTCTGGTTTAAATGTAAAATCAGATTTTTTTAATGTTTAAGAGTAGCGTATGTAAATTATGGTAGTTCCCTGTTCATCATAATTTAACATTTATTGAGCTCTTAAAACAGAACTGGCATTAAAGTTTATTTAAAATATGCATCTTCACCAGTTTCACATTAGAGATATTGGTATATGCTTGATAATTAATAAAATATACAAAATATGAGATAATAGTTTTCTTTAATGACATCACAAAACACATTGTTAACAAAGTCCAGGAGCCCCAAATTAACTAAACATGTCACAGAACATGCTACAATTGGGGACGTGATAAATTATGTTAAATGAAATATCAACAGTTCCTTGATAATTATGCTAAATTTAACCAAAGCACTTATTCTGTGCTCAGTTGAAACATATATTATTCATTCATCTCGTGAATAAATAATCAGTAGCCTAATCAGCGCACAGCTGTCGTAATCCTGGTCAAGACATCGTGGAATAATTTTCTGGACAATGGGACCTGTCAAAACCAAGGATCGCTGCTGCAACTTTAATCCATCCGACAATCTGATCTTGTTACAATTGTTCGTAAGTTTTTCTGCTGGTGATGTACTGCGATTTAAAACAGATCAACTGCTCGTCACATAATTGAACACTGGTCAGTTGAACCAGGCAACTTCGGTAGACCATTCTCATCAAGATCGATGCCTGGTGGCTAAAATACAAATAAAATCCAGAGATAATTAATTATATACACTCATATAAATCACTAAAGTATGCCATGACTACATTTATAAGTTAATAGTGAGATACTTACCATGTCCCCAATCAAATCTTTTGGTGGTTGTCCCAATTCTTGCATTTTTTGCATCGTGTCCAATATTTTTTCAAAACGTTTCTTTTTAACATCCTCAGAATCACCTGTTCCTTCACTTTCATACTCGTGAACTATTGTCTTCATCAGTTCAAATTGTTTGGTATAATTTTCTAAGTCCTTTTCACTCACTTTACTTGAATTATCCTCCAACCATTTTGGATACTGGAAGAAAAGATATAATCCCATCAATATAAACAGAAAACTTCAGAAACTATTTGTTCTGTGTGTGCAGACATACAACTTAGGTACCATAAAATTATTTACTCAGTTATACCCATGATGGTTTATTTATAAAGTTCTGCAATATGGATCATTAAAAATTATCCTATATGTCAAACAAATTCAGATGTTACATTCATAACATTGTAAGCCTAAATCATAGCATCAAATAGTTTTAGTTTTTAACAAAAATGGAATATTTGATCTCTGGCAATCCAGATTTTTACTTGGGCAATAAATGGCACTTTATACTTTTCACTAACCTATATAATCATCTCTTGTTAAAACACAAACCAGGATCTAGTACCTGATTCACTTGAATCTATAATTTTATTCACTAAAGTATACCGGATAGCTTATAATTTACCTCAGAATTCCTTCTTTTGGCTAGTTGGTATTTTCCTTTACACATAAATTTCAATATGTTGAATCCAGATTTTGCATGTTCAGATTATGATCTGGAGTATAGTTTCATTACTTCAAAGACAACATGACTTGTTATTCGAAGAACTTGTAATAAAGACAAAATTGCATTACTTCTTGCAAGCAAACCCAAACCATCATACAGCCAAAGTGTATAACCTTGTTTGTTATTTCTTTGAGTGATGGATAAAGTACATCTTTTGACATAAGACTTTTCATCATGTTTTGCATCATTGGTAAGAAATCCCAATCTGGTGTGCTGCCTGATGCTCCATCATCACTGTCTCTCATCTCTGATAATAAGCGCAAGATATCTTCATCCTGTGGATCCTCCTACAGAATAGCATGTAGATAATGTATTATTCAAACCAGACTCGATTATCCAAATATCACAAAATAATACACATCATGACTAACTATTCAAATGCAAATCAAAACAAAGTTGTTAATAATGCATTCCACTTTGGTGGATATGAAGATTGACAAAAATGTTAGATTATTATTATTACAAATTATTTTTGGGAAGATACCACCCCAAAGAATGTATTTAGCGGTATGTATGCACTATGTCATCTAAAAAGAACCTGGAAATTCTGGCATTATCTCAATGACTATCTCAGTATGTGGAATTTTGAATATGGAATTCATTACACATATGCCATAGCTAAAAAACATTTCAGTGGAGTATCTCGACAAAAATAATTCACCACATGGAGGATCAGGGTATTATAAAGTAACATCAAAATGAAAACCTTCACAATCAGTATATATTTTGGTTTAAGATCTGACAAAATTTGTGGACTTAATATTATAAGTGTGTGTGTGTGTATAAAATATGTTTAAAGAAACACAGTGCCTCAGCAATGAAACGGGCAGCTATGAATTCATAATTTTGGAAAATGGTGACATTGTTATTGAAATATAAATGTCAATTATAGACTGGCCACAAAACACTTAGCTGTATCACAACTAAACAATCAGATTAGTCAAAAGTTTTAAAGTTACAATATTCGGCATACATATCAAATTGAAATAATGTTTTAGACTTAAAAAACAAAAATCACCCAGCTTCTGTACATATAACCCTATATGTATTACATGATAATTTTCTACATTTGAATGCAATAATGATAAATTACTTAATTAAAACACTGTATTTTGTATGTATTTATTTTAAAGTCTGCGCAAATCACAGAAGACGCCTAATGTTGAAGGGAATTATAATACCTGTAAATGTTGAACATTCTGTGCCAAATTTTCCAGTGTTTGTTGCAAAGTACTATCAACACTGGCTGTGCTATCATCTGGAGGAACTGAAATTTAAAATCAAAAACATATGTGTAAATTAAATTATATATCTCTCCTGCACAGTAACATGAAGGTAAGATTTACAACAAAAACCAAGGTCTTTCAAATTCACACTAAAATTAATAATAATATGTACATTTATAGAACACCATATCCAGCTAGATAGTTACTCTAAGGTACTTTACAGTATTATTATCCCTGTCTTGAACCCGATTCAATTCAGCAAACCCCACAACTCGCAAGGGAGCATACAATGCATGCCATTATAGCCACAAAGCGTTAATCAGACACACAGCCATCACACCCTGTCCGGTTCTCATTTATGACTCAGTAAATGAGTCACCACATGACACCATTGCAGCATCTACTTATAATAAACATCTTGCCATCATTAAATTACATTGGATCATTGCCAGAAGAAATATGATCATTTCACCATGTATCTGATACCAATCACATATTTTGACTTGCTTACTTACTAATAACCACAATAAATGCAACACAATCAAATATCATTTTGTTAGCTACTTACATCTCAAGTAATTCTGTCCAGTTAAACATTGTCTCTACATATTGTATAATATGGGATATCAAGTTAAAACTTAAACAGTTATGCATTTTATCATACATATTTAATAATTTAAAACTAAGAGTGAATTTCGAAGATTAGAAGCAGAGAAAAACAGTAATACATGAGTGAATGTGAGAATATAATATGCAAATATATATATATATATATATATATATATATATATATATGTTTGTGAGTTTATGCTTAAAATGAAAGATTGTTAAATTCTGAATATTTACAATTTAGCAGAATCATCCCAGGAAATCTTCAAGAAGTGAAATAAAATAACTAAACATTTAACTGAACATTTACAAAGTGATTGACTTTAAATTACAAATCTAAACTTCCATGTCAAACTCAGGTAATCAGTGTTTTATGGTTCACTTGTAGAGGACATTTATTCTCTAGAGCAGGCTTATTGTACCTTTCTCAATGTAGGGCCAAAATGAAGAGTTATTAATAATAATAATGTATATTTAATAAAGTGACCTTACACTTATGGTAACCAAACAAAGGAGGATGTGGTCATAGATCATTATTTCACTGTCGTCTCTAATGGTAACTCTCAACTCATCCACCCTCCCATCCCAGAGGCTCTTGAACTTGGGATGCTCGACCCAACCAGTGCTGATGTCACCGAATGAGTGGCATTCGAGTCCAATATTCGCCAGAAGGGTGGATGGAGTCACGTCTACAGATACAGACACAAAGGTGTTGCCATGAGACACCCATAAAGCGGATATACACCAAGACAAAAAAACTACCTCGTTGTCGGGTTACGTTTTAGCTTGTCGTTCTGCACCAGCCACTGGCCACCACAAGAAGTCTCGACAGCTGGAAATTAGTCAGGGAGCCAAGCCAGGAGAAGACAGAGCCGACAATCCCAGGCAGTGCTGCAGCCAACTTTCCAGCTAGCTTAGCCAGAGTGCAGTTTCAGTGACCTTTAGCCAAATACAAATGTTGTCACCTTTCATATTGCAGCAATATTACCTCAGGTATACCTTGTGTTATAAGTATCTCTAAATGTTAGAAACGTGTTGTGAAGTAGATACACACTTGGCAAATATGGTGGCCCATGGGGGTAAACTGTCCCAGAAGCCCCATACTATATACTAGTCAACCCTATTGTAGAGCTTCATTAACTTGATACAAGTCTCCCACATATCTTAATGATCCACCCAAGAAATTACCCATGATAGAAATTCTGCTTTTTGGATCCAAGCAACCTGGGATTGTTATTCATAACTGATATTAAATTGATATCACAGAAAATAGAACTACTTTTTTTGTTAAATTAACTCTTTTTGTTAATTAAACACTTTGAATATAATTTCTAAGTACTTTCTAAAAAATCTCTGTAAAATTAATATCTAAAAGTATATAAAATTTAAAATAATTTACATTAGCACCAACAAAAAGAGATGCCACCAGTTCACTAAACTGACACACAGTAAAGGAGTAGCTTTATTTAAATTAGTTACCTACTCTGGCCAAACTCCCTGTTACTTCTGCAGTAAAAACAATGGCATACAATCAGTTTTATGTAATGAAAACTGGCTTCATTTAAAGTGGTTTTGGCTTGAGTAATCTAAGATCTATACGAATTGCCCTGGTAAAAGCAACCAATATGAGACCATTTATTAGAACTGTGTTTGTAATAAACTGCTATGTTGCACCATTCAGCAAGCATGGCACAATCCACAATCACTCTTTTCTTTCTCATTTTAAGGAAAACACAATCCAGAGCCTGTAAAGGAAGACCCAGAAGATGGCCTTTCATTGGGTTACCTAGTCTTCGAAAGAAATGGAACTCGGACTGATGTTATCGCCGCTGATGATAAACTAGTAACCAGTGAAACTATCACTTATGGCATTATTACCACCACAACAAACTCCAGATTATGAATTACCCAATGGAAGCGATGATCATAATGATGTTCCTCCATCAAAGCCTCATCTGGAAGCAGCTGACAGGTGTGCAAACCCGATGCACATTCTTGTATCATGGACTGACACACACAGTTATTTAGCATACATCAATGCCATTTACAATTTAACCAGTCATCAATAGTTTAACAAAAAAAAGAAGAAGTGGCTTTTGGGGTTTCAGTAGGAACAATATGTTTTCAGCTTCTCAGTGATGTGTCAGTATGCAGTAGGTTGGCACCTTCTTGTACATATTTCCTTATCTCACAAAAACCAAAACATCAGTGGCTGACACGGTCAAGTCTTTACCATTATACTGACTGAAAACTTTAGTTCAGATAATAATTTCTGGAAAATAGCATGAAGTGAAATTAAAGAAGGAAAAATCAGTTACTTGAAAGTCCTACTTCAGTAGACCAATGAAGTAACTTTAATTACATGGTGATGTACCATCATCCCCGAGTCTAAATGAGACCAAGTATTATGCTAATGTTCCAGGAAAAGGTTTCCTACATCTGTAGCTATGTGCAGCATACTTCTCCCATGAGAGCTGGGTTAGTACAGATACTGGAATATTGGCAAGCTGAATAATATCAAAACACTTCTATACAGGCACTAAGAGCTAATAAATGGCATTCTTTGTCCAAGGGACCATGCTAGTAGTGTAATAAATAGAGTACTGCACAACAAATCTCCAGGTCATGATATTTACCCAGGGAGATAAACAAAACAAATACTGCATTCACTCATTCACTCACTGTCAAAGTTCACTCATATGGATGAGAGGAGAATTCAATTACACGATATGGTAAGCGCTGATTATCATCTATATCTACTGACTTTTTACTCTCATCACAATCGTTACTGACTGTTTTACCAATAGTATCCAGGTTCTGTGCCATGCTCTCCAGCTGCTGCATCATCTCTGGCTGGCCGCTCATCAGCTTCTTCATCATGTCCTCCAAGGCTGCTTCACCATCATCACTGCCGGCAGCAGTAAACAGCTCATTAAACATGGCTTCCTGCTCATCTGGGATCTCCGTGCTACTTCCTGTGTGGCAGGCAGCACCTTCCTGGATTAAATAATACACAAATATTTGTGAATATTCATGTACTGGCAAGTCAACAAATACAGTGAGATGGCCTGACAATGCAAAGTTCCAACTAAATTATCCCCAATAGTTATTTTTCATTGCAGCTTGTCTGTTTGGTCCTCTGTGAGCTTTTGACTTTGAGACAGTTACCTGACAAAAATGAGTATTTACGCAGCATATATTTTTGTGAGACTTCCCCCAACAGCACACCAGACAAATAGTTTTGAGTTAAGCAGCATAAGCCTTGTCCTGATAAAGTTTACTTTAACCTGATAAGCAACAATGCAATGCTGCAACAATTAGCATTGTTCATCAACCAACCAGCTACTGGTTAGATTTGGTTACTTTTATTCATAAAACAATTAATACTGTAAACACATTTCAGTATTAATTCATAACCATATTAAGTATGAACTGAATATCAGTGTGTACAGAGATAATGATGCAATGAAATGATTATGGCTTTATGAAGACAGTTTGTGGGTAGATAACCACATTGGCCATTCCCAGGTGTTCATTTCAGGTTGGTATCTGAAAATCACAAGCAGAAAATAGTGGACTGGCCATCAATTAAATAAATCTTCAGTAATCCTCTCAACAGCAGACCGTTGGCTCACTCTATTTTCCCATTTCTGGAATGTTGTTGAGTATCTGTGCTGGATACATATGATATAATTGGCCAAATCACTATGAGGAAACAAATCCCTCAAACACCAGTATTGGAACTCACATCCCGTACTATTGGAGAACCCCCCCCATTCTGGAAGGAAACGTCTCTCAAATGTCAAATATTACACAGGTGAACAGCTGAAACTTAGGGAGAAAGACAACACATCACAACTGAGATGATATGTATAAACACGAGGATAAATTTAATGGCATCTGGAGATACTAGATAATAGGTGTACATTAACAGAGATAGCCATGTTACAAGTCATTATTTAAATAAGTAACTAAAATTAACATAAGAACACTTAAATCTTTACACGGTATAGAAACAAAACACTGATGAGTCCAGTTATTGGTCACAAAACTGGAAAACCCATGAAGAAGTGGATCATGTTTTATAACAAATTCCTTCATTTGAAACTAGTACAATGTTAGCACGTCCACTATGTAGAGTACATGTACCATGCAAGTTAAATACATATTTATTTTAGATATTTCACATTCACAATTTTGTGTCCCTTTTTGGCTAAAACATTAACAGAACAATACTATAATTAAGAAACATAACTAAATTTAACTGGGCTAAACGCTATAAACTCATCACCTGATCATTTTTTCTTTGCACATTCTCCTTCGTCCCATCTGGCAGAGCCACTGGCTTTTTCTCAAAATCTTCTAAAGCACCTGAAAAATAAAAAAATTATTATCTTGAAGCATTATTGGAAATACACATAGACATAAATATCAAATAAACTTCTGCACATAATATATTATTTTCCTCAAGGAGATGTAAATTTGAATCATCCACCCAGTTTATTTTTAGTGGCATTAGATCTAATTCTGTTTTACAGATAATTCACTGTGTCTTCATTTAAAAATAAAATTACTATAACAACAGGCATTGTGCACCTTTTCATGTTCAATCTTAATTTAGATTGGCTTTGGGACAAATTTCCTATAGTTTCTTAAAAGTTTCACGACAGATATCATCTGCTTTTAGTCAGTCCTAAATATCAGTGCATGTAGCTGTAGCCAGCACGAAAGATATGGAGTTAATCCAGGCCACAAACAACTCGCAATTCAGTTTAACCGAGATCAAAGCCTGAGCTGAGAAGAGACACAACACAGCACACCAATGTTAGTAAATCAATCAGAAATAATCTCCTATGTAATTATGGGTTTTAATAAAGCCTTTGTGCTGCTGATGCCAATGATAACCATGTCATTTCCAAAATCAAACACACATACAGCTAAGCATTACTATTTTGTTATAATCTCTGCAGTTTGCTCAACATTTTATAAATTAATAAATATGGATTCTAAACTGGACAGTTTTATTTATTAACAGCTTTAGTCCATGTCACTTACTTTATATACATGATCGATGTGAGGTGCATAAATAAACACATTATTGTTTCATATGATAATAACTGCATGTGGGAAATAACATGAGTTTTCATATCCCAGGATGATCAGTTTAACCCATCAAAATCACTGCCAGTGGAACTAACTGGCTAAATTACACTTATCTGTAGTAGACTATTCACCCAAATGTCTGTATCAGACAAGTGATACATTCCTCATATTCTTTTTGAGATTAACAATGCTATCTAACAGTTGCTATCACTGAGTGGAATATTTCGATAACATCATCAACTATTTCCATGCAAATTTCATATATAAACTAATTATTACATCACACAATATTCATCAACGTAATTTTGTAGAACCATGATGTTGTTAGTAACATATCTTTATCAGAATTGCTTTTTCTTATATAAATTTGTTGCTCCTTAGTTATATCTTAGCAATGATATGAACATGTTATTTCATTAATTAGCTTACCTCATCATACAGTAATGCCGGGTTAAACATAGGGTTAAAACTGGTAGAGCCCAGTCTAGTAAGTTTGATTTTACTATCGGTATGTGCTGGTACCTTGCTGATGGTGAGGGGGCTTGCATGTCTCAAGGACTCTGGAAACTATACCAGTGGGGCTTAAGCCCATGGCAGGTTGAAAATGTTCAATCATACTGTCTTCATTTTTATTGATAGATAATGTATAGATTACATTTTACATTTTAAGAGATTTATTATAATAAATGCAAACACAGTTCAAAGTATCATAAATAGCAATGCACGTGTTCTTTTATTGGTGCCAGCCTTATTACAGTAATATTTTTTATGCTGATTTTAAGTAAATCTCCACAAAGTTCGAGCTATTTATGTATTTCTCAGTGAGGGGGGAGTTATAATTAGTTTAAATTTACAAGATTTCTAGGCTTGAAGACAGATTTGCTAGAGAAATAACTGAAATAATTTTGAGCCGGACCTGACCTTTAACTATCTTAGATTAGGCTGCCTGGTAGCCTAATCCCCATTATGCAGTGTTCAGGCGGGTCAGCACGAAAATAATAATAAAAAAATAAGTCGATTTTATTTTCCAGCTGTGATCAGCAATTTTGTAAAACAGGTATTAAAAAAACAATGGCCTTAGTAATAAAATATGTCTAAAAATGGACATAATTTAGTTATGATGTATAACACTCACCCAAAAAACAATGGAAAACAGTGAAAAAGGGGCCTCTTCATATATGTTGCTTTTGTTGGGCAGCTGGGAGAACAATTCAAAACTCCACTGGCAGTAAGCGTGAACAGTGTTGCCATTCATCTGCAGATGGAACTGATTGATTTGCAATGCAACACTGACTTGAAAACCAAATTTATTGAAGTTATGATAGTTAAATTTTACCAACAATATGTTCCAGCTGACTAATTCCCCGGAAGCATCACGCTCAAATGATAATTGCACTATTTGGAAGCAGGTACCTATGTGACCAACTGTTCACCAAAGTGATTTTTGCAAACTCACTGATGCACATTTGGAGGATACTCTGAGGCTTGTGAGCACACATCTACAGTCTAATATTCAGGGGTTAATGAAGCAAGACCAGCACTGTGCATTGATTTTACTATCGGTATGTGCTGGTACCTTGCTGATGGTGAGGGGGCTTGCATGTCTCAAGGACTCTGGAAACTATACCAGTGGGGCTTAAGCCCATGGCAGGTTGAAAATGTTCAATCATACTGTCTTCATTTTTATTGATAGATAATGTATAGATTACATTTTACATTTTAAGAGATTTATTATAATAAATGCAAACACAGTTCAAAGTATCATAAATAGCAATGCACGTGTTCTTTTATTGGTGCCAGCCTTATTACAGTAATATTTTTTATGCTGATTTTAAGTAAATCTCCACAAAGTTCGAGCTATTTATGTATTTCTCAGTGAGGGGGGAGTTATAATTAGTTTAAATTTACAAGATTTCTAGGCTTGAAGACAGATTTGCTAGAGAAATAACTGAAATAATTTTGAGCCGGACCTGACCTTTAACTATCTTAGATTAGGCTGCCTGGTAGCCTAATCCCCATTATGCAGTGTTCAGGCGGGTCAGCACGAAAATAATAATAAAAAAATAAGTCGATTTTATTTTCCAGCTGTGATCAGCAATTTTGTAAAACAGGTATTAAAAAAACAATGGCCTTAGTAATAAAATATGTCTAAAAATGGACATAATTTAGTTATGATGTATAACACTCACCCAAAAAACAATGGAAAACAGTGAAAAAGGGGCCTCTTCATATATGTTGCTTTTGTTGGGCAGCTGGGAGAACAATTCAAAACTCCACTGGCAGTAAGCGTGAACAGTGTTGCCATTCATCTGCAGATGGAACTGATTGATTTGCAATGCAACACTGACTTGAAAACCAAATTTATTGAAGTTGTGATAGTTAAATTTTACCAACAATATGTTCCAGCTGACTAATTCCCCGGAAGCATCACGCTCAAATGATAATTGCACTATTTGGAAGCAGGTACCTATGTGACCAACTGTTCACCAAAGTGATTTTTGCAAACTCACTGATGCACATTTGGAGGATACTCTGAGGCTTGTGAGCACACATCTACAGTCTAATATTCAGGGGTTAATGAAGCAAGACCAGCACTGTGCATTGAATTGAAAATAAAATGTTACATATAATTAATTCATTCACATTTTTTATTTTCATTGTATTAATAGGTCTCAGATGCTCCGAAATGCCTTCATTTTGAAAGACTGTGGGAGGGGGGGATCTTCTCACAGCCCACTTTGTGCCTCATCTAGCCCACCAACCAAGTCCAGTTTTACAATTTAGCCATCCCCTCAAAAAGGTTGCTGACCTTGGTGATACATGTTATAAGGTTTATGACTGTGTTTACCTTGCTAATAAGACTAATAATTTTAGATAATGACACATAATAAAAACTATCACCTATGGGTAATCAGACTAGCCATTGATGAGCTTTTTCAGAAACTCAAATTGAGGAAGGTCTTTTTATACAAATTTATATTAAAAAGTGGTACTGATGTGGGTGTAGTCCCAAATTGGCTGGGATATGAAATTGGTTGTACCATGACCAGTACGGCAGCCTGTATAAACTATTAGAGGCAGCTGGACATGTGCACCACTCAGCTGCCTCTCATGTTTCAGCAATGACTTCAGTGGCAAATTGAAATTGGAGTCAACCAGGACTGGATTGTGACGATCTGGAATGAACATAATACCAACGCCTTGACAACATCCAAATTCCATGATTTCGTTCCACAATGGAATTCAGCTATTATTATATTAATAATATCAAGATATATTGTATAACATCACTCTAATAAATCAGTATCACTTGCCATTTATATAATATGACGATATTATATATGTTATTTTTGGAATGTATATAATTGCTAAATTGGTCTATCTTTGATGAGTGTTGGTAAAAAGGACTGCTAAGTTTCCTTCTAATTGTCTTATTTTTAAAATTATTATAACTTATTTTAACACACAAGCTCGGCTGCCTCTAAGTCTAAAACTAATAGTTTATGCAGGCGGTCAGGTCATAGACATATCACATAGTGACAGTCATGCCTCATGGTGATGGTGCGCCCGCTTTCGTATCGCGGCCGTTTTGGACTGAGACCTTGATGTGAAGCAATGCAGGTTTTTAATATTATATTCACCGAATATTTTATTACTACCGTTAATTAACTAATAAGGGCAAACTGGATTGCTTCACAAATGTAGAGAATATCCGAGCGATAAAGGGAGAAAAATACCAATGATACTACACAAATGGTATCTAAATACTAACTATCTAACAAGTCATCAAGGTCATCGTCACATAACGGCTTCGGTAAAGCCTTTTCTTCTGTTGTACTATCTCCGTCAGATTTTGGCACTGTCACTATATTCCCATCATTCTCCATCTTTATTTAGGTCACTAGAAACATCCCTCAGGATCAAAGGTACAGACGAAAAAAATTACGAAGATGAAAGAAATGTGGACTGGATTAATAATTAAACACGAACTGACCATAATAAATACATGGAACTGTTCGTGTTTTATATCGTTATATATATATATATATATATATATATATATATATATATGAAGTTCATTCCAGATATGTTATATACTATCGATAATAATAGTGGGCCTTATAAATCATAAAGATAATGGAGCTGGTACATTAATTAATCACTGTAGATTGAATTTTTAAGAACGTAGGGAAAACACTGTTGTATGAAAAGTCTCGATTTCAATTAAAGAGTAGAAAAGTTAAATGCTCTACACTCGTATATTTCATGTGTGCGTGTATATCTGGAGTAAGTGCATTCCTCGTTCTGGAGGAACTTTAATTAGTTCGAGATTCTGCTCTGTGTATACCATTCCGCGTATGTTTGGTTGCACTCGTTTATATAAGCTTTTCGCTGAAAAGGAGGGTGTCATCAACAAGTTGAACTAAATAAACATGTTATGATCAAACTGCTTTAGTATGTCAGCGGGCATACAAAGACAGCTGTTTGATTTGTTAACTAGCATTGAAACAACGGTAAGTTAATTATTTTTAGGGGTCTGTACATTTCTGAAATTTTGTTAGTGAGAAACAGCTGATTTTAACAGTTTAACCTGTTAATCTTACAGTTAGAATCTAGATCTACACTTACAGCGTTACACGGCTTATGCCCATAGCCATAGGGCTAGACATAGCCTAAATCTATAATAAGGCATAAGCCTAATACTAAAGTATTAGATCTAGATAATGTCGGACTCGGTGATCCGTGATAATGATGATTAGTGTCTATAATTTGAGTATAATGATGATGATACAATACATGATGTATATATAGATTCCCCCATCCCCCCCCTCTCTCTCTCTATATATATATGACATGGCATGCAGTGCATAAAATTTCATCATTTAACGTTGGCACCTTTTTCTCATCAGTAATAGTAATACATTAGTAATAATTTGCTTTCAGACTCTCTAACATGTACTCTGATTGATTCATTACTTTTGTTTCATGATCACAGAGCATGAAATGGGGCTAGCACATGAATGATGAAAGTGCTCGCACTTATTTCCAGTTTTGCCCCTTATACTGATTGACATCAATACTATTTCATCGTGTCAATTCAGATCCAAAAGCTCAGATGACATCAGGCAATTTGTTTAAATTAAGCAAATTTCAGCCTCATATTTTGGCACATTGGGATCCATTTTTAATATAAAATAAGTTTCTTAATTGAAATATGCATGATTACTGTGCAAGTTGCAGTGACTTAAATAATTTAAAAGAAGAAAGGAAACAGAGAACGTTTAATGATTTTAATGACAAATAATTGATCTAAGAACATGTTAAAAATATTTATATCTAACAAGCACTGAACAGCACAGAACATTTTTTTTTATTTGTGGTAATTTTTTTTGCCCATGGTTTTATTAGATGTTCTTGTATCAGTTTAGTATTTTACTGGTGCCATCAAAGCTCGGTCTGCTTAATTTGATGAATCCTTGTTCGGGATTTGTGGTGCCTGCTGCCACTGCTGCCTTTGTGTGCCATGAGAGACCCCTCTGTCACTGTCATAGAGCATAATAAGAAAAAAGAAAAAGTGATGATCAAGCAACTCTTCTTCTTGCTTAAAGGTGCTGAACCCTAAATAGAATGTAGCTGCACCACCGTGAAACGAGTCAGCTGCAAAAAGTGCTCTTTGTACAACTGTGGTAGCCATTGAAGTTATTATTTATTAAAATATTCCACACAAGGATGAATTATAATAACATATACAAGTCTGTTATCTATCGGTGTCAAATTTACAGAACCCCTTATCATCTATAAACCCACTTAATACCTCAGTTTGTAGAACTCCAGTAAAATACAAACTAGGTCAAACTGCTATTTTGGGTTAAAGTCACTTTCACGCACAATTCATTAAGAACTAATTATATCAAACATACAGAATGTTACATATACATATTTATTATCCATCAAATGCACATAAACAGTGCATTACTACTAATCTGGCAATATATAATTGCTTCCACTGATAGCAGAATACCTCAAAATATTGGGTTATGATGGATTAACATTTTTATCATTATATTATTATAATATCAACCTATAGATTAGTGTCATTCCAATACTTACTTTTTACAAGTATCTAAGTTAAATATGTATAAACTTGTGGACCAGTATAGTCTGTCCTAAGACATATCCAGTTTAGCTGAGATTAAACTAGTAAAACTCCTGTTTATCCAACTAGGTTGGGCTAAACTAGCTTAACCAAGTTAAACTCTAACCCCGATGTGTGTGTGTGTGTGTGAGATTAACTTTGTCTTGTATCTGATGAATTTATTTATCATAATTCCCTCATGAATGATACTCATGTTGCTGGTCACTGATTCAAGCTAACATTAGAAGGTATATCTTAAGGTTAAGTTCACCAGATGACTATCTATTCTTAATGCGGTGACTGGTTCAATCAACAATAAAGGATAAAGATAAAATGGTTTACTGTATGTGTTATACTGTTATATAACTGGCAGTTAGAAACCATGTATGTATACTCTCTGGAGAATTGACAGTAAGCTACAAGTCATACTGAGGTAATATGTTGACCGTTTGTTTCAAACATTGTAGATTCGTTTGCTGTTGCAGACATAAAGCCTTTCAGAGCACTTCTGAGTTTACAATACTGTCAGTTGCTGACCATTTTGTAGTAGTCAGACTTCAGGTCAGTTCCGGAATTGGAATTCATGGGGAATTTTGGAATTGCTTATTTAAAAAGATGAAATTAGAACTGATGGAATTGGAATTGAAGTTTGCTACAAAAAATGTAATCCTCAAATTAATTTACCGTTTAATTTTTTAATTCAGAAACATTTCTTCTATGGCAATCCTACTTGGAATATAAACTATTCGGAGTAGGTGTTCCAGGTAGGTATTTGGAGTACCTCCTCATGGTAAAAAGTAGTCAGTAAAAAAAGACTATGTAAAAATGGGATTGATAAATTTGGAATTGATAATTTTGATTTGGAATTGCCCATTAGAATTGACAAAATGGAATTTACTGGTAGTAGTAGATTGTATATTCCTCTTTCTCTGGCAGCATCAGGATAAATCCTGTCCAAAATATGTTTAATCAGCAACTGCTGCCTTTGTGTGTCTGGGGAGCTCCCTCTATGAGTTCATCGTATTAAATAATGCATAGTTTAAAACAAAGGTGCCTAGCGTTAAACTGTGCTAGAATCTTATATAATTAAAGTCAGACATCAAAAACAGTACATATACACTTTATTATGGGTTTTTAACATCTGGTACAGAAGAAGCTGCAGACAGTCTGTGGAATACTGAGATATGCATATAGAGGAGAGTTAAAGGCACTAATAAGTGAGAACTTTAGCAGCAGTAACTAATATACAGATGCTTAAGATTGTATGATAAGATTGATTGTATAAGGAAAAGCTCCAAATCATTTGAGAAATAATACATAATTAGGATTAATTAAACAGGGTTGGATTTATGACACTGTCATAAATATCTTTATGGCATCGTAAATACCTTTATGGCGTCATATACCATCATAAACTGTTGTAAACCTCTATTCACTAAAGTTTGTCATTTTAATTTATTTTAAACTCACTTTTGATCTATTTTGCTTAGAATCTGTTGTGGATTATCATTTTATCAGAATTAATATATTTATATATTACAAACGTGAATATAATATTGTATGTTGGTCTCTCTTACATTTTTTCCAAAGTATTAATAATTTAAGCCATTCTAAAAACTACTTTTCATGTATCTGGGGGAAATATGTCACAAATTTGTTGGTTAAATGCAAATATTTATAAAAAAATATATCTTTTTCCCAGTTTATGACACTATCATAAACCTGTTTTTGACATTGTGTCATAAACTTGCCAACCCCAGATTAAAAATCTCATTGCTAAGTTCAATTTCATTTTGTTTACAGCACAGCCCCAAAAATGGCAGCAGCTTTCTTGGTGGCAGATAGTGATCGGCTCTCTTTAGGTATGGAAGTGCAGCACAAACCATCAAAAGAGTACTTGGAGGATCTGTCCCACGGGAATCTCGACGGTTTTCCCGATTTCCTCACAGAGCGTTCGTCAGACATAGTTGATCTGTTGCTCGATCACAACAGGATCAGCATTATTCCGAAACTGATTGGCAATTTCACAAACTTGGTTCTTTTGGATGTGAGCTTCAATAGTTTGAGGTACATCAGTTCAGAGATAGTGCGTCTGGAGCACCTTCAGATGCTTCATGCTAGAAATAATCTTCTGGATGACGATTCCCTGCCAAAGGATATGGGTTTGATGAAGTCGCTGCAGGTTATCAACCTAAGTGGAAATGCATTCAGTGAGTTTCCGATGCAGCTCACTGAGATGACGGCCCTGAAATGTCTTCAGCTCGGTGCTAACAACATAGTGCATATTCCGCCTGAAATTGCAAATCTGAAAAGGTCAGTAAGTAGGCATTTGGGGGTTTTGATCACGTATTATTTTTGGTTACTTTTATTTTATATTCAGAATTAAAGTTGCTGCAGTAATTAAAGTCCCAAATTTAATCAGCTGGTATTAGAAAACAGCAATTGAGTTTATTTATTGTTAAAATAATAAAATCTGATAACTTCGTCAACTTGCTTACTTATTCATTGATGCAGATTTATATTTACTGATCTACAATTAACAAGTTATAATTACACAATTTAGAATAACATACCCCAAATAATATTAATCCTCAGTGTAATTAGCCATGCAATAGTTGTCAGTTACATAAATGGAAGATATGCTTGTAATAAACCAAATTATCAGAAAAATAAGTTTTGCAGGTCTGAGGTAAAGCTTTTTGCTTTTATTAGCTGAAATTAAAATTTTGTATCATCAATGGTTTATTGTAAATTCAATGTGAATCATGCTTGGTTGTTGAATTTAAAGCTTAGTGCACTACTGTATACGTATCAGTGTACCACTGGATGACCCGACCCCACTTATAGTTTTACAAGACTCACTATAACACTTGAAGAGTTCTATAACTGTAATATAGTCATATTAGAGTATCACCGAATGGTACAGGTTTTAGTATAGATTTAGATTTTTGGCTGTTAGTACAAACTAGGCCTCATTAACTTCATGACTAAGCCTTATAATATATTACCTAGTATCACGTTTTTAGTCAGAGAGCCATCAAAATAAAAATCAGCAGCCAAAACTTGATTTGGACAGTGTTAAAAATAGATGAAGATATGTGATGTGCATGTTGTAGGTAAATCATATTGTTTTAAATCTGAATAAATAGACAGACAGGCAGATAAATAAATACATCAGTCTTGTTCAACTCTTAAAACAGATATCTACTTCATATCCCACTTAAGACATTTCAATTATTTCGCATGGGACCTTTTGATGTAGGGGGGAGGCAACATGTATCAATAATAAGTTAGATTGCCCCATATTCACTTCTGGACAAATGCCTGGCTAGCACTGTAGCAGTAGCAGTGTAATATTTAAAGCTTTCCATTGTAAAGCCACTTTATAATTGTTTGATAGATAATCTCTGAAATGAATGTTTTCATGAGTCTCTGGTCCTCTGTTTGGGTAGAAGTAATTGTTGTGGCCAAGTAGGTCATTGTATACTAGTGTTACAGTGGTAGTAGTAATACTAACATCTGATAAGTGCAACAGAGCAAAAACATTAGCAAGCATAGAAAACGCCAAGTCATTTGTCAAATCATTTTCTTGTTATCAGTCTTACTGCAACTATATGGGCCATTTTCAAATAATAGGTCCAATAGTGGTAATGACAACTTGTAATGATATACAGCACAGGATAAATCTTTACCGTTATTGATCCTATTATGCAAA
Source organism: Paralvinella palmiformis (assembly GCA_025642065.1). Lineage (NCBI taxonomy): Eukaryota > Metazoa > Annelida > Polychaeta > Terebellida > Alvinellidae > Paralvinella > Paralvinella palmiformis. The sequence continues at coordinate 262,247 of JAODUP010000004.1, forward strand.
AATGGCCCGTATCAGCTCTGTCCAATAATAGAACTCGGACTGTTATTTTAATGGGTTTAAAAAAAAATATGTTTTGCTTATTTTTCAGAACACATTATTTCAGTAATGTTTAAATTAAGTATATCTTAGGTTAAATAAAAAAATTAGCATAAAAGCATAAGTTAATGGCCATCTTCTTATTAGATTGCTATATAACTATCAGGTTTACTCCATTTGTTAAAAAAAGAGGTCAGATATATTATTGTTATCTAGATGTCTGTGCCGGCCGTGGGCAGTGGTATCTGACACAGGAATCCTATCTAAGTTATTCTTTGTAATTTAGTGTCAAGTTAAAATTGTGTTCAGAAACTAAGAAAGGCCAAAGTATTTCAGATTAGAGTCTATAGTAAAATCAGTGTTGTATTTTAGTTAAACTTAAAAAGTTAAAAGGCCATTGCATGATTTGAATCTCGGGAATGGCCTATCTTATTCTTTGGGCAAAGCCTGTACAGTATTACTATTACACATAGTTCAGGTTACTAACAGAAAAGGGCTATTAAGTAATAGACGGATTTGACCATTTGTTTAAGGCAGTAACTTCGATAGTTATAAATACAAATGTAAGACTCTCAATCTACATTAGACTATACAGGAAGATATTTATTTAGAAATAAATATTTTTTAAATTACTCTGTGTGGCAGATTCAGTCAAGATTACTTTATTTAGATAAATCATGTTGATCATTCAACATGCCTAATTATGTTCTAGATACCTTATATTAAGGTTTTCACTGTACTCTTGCTCGTGATGATGTTTTTTAAATATTATTATCATCAACATCAGCATGTGATTACAGGTTTCATCAATGTATTGATGGTAAATGATCATATGCCACAGTAGCTAAAGATATTGATGCCATCCCTAAGAAGTTTTAACTAGGAAATCTATCATCTAGCAACACAACAACAATTTGGTCAAAGAACTGCACTAGAAATCTCAACATCCAGGTTCATATCCAACTGAGATTTGTTTTTGTGCAATTTTTCCTACAGGGGTGGGGTCATTAGTCCCGGGAATAACCAGTGCCGAGGCAAGACAAAGAAAATACTGACTCACTACTGTCTGACAGATAACATCAGAGACAACACATTCATGAAGCCTATGATTTGTTGATGTGCCTTCATCTAGTTCACTTCTCCCTAATCACTGTATGAATCATTGACTGTAACCCACGAAGTCACATATCTGTAGATGACTCTCCCCTACACCCAAACTAATGTTATGTGACCATGCTATTAGTCAATTTAGTGCATCTGATATAAATGATACGTTGCTGGCAGAGTCCATAAAAGCATAGGGAAGCAGCCTTTTCAGCAGCCGACGTCCGATGCTATATCATAGTATATGTCATCTATTTTACTGTCACGCATCGCCTATTTTCTCGGCATTTGGTAAAAAAAATGGCCTAATGTGGACCAAATACTTAATTTTCCACAACATGGAGAAGGGCCGGCCACTACTGTGTTACTGTAACTAGCACTACACCACGGCCAGCCCGTCACTCCTCCCCACACCCATACCCCCCTCTAGCAACACCACGGCAATGGCTTTGCAGTATTTGTACAGGCCACCACAGGTGAGCTGTTGCTTACTTTTTGTAAGGGATCGTCTACTCTGTTCCCTACTGAAAAGGCTGGGTAAGATGAGAATTGGTACCATCTTTACTGCTCACCCGCACTGGAATTATGACCATGGCTACTTCATCATTGTACTCACAATCATTCCTTGCTAGATTGAAAGTATCAAACCGAGCACTTAAGCATGGACCTTGGGATGCCTTGGCTCATATGATGCATTCTATGTGTTGATATTTCTCTAGTAGGTACTTTACCCTCCACATGGAGTACAGAGAGATGTCGGCCACCACAGTAAATGGAGGTTGCTTTATTTTGACAAACCATCCTTCCATGATCAGTTCTGAGACAGCCAAAACAGTAGCCCTTACACTTCACAATATCTGTTCTATCATAATAGGGCAGTCTTGCTAGTTTACCACAGAGTTCCAATGGATGTGAACCACCAGAGAATACATATGGAACACTAAACGCATTCTCTCTCTCTGGTATATACTTCAAATTGGCTCTTGATGGTGGGTCTAAATCGACGTGTTGAGGAATTATCACTCCTTAATGGTACAGTTTTGGAAACCTTGTAAACAAGGCAACAGAAGTTGCCTTGGTTACAAAGCTTCCCTTTATTCATTGCCTGCGAGATGAATTGTACTTCTGTGTATACTTATAGGAATCTATCTTCATCGACTCTCATCCGAAGGTTGGCTCATTAACCTTCTGGTCTTCTTTTCTGGCAGCGTTTACCAGTGCACCAAATGTTACCTTATCACTCATCTCTTTAGCTTGAAATACAATATTTCTCCACTTATCATGTAACATATATGGAAGTATTTTTATTGCATTCCACTGCATTCAGTCATTCCAACAAAAACGCTCCAAATTTATCCAACTCTTTTGCATCATCTGCCTTAATACTAAGCCAAAGCAAGAGCCTTCTTTATGAAGGCTGTTACAGATATATCTGGATCACGATAATGTTTTTCAAATTCAGACAGAACAGCTTTGCAACCTTTGTCAGCATCCATATACGCAAAGCCGATCACAATCTGTTGAGGCTCACCAATGGTATATTACTTTAAATGTAAAATAATTGAAGCGTTCATCAGGGCTTTCACGATTGGCCTCAGATTTACCGCGAAACTGACGTATGAGGCGGTGATACAGCAATGAATCACCCTCAAACTTTTGAAGCTCGGATACAGGTTTCTTTAGGTGACAAACAACTGCATTTAGAGCATTTATATCTGTACGGGAATTTCTGTCACTTCTGTTATGCCTACCATCAAAGCTCCTATGGCTCTTACTGTTTGTGTCATCATCGAGATTATGTAGTATTTTCACTTTGACTTCACTAACAGCCAGTTAGTTCCTCTTCTGTCTTTTGTTCTTCTTGCGCTATTTTTAGGCATTTCTTCATTGCTGCTGCTCTTCTTGTTAATTCTGCTTGCTTCCGTTCTTGTTCGAGCTTAGCTGCCAAGGCAAAGACTGATGATTTGGTACTACTTGTTTTTACTGAAAGTTTTTCAGCATCATCACCGAAGTTAACCTGACCAAGTCCAAGCTGCCAGCCTTCTACATCACGCTTAAACGCAGTATATTGAGTATTCTTCTCTGTATACCGGTTTTTGTCATATCTTTCCATTTGTTATGCTGACAACTTTCTATATTCATGGTTCACTTCCAGAAACTGATCATAGATCTTCACCCATTGTATATAGCAACATCTCACTAATGCAATGTCATTTTAATCAATAAATTCATATGTCACAGTCATGTGCTTGTTTCTGCTTTGCATAAGATCATGAAGCCACTTGAGTTTGAGCTGTGTTATGTATTCTAAGCCTTCCTTAGTCATTTTGGAATCACGTTTTGTTCCAGATGCTCCCCCATATCCTTGCTCGGGTTGTACTACTTCAGCCACGAGGCGCTTATAATGTCATCAGCAAACTCTACCTAGACCTCTGTCCGACATTGTCTTATCAATAATTTGTAAGTCACTACCACTCGAGGATCAACGTTTTCAATTAAACACGGTTTTCGTCCGTTTTATTTCAGGACACCAAATTCAAATGACTGTCAATAGAGCAACTAATTCTCATACCAGTCAATCATGAAAAACAGCTGATTATCCGAGACTGAAATTTAAAGAAACTATATCCAATAAACAAAATTAAATATGCACCGTTTTTAGAGTTTACACCGATGGTGCTGTGACCACTGTACTGCAAACCTCTAGGCAGCCACCCCCTCCCTTCAACTACTGTGATCTTAATTTCGCAAATCTTCACCCATTAGCCAATTCGCGGACCTTTATATTCGCGTGTTGGCAAAAGTAGTTCATGAAACACACCCGCGCGAGCGCACACACACAAAACTTAAATTCGCGTGTCATAGTTTCATTAGGTCGAAAATTAGATTATCGCGAAAATATCTGTAATTGTTCCAGATGTGTAGGCTAAACAGCTGAAAAACAACGCCAATCTAATGTCATGTCGTGTAAACAACCAGAGCCAGTATTTAGGTCTTTCTATTGCAAATAAATGTCAGACATGTCCACAAGAACGTGGACAATATAATTACTATTATGGCCCCACTAAACTATGGCCTCGCTCGTCTGTAAACAAAGAAAAGGTCAGCTACTGTTTTCTCACACTTGGGCCGTAATTCTAGCACATGAGTTGCTCTATTTATATGAAGATTAGCCTAGAGAATGTGGAAATAATAGATTTAGAATTTTTTATTTTCAGTTTGATGGCTAGAGGATTGTTAAACAAAGTGCCTGCAGTTACTTTTGTTATGATAAATGTTGTTGTGGTGCAGCTCATAATATGTCGGCCTCTATCCTCATTGTCTCTGTCAGCCCGTATAGAGTACAGGTTTCTTCCGGTACAAAGGCAGAGGGGGGAGATTTTTTCAGGGGAACGTCTTGTAGTTGTAATTAATACGCCAGAATTTTGCAGCACAACCAGTAGTCCACTTGTTGCCCTGTAGTAGTTCAGTTGTTAGCACTGCTGCAGGTTGTGGGGTCAAATTTGGAGGGTGTTTCACTCTTGAATAAATGCTTTGGTCTTATCGTTTAATTTTCTTAGGATGTTGCCCCAGATCAGCTTATGTCCGTCCCATGTGCTACTAGCGTCAAAGTTAAATAAAACACGCACTAACCAGAACGCCACTTGTAGACGATGTAGGAAGATTAAGATTGGTGTATTAAATATTATATCACACAATGTAACATAATACAACTGTATTAAATTACAGGTTATATGGTACCATCATGTGTTGTGCTAAGTTTTTTTAGCTTTTGAATATTCTCTAGTTGTATCTGGCATTTAGCAACATTCATAGTTTATTCTAGTCTGTAATAGTTGTGATGTTTTGGGGAGTAGGGGGAGGGTATTTGTGCATCAGCTGATCTAATATTAAGCTACAGGAAACCAGGCAGAAAGGCTTATTTACACAGATGTTGCATTAACATTATATCAGGTGATGCTAGTCAAAGATTGGGATTTTTACTATTTCTCTCTCCGACGCCATAAATACATTTCACACTTTAGTATTCATTAATTAACAAGAACCTTGTGTTAGAATTATGTTTAATTTTGTGGTTTGTTTTAATTAATATGTGACTGCATCAAGACACTAGTGATAGTAGGTTTTCAGCCGTTTCCATATAGTTCTTATTATTCGTTTTGGTTTGAAATAATTATATTTTGTGTTTATATTTTTTATGTCAGATAACAATTTTACTCTAAATGTGTACCAGTACATTGTGTTATTTTCAGACTGGAGGTGCTGTATCTTGGCGGTAACAAACTGACTGAGTTACCTGAGGAAGTTGGCTGTTTATCAAACCTTGTATCTCTCTACCTATGCGACAACCAACTGCTCTCTCTTCCACGATCAATGGTCGGTCTGCAACACCTTCGATCACTCAGTCTGCACAACAACCACATATCAACCCTTCCACCCGAGATAGTGAAGCTGAACCTGGTCGAGTTGAGTTTACGCAACAATCCTTTAGTGGTCAGGTTTGTTCAGGATATGGTACTAGATCCACCATCGCTTCTGGAACTTGCTGGACGAGTCATCAAGGTGAAGAACATTAAATATGAGCCAAACAGCCTACCATCTAATCTAATTGACTACCTGGACTCGGCACAACATTGCGTCAACCCAAAGTGCAAAGGTAAATGAAGTCATGCCTATAATGTTATTGCTTCATATTCCAAGCATATGAATGATTTTCTACTTTCAGTATGGGGCACCTCGGTGGTCTAACGGTAGCGTGTTGGACCACAGATTACTACCACCGTGTTCGAATCTCGGCGTGGGCATATCTGAGGGGTGTTTCATCATTGACTTTGCTTCATTACCTTTGGAGGTCGTTCGGCCCATTTAGCCTACCATGTGCACAAAAGTGGCCATAAAACATTAATCATTATCATCATCACTTTCAGTATGCGCTAATCTGACACAATAATGCCAACGATTAGAATCATGATTGAAGAAAGGTTTAAATGAGCATCTTTTAATGGTTGTCACATTGTGCTGTCAATATTGCCATGTTCGTACCATGCTAATCTGATTGGTCCTTTATGTCATATTAAGTCAAATGAGAATTTTATAATATTGTACACATTTTTTTCCATGACAGGTGTATTCTTTACGTCGAGGGTTGAGCATGTGAAATTTGTTGACTTCTGCGGAAAGTACCGTCTGCCTCTGTTGGAATATCTGTGTTCATCACGTTGTAAAACATCACCACTCATTTATGGAAGTAGTGAATCTGAGTCTGAGGAAGAACTTCCGGTTGTCTCCAAGATGCGGAAAGTTCTTTTGGGTTGATTTATTCCACATCGTTCTTCATTCTGTTATCCTTCTATAAAAAAAACATTTTCAGATAAAGTTGTGTTCACATTTATAAATGTCTGTTAAGTTTCTATATTAGTTTACTGATACTTATTGTATTAGACAAGTGATTTGATTTGAAGTTAAGCATTGTGCTATTGTAAATACTGGACTATTATTAGCAGTTTTGGGGTGAGATCATCATTGCATTGAGTTTGGGGTAACCAGAACAAGTGGGAAGGGTAAACATTCCTTCGGATACAGGGTACCAATGTAACATGTTGTCAAGTTTTCACCGATGTGAAAGAAGGTTGAGATTCAAATACGCAGAATTTCTGTTCTTATGGATGGATACCCAACGAGTAATACATTCTTCCATTTTCAGTTTAGTTGGTACCAATATCTGAAAGGGCTTATGGGGAGAGCAATCATGGGTATTTATGACGACTAATAGAGTCAAATTTTTCAGGGTAAAACTCTACTGATCAGGTGTGAGAAAAATGTGCAATGCTGTATTTAGTAAACAAACAGTTTATTGTAACATTTTGAAGTTGCTTCTGGAAATTTAAAATTAAAACATTTTTTATATTGTTAAACGTAAACCTGCTACACTCTTACTTATGTCAAGCCAAAACATAGAGACTATTATTGTTGGTTTCTGCATAACACTGATTAATAAGACAGTTTTTATCAAATGCACATAACATATTAAATTATTTTTAAGGCTAGTATTACTTTTTAACTCATAAGAAAAAAACAAGCTTTTAGCTTAAGCTTTTGTGATGATTTAAACTTTTATTATATAAAAGACTAAAATTTACACTATTCTGTGTTGTATTTGTAGTCATATGACCAGATAATTAACTACAGATTTATCTCCTTGGCATGTCTGGTATTAGTTAATCACAGGAATAGCATTCACATTATAAGGTTTATTTGATACTATGTTCATTTTATAGATATTTCATAATGTATTTATGGCTTATAATAATATTTGTATTTATACAAATAAGTGCAGAAATATTAATGGTTGATGTGAAAACAATGAGGAAGTATTCATTTGCAGTTCAGCAAATGGGGGTAAATCTGGATCCTATGATTAATGGAGTGTGTAATGATGGGAGGGCTTTTGTAGATGACACACAGACACTGATGCACATGCAGGCACACACATACACACAGGCACACCCAAACTGGTATCTTTATTGTAGCAGTCTGTTGATCAAGCTGATATCTGTAGATAGTGGGCATACTACACTCTGTAAGAGATTTGTTTAGAGACTACTGAATATTACATGTCTCGCTCTAAAAAATTGGCTCCATCATTATTCCCCTGTTAAATAATCCAGATGTGATATTCACAATTTGTGGTTTTATGTGCCAGAATCTATCAGCCAATCCTTTCTCTCTCTCTTACACACACACACACACACTCTCTCTCTCTCTCTCTCTCTCTCTAGTAGGATGGCATTATCTTAACACAAACATCATCCTCATTTTGATCTTAATAATTTATAGCTAAAAATTCAGTTTGTTGGCAAAACAACAGCTACATCGTGTAAATTCCTGGGATACTATATTGGAAAACAAGCTAGTGTGCTAACTACTACATTTGTCATATTGCATGGTTTTGTAATTCTTTTTTTAAACATAAAACAAATAAAATGTTTCCTTATGTTATTGTTTGTTCACTAATATTATCGGTTTATTTTATTTAATGTCAGTTTTTATGCTGCACTATGATTATTTTTTTCTGTTTACTCGTGTTTAATTTGAATATTATTGTACCTGGAAAGATGGTTTTACTTGTAATTCTAAACCAGCCATAAATGGCATATTTCATTCTGAATGTTTGTAAACAGCCTGCTGCATCGTTATAATTTCAGTGATTTCTTCCCTGTAGATAAGTGTATATTATATAGACAAGTGGAGAGTTTATGCTGGTTTGAGTAACATTTGAATTTTCTGAACTTTCTGAAATGTGGAACTGGGAAACTGTAGTTGATAAAAGAAGTAGTTGGTAATATTCTTATGTGTTTATAGGTGTGTGTTTTTGTGTGTGCGTGCATGAAAATATCACTTCAGTTCAACTGTGATATGAGCAGCTGATATTTGTTTGTCCCTCGTGTATTGAATAGTACTTAGATATTTTTGGGATATCAGACATTTTGTTGATGAACTAGTTCATGGATAAATTTACAATTAATATAATTACTTTGCTGATTATGAGTGCTATCTTACATGCTATATGTTAATAACGTTTTTCATAATATAGGTTCATTCTATTTTATGATATATACATTTTTTAATCAGATGAGTGAGTCTCGATGAGTGAATAAGTAAGAGAGAAAAATGATCGTTTAGCATTGATTGTTTTGAGTCACCTTTTGATTATCTGTGGGTCAGATCTAAATTGTATCCCCCCAGGGCACTGAATAAAGTAAATGATGTAATTTATGTTATTATATTGCATGAATTTTGGAAGATCAATTTCAGTTTTATTATATTGTTATCTCCCATTGTATGTCATTTTTATATTAAGATGCTTAAATTTTAGCTGCTGATGATACATACAACTGTTCTGTTGTAAAATAGTAGTTACAACATATTGTCCCTACTCAAGTGTTGAAGTGTTTCTAAAATGTAACTTGAACAATCATTGGTATTTTGGTTTTAGTTTGGTTATAATGACAGTAAATGATACTGCAGTTGTTGTGTTAATTGACGTGAAAGCACATACAAAATATTATTTATCCTAGAGTTGTGACTAATCTAATATTTTGATAGAAGAAATATATTTCTTTCCTAAACCATGCATGTTGTTTGTATTCTCTACTGGCATGGTGTGTTTGTTTAAAATTTAAATTATTTGTAGTCAGACTGTTAAAACTGTGTTTTCCCTTCATATAAAAAGTCATGTCCACCATTATGGATCTACTCCCTTATTTACTAAGTCATTGCAGAACCTGTATGGTTATATTAGGTTATACATATATTTATGCACATTGGTTTAATTCTTGTTTTAACATGTTGCTATTGCGTTTGTGTTCATGTTACAGACTGGGCCATGTGGCACATTTCTGAATTACAATTGTGTAAGCATGTTATATAAACTTAATATTTGTTGTATATTTGTTATGAAGAATTCAGACTACGCATGAACATGAGATGTTTCAGAATAATAATAAAATAAAGATCACGTCACTGATGCTTATCTTGATTCCATTGTGTAGTGTAATTAGCCAACTATGCAGAGTATCAGTATAAAGAATAAAGGTAGGCAGTACTTAAAATTGCTAAATAAGACCTTAAAATTGTAACCAATCCTAGATATTGAACTTAATAATTTGTAATCATTCTTTAAAAATATTACAACCTTTGATTAATATTAAATACTTTTGATAATTCTATACACATATGTTTTTTAAACATAAAGGCTACATTATTTGAAGAGTGATTAATTGATTTTATTTATTCAAAATCATACACATACAGTGTTGGAAAAATGATTTTGAACACTGGCTAGATTTTGTGTTTCTTCCAAATAATCCACACACTTCAGAGTGTGTGCTTAACAAATCAACCTGTATTGTAGTAGAAAACTACTTTAATGAGTTGTTTACATAAGATATATAACTAATAATATTGTAAAGAATTAAAAAAGTGAAATTACGTATTTTTTGGAGAGAAAACACATTGAATGAAATTAATAAAAAGAGGAATATGGCTATGAAACACCATTTTTGAGGCATCAGGTTATCATCAAAGGGAATAATATAAAAACAATATTCGCTTTGTACATACAAATGGCAAAGATGAGGAACATATCATACTCAACCTGTGTGAAGATGCAGGTGCTCCATGAAGAGGGATGCAGCTACCATCAGATTGCTACAAGATGCAGATGTAGGCACATGACAGCATATATGATCATCAAAAGATTCCAGCATTCGGGTAACCTGAAAGACAAACCTAGGAGTGGATGACCCAGGTGCGGTACAGCAAGAGACAATTGTGTTGTGCTTCGCCTGTGTCGAACCGACAGGAAGAAAACAGCTCAGAACTGAAGTGACAGTGGTTGGAGCAGTTGGAGTCCAGTGTACAACCAGAACTGGTCATGGGCGGCTTTTCAAACATGGTTTTAAGTTGTGTATTGCAAAAAAAACACATTGATAATGGAGAAACAAAGAAGAGGGAGACGTCTGTGGGATGAAGAACACCATCAGTGGACAAAACCACACTGGACAAAAATTCTATGGTGAGATGAGTCCAGCTTCCAGATATATCCAACCCAAGCAAATGTCAGAGTCTGAAGAAGACGTGGGGAAGAATATGTACTTACTTGGACTGTTGCAACTGTGAAATGTGGAGGAGGAAGTATAATGGTTTGGGGATTCATGAGTGCTGGATGTGTTGGACAGCTAACCATTTGTGAGGGGACGATGATTTCTCCCAAGTATTGTCAAATTTTAGAACATCACATGCTCCCATCAACTCGTGCTCTTTTCAATTGCCTACGTGCTCACCATTGGATCTTCCAATGGGAAAATGCTCCATGTCACACTGCCAGAGCTAGCAAGACTTGGATGAACGAGCATGGAGTCCAGCTTCTGGATTCGCATGCACAATCTCTGGACATGAGACCAATAGAAAATCTGTGGTGCATCATCAAGGCAACATTTTCTGAACGTAAACCAAGAAATATGCAAGAGCTCAGAAGCCTTGTGGTCGACGAATTGAATAATATCACGCCAGAACAGTGCAAACGCCTTGTTGAAAACATGCTAAAGAGAATCCAGACATTGGTGCGTGCATGTGGCTTAGGTTTGTTAAGTTTTTATACATGTTTCTTACTGTATTGTTACCTGTGTTTTGGGGGTTCCGGTCAAAAGCCCTCTAGGTCAAAAGCTCCCAGGACAAAAGCCCTCATATATACTTGGATAATATGTTATTTTCGTAGAAATATTTGAGTAATATTTTTAATTGTGGCATCTAAAAGGTACATATAGGGTTAGGGTTTAGGGTATTAAACTGAAAGTGAGGGTTGTTTTACCTATTTCAAAATAAGAGGTGAGGGCTTTTAACCTAGAAGGCTTTTGACCTACACCCCTGTTTTTGCGCTACATTTATTAAATGTCCTATATTCTTGTCAAATGGCCTAAAAACACATTAATGTGTTTCTTTAAGCTATATTTTAATTTATTTTTTGCTATTCATAAATAAATAAACTTATTAAACAAGATGATGGGAAAATAGAGAAATTTACTAGGTGTTCAAAAACTTTTTTCCACCACTATAATAATTATCATAGATATTACAGTAGAATGTAAATATCACAATTAATATGTACCAATAATATAGAAAAGTGTCACACTAAAAGTCAATGTTAAGAATAGCATAAAACTTATTTGCTTAGGCAGACCTATACAGTCATCAAAGATACAATACGCATTTACAGTACTAAATTATTTACACTTTCTTCACTCATTATGATAGTTAAATTTATTTATATTATGGTGTATCATGTTTATGTTGAATCACAAAAAACACCTATACACGGATATAACGCGCAATAGTATGCACGTGTCCGACTTGCAATTCCGTATAATTGTGTGACAAAATATTTATATATTATGTATAATTTATTAATTATATATATATATATATATATATATATATATATAATCTTGCGATAAAGTTTGGAAATATTTATTCTTCAATATCTTGGTAATATAATCAATACATGATGTTTTGTATTATTCGAAACTACGCCCACATGATTGGTCTCCAAGACAAACAAAATATTCCTAGCAACTGAGTGTTGTGGTATAGTTCTATATCTAGTTGGGCTTCGACTTGTAATGTTTGTTGGTGTTTCTAATGTAGAGTGAGCGTCACTTTTATCATAGCAGCTTCAGTAAGAGTTAACCATTCTACTAACTTGTAATATACAGCCATGTCGTCAGACGTAGGATCGGACGAATTTGAGGAAACTGGAGTGTATCTTGGCGTAAGTTGATTAACGTAACTGATACTGTGATAGTCACACTCGGTGACAGTGTCACTGTCAGTTACGCCAAGTACCATGTTTGGTCTTTTGTACCCAGATTTAACAACTGTCTGTGGTCCAAAATTGAGGCTATTAATATGATATGTGTTGAAAATGTAATTATTGAATTTTTTCAGACCCCTGCTCAGGCTGCTGTGCAAGTCTTCAGTGCAGCCTATGGCATTATTCTTACTCTTAGTATTCAGCTAGATGTTGCCTTTAAACCAAGATGATTCTTAGTTTTTTTATTAGTTGGTCAAAGTTCTTATTCTTTAAGCATTGCCATTAACCGTGAACTCCAAAATTATTAACTTATATCTCAATTTAACTTGAGTTAATTCGGCAATTATTATTACACCTTATTTAAACTGATCATTTTGTAATTAAATTACAAAAGAAAAAAAAGAGTATAATATTGGCCACCTGATAATTGGGATGCTGACCTTAATTAATATCATATATACAGAATATAGAGGTATCGTCTGATTGTTTATTCCCGTCCTGACTACTGTACTTAATTAAACATAACAATCATGACAATGTGTATTCTTCTATAAGCCAAAACTTGTCCGACCTAGATTTGAATGTATTCAGTGATGAGCTTTCAATCACTTCAGTGGGGTGCAAGTTCTAGTCATTTACGACTCTCTGGCTAAAGACTCGCTGCTTCATATTGTTTTCTCAGTGTTGAAATATCTTTTAACCTAAATTATTGCATTTTATCAAGCTCCAATAATACAGTGGTTAGAACATTCCACTACAAGCCTATATATGTATTGTAGGATGTTTCCCAAGAGAAACACACTTATAAATATTGTGTGCTTTATGATTATTGTTTTGTATATTACAAAGTTTGTTAACAACACAAAGAATTTGAAAACTCACTGCTGTAGAGCAAGTGTTGTCACACCTTCCACAAATTAAACTGAAAAGAACTGACAACCAAACATTTATAGAATTCTGTGTTTGCTTTAGTAAACATCAAAGATGCACATTAGTAGTTCATAATTTTGTCTTGGCTGGTTTACACAAACTGATACCAAAAACTTAATTTGGGGCTGGAAAAGTCAATTGGTATTCAGCATATGCAAGTTCTAGCTGCTTCAAATTAATGCTCATAGTAAATGAATGGAGCAATTTTGGACTTCACACATTATGATATGTGCGAATTATGCTGCATACGTGTGTGTGTTGTGTGTGTGTGTGTGTGTGTGTGTGTGTTGTATGTATGTATGTCTATATATATATATATATATATATATATATATATATATATATATATATATATGATCATGATAATTTGTCATTCAGCTTAAAAAATATGTTGTCTGTCTTTAAAACTAAGTTTTACTAAAGGTATGCAACAGTTATTAGATTGTCAACAAAAGAGGTAATGTAATGTTTAAATGTATGATCTATTTGTTTAGGAATATGAAGGTGAGAGAAATGAACGTGATGAAAGACATGGACATGGTAAAGCAACATTACCTAATGGTGATACATATGAAGGAATGTATGAAAATGGTAAAAGAAATGGCCAAGGAACGTATAGGTATGGACATGCTTCTAAGTAAATTAATATAGTAATGATTTTCTGATTCTGTTTTTTTTAAATTTTCTGTAAAGATAATTCTCCAATTCATTGTTCCCATAAAATATCCCTCTGTTTTAACCATATTCCAAACTGTGTATTCCATTAAGACACTTATCCTGAAATTATTATAACTTTATATAGCCACGAATAGAATAGACTGCAACACATTTAAGATTTACCCAAGGTTCACAGATATAGAGAGCTCTAAGCTGTGTTGTACTTTGAAAGTATTTAGCCATTCTATTTCTCTTATTAAAGATACGTATTTATATCATATATTTTATGTGTTGTTGAAATGCCTGTTATAATAAAGAGTTTCTTTGATGAGTATTTTTCTTGTGTATTTTAATATATACTGCTAAAGACAACTTGATGTTTATATTCCATACAGATTTAAAAATGGTGCTAGATATATAGGTGAATGGTTAAAAAATAAGAAGCATGGAACGGGAACATTTATATATCCAGATGGATCAAAATATGAAGGTAACAAATGTTGAATTCTAGTTAATACTTTTTACTGAAATTTTTCTTATATGTTTAGGTGCTAGTTTTCAATTTTTGTCAATGTTTAATACTAATTCATTCTGGTTCTTATGTGTTATTTGTGATTTTCTCTCATCTCTGCAGGAAGTTGGGTTGATGACCAAAGATGTGGCTTTGGCAAATACTACTATATAAATGCCGACACCTACGAGGGTGAATGGCAAAATCATGTCCGGCATGGACAGGGTACATATGTCTATGCTGAGACGGGTACTAAATACACAGGAACATGGAAAGATGGAAAACGTGAAGGTCAAGGTGAACTCATACATGCTAATCATAAATACGTCGGGCCATGGCGAGATGACAGGGTGAGTCAAAAACACAATTTTTTATCACTGCTTATAATAAAAAATAGATTTGGAATATTGTTATGAAGAATGTTTGAAAATATTTATTGTATTAATTCATTGATATGTATATGCTTTGCAGACTGAAGGAAAGGGAAAATATGTATTTGACATCGGATGTATGCAACATGGGGAATATACCACAACCGAACAGGTATATATCAGTTACAGTTCTTCATTACAAATATCTGCTGATCAAGAAATTTATGCACTGTGCTGTAATTACTAGTTTTAGTAATGAATTAGCTGACATGTATATTGATGATATGGTTTGAACATAATGCATATTGATAATATATCCTGAATAATACTGTAATGCCTGGGCAATGGATATAGGATAAAAACGGACAATCACGACCACTGAGCCAGGTAGGGGTTCATTATCTTGGACAGTGATAGAAGCTAGCAGACATGGGGTCAATTCAATTGTGGGATTGGAATTGATAGGCAATTCCAGAATTGGAATTGTTTATCTAAAAAAAATGGAATTGGAAATGATAAATTTGGAATTGGAATTGAAGTTTGCTACCAAATTAATTAAATCTATAAATTAATTTTTTAATTCAGAAATATTTCTTCCATGACAATTCAACTTGGAATATAAACTGTTCGGAGTAGGTATTCCAAGTAGGTACTTGGAGTATGTATTCGGAGTACCTACTCATGGTAAAAAGTAGTAGGTTAAAATGAGTAGATAAAAATGGAATTGCAATTGATAAATTTGGAATTGATCAATTTGATGTGTAATTCGAATTAACCAAATCGAATTGATTGGAATTGACAAAATGGAATTGACCCCATGTCTGGAAGCTAGTAGCTAATTCAGTTTTAAGTAGGACCATTGTAACCTGCATGCCAGTATATCATCTGTGTTCAGTACATGATGTGATATCAGTCACTGATGAACCATACACAAGCTCATGATAATCTCACTGTTTTGGATGGCAATTAATGTGCAGATGTAGTTATCACAGTAGTAATATTTTGATTATGAACTTGTAGTACTGATGCTTGAGTGTAAAATGTTTCATTTGAGATTTTCATTATTTATGTATTCCAGTATTGTTCGGTGTGTTTGTGTGCATGTTTAACGTCACCATAAAATTATTCAAGTGTCTTCCGTTGGGAATTTTGTACAGTAATTCATGTAAACTGTTGCCATGCACATTCATTCACACATTATATTGATGCACGTAGAACATATGTTTGGTCGGATTCCATTTTAATGAATATTATTTATATAAAACACCTTCCTGCAATTGTATAGAAGCAGTAAATGCACAATTGTTTTTAAGTGCTATGAAAAAATTTAATCCACTTAATTTCAGCCTTATAAAAACATATTTGTTGTTTGGGTAGAATATACCTTACTTAAATATGATATATTATGATATTGTATACCATGATCAGTTATTCTCTCCTATACTGTCAGCCTTTTATCATACATATAGGCTTCTGATGAGAATCGTGGTGAAGAGGAAGAAGGTCAAGCAAAGGTCATTCCAAAATGGCGTGCTACACACATAACACAGGTTCTTATTGAGCCAGAAGTTGAAGAGGAGGAGGAGGAGGTGAAGACTGAGGAGGAGCCAACTGAAGAAGTTCAACCCGAAGGTGGTACTGAAGGTGGTAATGAAGTCGATGCTCCAGTACAACCACCCACAGAAGGGGAGACTGCAGAAGATGGTATGCATTA
Organism: Paralvinella palmiformis; assembly: GCA_025642065.1. NCBI lineage: Eukaryota > Metazoa > Annelida > Polychaeta > Terebellida > Alvinellidae > Paralvinella > Paralvinella palmiformis. The sequence goes on from JAODUP010000004.1 coordinate 278,941, forward strand.
TAATGTGTGATACACCTTCATTAAAGTAATGTTTTAACTGATAATATTGTGACACTAATCTAGCATAATAACAATTATTTTTACAGTGATATATATATATATATATATATATATATATATATACATAGATATACATAGATATACATAGATATATATATATATATATATATATATATATATATATATACAGTCTAACCTCACTTTTATACCAACTTTGGGATCTGGCTGAAAGTTGGCATTGTGGTGGGGTGGAATTATAATAATAATGTATATTTAATAAAGCGCCCTTACTAGCAGAAGCCATTCAAAGGCGCTCTACAAATAATATGTAATATAATAATAGCCAAAATAATATGTCTGTAAAAATCCTGTAAGTGATTTAAAAGATAAAAATTATTATCTATGAAAGCGACCTTGAACAGGTGTGTTTTTAGAACAGATTTAAAGTTTTCAAGAGACAGGATGTTTCTAATATCTGCCGGCAACCTATTCCACAAAGTGGGGGCTGCAACACTAAATGCACGATCACCATATGACTTGAGCCAAGACACTGGCACCTGCAATAGTATCTGACTGGATGACCTGAGATTTTGGGATGACTTTCTAATGAATACCAGTTCACACAGGTTCACATTCAGGTGCCATATCATTAATAGATTTATAAGTTATTAATGCAATCTTGAACTAGATATGCTGTCTAACATGTAGCCAATGTAGTTTTTAAAGAATTGGGGTGATATGATCATATTTTCTAGTATTTGTCACTATGGGAGCTGCACTATTCTGAATTCGCTGAAGGCAATTAATGTTATAATCAGATATGCCATATAACAGGGAGTTACAATAGTATATACGAGATATAACAAAGGCGTGGACTACAGTTACAAGTGCTTCTTGTGTCAAGAATGCTTTTAAACAGTTGATGTTCTTAAGATAGTAGTAGGCAGCTCGGCATACTGATGTGACATGTACATACATGTTAATACATTGGTCAAAAATAACCCCTAGATTTTTTACTGACCCATTAGGGGTAATCGAAGATGCACTCATCTGTAATGCTAGTGTCTTTAGGGATTTAACACAATGTGGTGATACCAAATATATAATATTTGTTTTAATATCATTTAGTTTTAGAATATTATGAGTCATCCATAGCCGAATATCAGCAATACAATGTTCTAAATTCTTCAAGGAAGAATAGAAATGAACCCTGTGGTACACCAGATAACAAAAACTGAACGTCAGATAAAATCCCATGAACAGACACTCTCTGGGAGCATTGTTCCAAACAGGATTGAAACCATTCAAGTACTTTTCTTGATGGACCAAACATGTGGGGTGGTTTGTTATGGTTACACATGGCTTTTGATCCTTTATTAAGCCCAACTATCACTTTACTTAATCTATTGCCCATCACACGATCAACAGTGTCATGACCCTGACAGCTTGTCAATCAATTCACAGATTACCAGAAACATTTCATGGTCAGTATGTGGTGGTAATAGCGGGGGTATTTATATGGCAATATATGGTATTCATATTATGTAAGCATTGATGATGGCTGGGGGTGGGGGGGTGGATATGGGGGCATTATCATGGCAGGAAATCGTATCCTTATTAAAGGTTGGTGATAAGTGTGGTTTGTGGCTGTTCGCCAGTGAACGATGGCAGAGCTTGACTGTATATATATATATATATATATATATATATATATATATATTGGACAACTGCAGGTCCTATTTTGTTAATATCAGAATTATATCAGGTTTTCACAGAGTCACATGCACTATCTTGTCATGTTTCAGACCTTACTCTGGTCCTTTCCTAAAATAGTATTTTCACTATGTTTATCTTAACATAGCTCTTCTGTATGCTTCTAAAAGGGCCTGTTTCGGGCCATTTTCGTTTTGCACTCATTAATTTTGTCATTCAATCTTTGATCTTGATATGTCTAACAGTGTCTAGTTAATCTTTTAGCTAAGTCTCATTTAATACATTTTTTTTTGCTTCAGATATATATATTAAATCTGGGTTTTGTTCTGCTGTAATTATTTATGGTAGAGAATTTCCAATTCAGTGGTCAGGAGTGACTTTAATCTGTTAAATGTTTACATTCCATTTTCCCCTACAATTTTACATCTTAATTTTTAGATATTATATTCAGACTGTTTTATTCCAGCTTAGTATTGTGTCTCTCAACAAATGAAGGTTTGTGATTTGCTTATTTGGTAAGCCAATCAGATCACAGAACACACACACACACATCTATGTTACAGTTAGTGTGATTTGACACTGCATGTGCAACTTGATAATATTATTAAGTTGCATGTCTCCATTATCAAGCATTAAGTAATGTACTTTAGCACTGACTCATATTGAGGCAGAATTGGATGTTATTAGTAATACAGATTGGAGTCCACTGACTAGAAGATAAGCTTGGATCTTATGTGGCCATAGCTGACAAGAGCCATGCACTAACACGTAGCTTCATTGTGAATGCCACATGAGTCTGGTTATCATGATCTCAATAATAGCTACATTAATTAATAAAAGAATTAATTAAATAAATGAGTAGTGACCAAATTTAACACATTGAAGCCAGAACTCAAGTTCTCCCATAATCAGATGTTGTGAAATATGTTCACTTTTATCTAGGTAGAGGTTTAAATACTTTACCATCCACATTATGAAAGCTATTTGTGGTGGCTGCTTTTCATGTTGATGATTGATTGTTAAATGTGCAGAACATTAATCTATGCCGAACAGTAAATGAATCCCAGTTTTATCTGTCATTATAAGCACTGTATTTGCGATTATAGTGAACATTATTTAGCTGGAATGAGCATAAAGGGATGATAGTTCTGCCTTTATTGGCAGTTATTTTAACCACATAAGCTATATGTGTACCATTTGACAAAATTTGTAAAATAGTTTATTTATGTTGAAACAAAAACACACTGTGTTTATCTTAGTTTAGTTTTGAATGTCTGTAGTTTTTGAGCACACATAGAGGCTTAGTTTTTTTTTTAAATTTAATTTAAATCCTATAGTTATTGTGTATTTCATGCATGCAGCAATTATACATATTCAGAATTATATATAACCATAACCAATAAGCTTTTCCTGAGAGAGAGCATTTTGAGCATGAAATTATAAAGAACCGGTAAAATGCTTTACACTTTATTGTGATCATAAGATATGATCAATCTTTGAGGGTTTTAATTTCAGAAGAATTCAGAATTATTTTGACAGGTTCTAGTATTATCTAATCCATTTTCTTCACTGGGGTGTTTAATATAATTTGGTATCATATTGAAAATCGAGACTCATCCTAGCATTTGTACAGCACGTACTTTGGCCTGCCATATCCGAACCATGTGAACTGAGAACTCGACACTGCATGAAAGTCACAGTCAGCAGCCAAATTAATGCAGGATCGTGGGGTTTGAGACTTGACAAACAAATGCCATAAACTCATTTAGTTATTTCTACAAACCAATTAAGAGATTAACTCTCAGGTTTAAAAAACTAGTCATATTTTAATTAAGTAAAAGTGGGTCTTAAAGACAGTTTTGTTACATGTCTAGGAAATTAAAAGAATCAAAGTATCCCATTTTAAGGTGATTGCAATGGTTCACTCTTAAACCACTTATTAATATACATGTTCTTATGGAACTTTTATACTAAAACAACCAAACACTGTTTATATGTATTTATTCCAAGGGGGAACAAAAATTCTGTCTGAATTCAACTTCATTTCAACTGGCGAAAATCTTAGTGTTCAAATTCAACTTTTCTTCAACTTGGATAATTTTGTTTTACACTCAACTTTTCTTCATCTAACAAAAAAATCTTTGAATTCAACATTTTTCAACAAGGTGTGCCACATTCAACTTTATTTCAACTGGATTTGTAATATTCAGCTTTATTTCCACTGTTGAATAAAAGTTGACTTGCGTTGGTTGAGTTTCATCTTTAGATTTTTGTATGGTAAATGCCTTCATCTTGTAGTGTTGCAGAAAGGTTCATATTAAAATAATTAATAATAAAATAATTTATTTTATAAAATCTTAACTTCAGCATCTTAGTGACAATGATGACATAGAAGCCAAAATTCTATTATTAAACATATTTAGCAAATATGTTAAAGAAAGATGCAGCACGTCCTGTCATATGAAGATATGTTCTTGCACAAATCAGCCAAAATATAAACATGGTGTTTTTATGATTGAATTTTAAATTTAAATTATGTAAATGAATAGTTATTTGTATTTACTTGTCAGTAATATATTTAATAAAAACTTTAATTGTTGACTTAAGTCCATTGCTATCATTTGAATAACATGTGAGAAACAAATGGTGGTATTCTGCTAACAAGTGTCCTTCATGTTGTAACCAATCCGGATCTCAGGAGACCATCGGTGGTGAAGATTTCAAACCTGAATCATTTGGGATAGAAAAAGTGCAATGTTTTGTCAAAGATTGATATAACTGGACGCTTATAATTTGCTCCACTGTTGATTTGAGTGACATACCGGTAACTGAAAGAAAACAGTTTGTGATATTTTTTTTAAATTTAACTTGACTGGTTTAGACACTTTTTAATTTCAGATAACCAGCTTGATTTTTTACTGCAAAGTAGCTACTAACATCTCAGTAAACAATGGTAATGCCAGTCATATGTTGTCTCGTCTGTGTCTCCTGTAACTGTGTCACTTGGTGTAACATGTATTTTAAACATGTGCTCTCCGTCATTCATATATTTGTTATTTAACAGTTTATTCGGTGTCCGGTGAAATTATTCTATGCATTATTAGTAAATTCTATGCTTAAGTCTTTCAAGGAGATAATTAATACTAGGCATACATTACAAAGGATGTTCAAAGGGAAAGTCATGTTCCAGAATATTTTATTCATTTTGAACATGATTATTGTTTTGTGTTTTCTTTTTTGAATTTCCTCTCTTATTGTGTTCAGTTTGCATGATGACCTCTTAGAAATTTTGTATGCACTACAGCCTTATATGGTGTTGTTTAGAAACTATAATGTAGTGTTTTTTTCTGTATAGTCTTGTATATCAGCATTTCATTGTTACAGTGTGCTTGATTCAAAACTAATGTTCAAATAATAGTTATAAGAATGATTGCCTAACAAATTTGAATGGACTGAACTAGTCCAAGTCCTATTCAGTTATTGACTTTTAAAAAGTACACAATTTACACAGGGGTAGGTTTTAAAATTAGATAAGCATTTACATCATCTTCACTAACTGATACATTCCTGTGTTAGTTTGTGTAAACAATTGGCTCAACTATTTACACATCCCAGTAAGAACGCGTTTTTGTTGTTTATTTAGCAGTCAAACCATCAGAAGACAATGCTGAGGATGCTGGTGGGGAAGGTGGCGAGGCCGAAGAAGCAGAACCTGCAACAGAACAAGAAGATGCTGAAGCTGCAGAGCCTGAAGCAGAAGCAACAGAGGAACAGGAACCATAGAACGACAACATCGCTTAGACACATAATTAAACACAGTTTTGATGATCAGTTCAGTAAAAACAAAATCAGCATCAGATTGTTTTTGGTGTTGTTTTTTTTGTCTTTTTTCCCCTTTTTAAAAAAATTTAGCATTCATTAATCTGTATTTCATCCTGATGTATATAGGTCATTTATATAGTTATTTGGTTGTTCTTCATGCGCCATCTGGTTTTACGACATCCGTTCTCAATATTTGTTTAGCTTGAAAAGATATTTGTTATTGATAATTATGTGCTGGTTATACAGTGTATGTAAATAAATATTTATAATGCTATCCATTATTTGATGTTTTGGGGTGAGCTTTGTGGACTGGGATCTGAGGACTGTTTTTAAATTTGCCATGCACTGTTATTCAAAAGATTGCTGCCAAAAATATCCAACAGAATGTCACAAATCGATGTCATAAGCATCAAGTTTAACAAGCAGCATAAGCAAGCTTAGAAACATCTTAGATGAAAAAAATAATATTTAGGTAATTAATACTAAATAATTAAATGTTTAGAAAGCCATCAGTAATTCACAATATCTTCTTCACAGCTCACACATATTTTCACCAATTTCATAAAAAGTCAGAAGAAATCCACACTAAGAAAGGATGGTCTAGATTCAAAAGATCAAATAGTGCACCTATACTAAAGTATCTAATTGTCCTCATTTCCAACTACTCCTGTATTGGGGTTATGGGGGAAATTTCCTGCTTCCCCATGAATTTCCATTAAGAGATTTCTGAAAAATTATTTTAGAGAATCCTCTCACTTTGATTGTAAACTAAGGTACACTTGAAAAATGCTATAAATACATCTTCCTGAATTTTTATTATAAACAATATGGACTTGAATTTGTTGGTAAAATTACAACTGAACAATCAGCCCACGTCCCATATTCATGTCCTCAAATAAATCGGTGTTCTAGTACCAAAAATGCATATGCATGTCTGGTAATGGCTGGGCTTCTGGTGGCTCTGCCATTCGGCGTGTTGTTCACAGAGCGCATTTTCCTGAGATTCTCGCTATTTTGATGTCGATCTTGGCACGAAAACAAGGACGTGGTGCATCCCATAATTCTATCAATGCCATGCATATATATGTCTCCCTTTTCTTCTAATATCCTATCCAATTTTATTTAGGGTTAGGTTTATGGCTGAGAAGCATGTGATATGTAGGTTTCCCACCAATGAGCGCGAACCTGAAGGCCATAAATTAAATAAATCTTGATAAAACTTTTCTACAAGCGTGTCCAAATTTCTAATTGCTATATTATAGTCTATAGACCTACAGGTCAAACGTTAATCATAGAAACAAAACGTGGGCAAACTACAGCGGCTAAGATTGCAAGATGCGATAAGATATGTACACATTTGCAAGCCGCCCGTACATACACTGATACAGATATGTTGTTTGTTGTGCATGTATAGCAATATATCAAGATGTTTGCTTCGTATTTTAAAGGCCTTTCTGTTTTAGTGGACTGTCATTTTATAACGTGGCCCAATTTTACCTTCCATGATTACAAACACTTAATATTAATAAAGACTAAATGAAATTGATAATAATTAAAAAAATTCTAGAATAGCATTTCCTAATCATAATGGAACAATGCATTACCTAACGCACTAAAACTATAAACATACCACCATGACACCTATTTTGAAATTATAGAATATACTTGTAGCAAAAAAGGACGATTCAGAAGTTACAGTGGTCTCAACCCTAACCTCACATTTACATAGGTACCTATGTAAATGTGAGGGCTTATAATAGTTGATGAGCTGGTAGAAGTCTAGAACAATCCTAAAATGTTGTCCAAATTATCGCTAAACAACATTCTCCCTCGTGTTCAAAAATCATCACGTTGAGACTGGAAACTCACTGGTACTCTAACTGATAAACTCAGATCTGCTAAGACAGTTTGGAGGAAAGCAGAAAGAACCTGGCACCAATCTTCCTTGATGGTATATTTCCGAATATACAGGGATCTCTGTAAAAAATAAAATACACTACTATTTGAAGAGAAGTGTTTCTATTCCACAAGGATAGAGAAATGTGGAAAACGTCAAAACAAACTCTTCAAATTAACTTGGAATTTGACAGGTAGTAGTAACTCAACTGTAAATCTTCCACATTTTACTTCTGCTGAACTCCTGACGGACAAGTTTAGCAATGTTTTAATGGGGAAAACAAGAATCAGCAGGAATAAGATCGATTTCTGATTCCCCAAATAATACCTGCAATAACTCCATGGATGCGGATATTGTGTTTTATGGGGTAATGCTCAGAATGTTTTGACCAACTTCTGAAGTTGAGGTCATTGGGATAATCACCAAATCTATGTGCTCGTATTTCATCCTCAGTTGAAGCTTGTATTGCACACATAAGTATTTGGGTGATTATGCAGCAACATGCTAAAATTGAATAAGGATAAGACCGTATTCATTTTTTTCTCTCATGCAATCAACATATGTGGATAAAACTAAGAATCTTCACATATGGTAGGATCCACTTATATAAATTCTTCCATATCTGTGAGAAATCTAGGGCTTATATTGGATAGTATTCTAGGAATGGAGAAACAGCTATATAGGTATATACTCGTGTATAGGCCGCACTCGTGTATAAACCGCACCAAGTTTTAGGACCAATAAACCCCCATACAGTCGAACCCGTGTATAACCCAAAAATTCGTCATCATCACTATTTTCCATTGAACATTTGTTGTATTTGTTTATGTGTCAGCACGTCATTACACACGCTCACACATTTCGATAGTAATAACACGTCTTAGATAGACCAATAATAAAATCTGCCTCTAATAGTTTATGGAGGCGGATCATTTGACACCTCTAGATAATAAATCATGTGCTGGTCGTTCCCAGACGGCCTTGGTACCAGCGGCAGTCTGACCCTGACTACATTACCCATAAATTATTACTTGACAACAGGCCGACACCAAGCTACTCACAGATGGTTATCACAATTAAGTTTGGCTTCTAAAGACAACAGTGAAAACACACCTAATTAGTTTTTTTAATGTTTATATATTCATAATTAATGTTGTAAAACAATTTTATTGTATTTTCCCCTAAATTATTCCAAATATTACCTTCTCTTTTAGTCTGACCCGTGTATAAGCCGCACCTGCTTTTGGCGGCTATTTCATGGTATCAAAAGTGCGGCCTATACACGAGTATGTATACGGTATTTATCTTGTATTGCTTGCGATCGCATTTAATTTGAATGGCAGCATGAATATTTAATTTTCAGTGGATTTGAGTGAAAAGACAAAAATAGTTTATATTTGATTTCTAATTATAAAAAATATATAGTCTCAGAATTCTTTAGCAACAACATATTGGAACATAGCCAGTTAAGATGCCGGTATTTATATGATATTTTGTGTATTCAGTATGTGTTGGTTATGACGTTTCCGCCCCCCCCCCCTCTCTCTCTCTGTGTCTTACCGGTCAAGTGAGTGAAGGCTTTTACTGGCTAAAGTATTTGATCTACTCTGAACAAGTTACCCAAGGCGTGATTCCAATAAAAGCGGCAGACAGTTTCAAAGCAATATTTTTAGTAGATAGAAAACACGTTCTACCAGTCATCTATGGAGACAACAATAAACTGTAACTGAAGTTTATCATCGAGCATTTGGATGGCCAATATTTTTACTCCCAGTCCCAAAATGTGACTGTATGATCATCCAGACGACTTTCATTAGTATCAGGAATAAAACAGACCTGTCTGTCATTGGTTGCTATTGTTTCCATTACTTTCTTAGTCAACGTTTTAGTCATAACAGGATCCAGCTGCTGGAGGGGGGAGGATGAAATCTCACTGAACTCTCCATAAAGTATGGGATACTGCCGATCAATGAAATCGAGAACTACAGGTATAATTCTAAGATAAAGTTTATTATAGAAGGCTATAAAAATAGTATTAAGTTGCACGAGGTTATGTTAACCTATTTCCTATTGAACTGTCATTTATCTTTCATCCTCATGACCATCAACCGATACTTAGATATTTCATAACGACAGGTATAGCTATCTGATACAGACGACAGATCTTGTTTTCATTGGAAATATCTTTCCCACTTCGTCACTAATTACAAACAAAATTAACTGGACAGCTCAATAAAAAACGAACATTTATATGAATGGATTTTCGAAAAATTGTGGGGAGGGGTTATTGTTTGCCTATTTTTATGCCAGACTCCTCGATATCGCTGGAATCATGAAGAGCAACACCATAGAAAGAACTCACCAATGTTATCAACAGAATTATGACATAGCAATAATTGAGTTGTCCAAATTAATTTTTGTTCATCCATTTTAGATAGCTCTCTGGCTAAAACGACGATAATCACCGACTGTTGTTAGCTTGCCATTTACAACCACTACTAATCTGATAATAAATTGAGCCAAAATATTTCACAAGGTAATGAATGACAAATAAAGGTCTCCATTCTTGGACCAGTTGACTCCATATCCTACGTTTGTGCCAACTGCACTAGCAGTTCCCCAAAATGAGACGAACCCCATCTCGACTACCTTCAATCCGTAAAAATGAGCATTCACAAGCAGGGAAACAACTGTATATAATATATTTATTATGTAAACATTAATATTTCAACAATATACAATTGTGCATTATTTTACACATGAAAACATGTTCTCCCGAAGAGAATATTTACAAAACAATTGGGGACCAATGACATTACAGAAGGTCCCACTATAGTTCTCACTGGTTTATTATCATGTCAGACCAAGATCACTACATACACAGTACACAGGCACCAAGATGCTGCCATTTCAGATCATCGATCATTAATGATGGATGTGTAACAATGCTTTACTTGCTGGACACCAACAGGAATGCTATTTAGGATATGCCTCTCTCTCTCTCTCTCTCTCTCTCTATATATATATATATATATATATATATCATACATACACACCACACACGCAAAAACATTACATACAACAGTTGTTTCAGTTTAGTCAGCACAGATCATAAACAAAGGCAGTAAGTGTTGAATTGCTCAAGTGTTCAGATCACTTCAAGATGTAATTCGTTTCAATAATTCCAATGTCACCTTATTTCTCCTAATGTCTTCCAGTCAGGATTCAGCAGATTCAAACTGATAATTAGAAATTTAGTGTTTCAAGTCATTCCTGCACATTCTTGAACAAAAAACCTCATATATTATGGCGTGAACACACACAAACACTATTATTTGATGCTCTAATGTCAGAGAGAATTACTTCCAGTCTACAAATGAAGAAATAACAGCAGAAACAATTACCTGTTGCTCAAACCAGATTCTCACTGTGCAATACATAACAAGATGCTCTGTACCAATTAAACTGTACACAACTAAAAAACTGTTCATTTGTTTAGGCAACATTCATGTTTAGAATCATGCAACGTAACACACATGATGCACCACAACAGAAACATTCAACCAAGTCAATGTAAATGTAGTTGTTTTATGGCCACTTTTGTGCACAAGGTAGGCTAAACGGGCTGAGCGACCTCTAACGGTAATGAGGCGAAGTGAAAGATGAAATGCCCTTCTGATATAGCCCAGCCGGGGTTTGAACTCAGGTGCTATAGATCTGTGGCCAACTGATCTATGCGCTGAGTCAAGGAAAAATGCATGGATTAGACAAGTTCACAACAAAAAAATATATATCGCATTTGTGTGATTCTAATGAAAAAAAGTAAGAAACTGAAGCAGTATATTAACATAATGATGACATTTCTCACAGATCAGATGTTTTAAAATAAGCATGTAAATAAATGATGTTTTGTTAGTGAAGTAAGCAGTTACTTCATCATGATCTAAGTGATGCAATTTATAGCCTTCTATTTAACTTCCACCAACTAGTCATATTGTTGTAATGTGAGCAGGCAAAAGCAGATTACAACTATGATTCTAAAACTGGGTCTCACTGCATAGATATAAACATTTGTCTTTCACACACACACACACACACACACACTAGTTACTATTTCAAAAGCACTTTCTTTAGTATTGCAGGCTGCATACCAGCTATGCTGGTTACCCCACTAATTGTTGAAATTCCTGACGATGGTATGGTCGTGACACGCTCCAACGAAGCCAGTGTTAGTGGGCTTAGTGCCTGGGCTGCTGTCATGTTCTCTCGCAGATCAATCTCCATCATGTCAGACTTTTTCTTCTCCACACACTCCTGCACTAATCGATTTAACTCGCCTGCTGAATAGCCCAACAATGTCTTGAGATCGCAGACAAATTTGTAAACAAACCTCTTCCCGTGCACTTTTGCAATCATATCACCATCGTAGTAATAACGCAAAGCCCTTGACAGCTTCTCGTAGTTCATGGATGGCTTATTTTTTCGTTGGCCCCACAGCTGGGCAACAAACTCAGGATTACTCAGTTTGAATTCTCCATCATCACCAACCCAGTGAATGATCTCTCTGTAGTCTTTGTCTGTTAACAACTCCAGAAGGAACTGCCACAACTGGATCTGACCATTATTACCTGTTCGATTGCCAGGATGCATTCTATCACTTGGGATGGTGATGCTGCGTGGCTTACGGGTGATGCCTTTGTTCCGGCTTAAACCTGTCAAGAACAAAATCATGACATTACTACCACAATGGAAACATTTACAAAGCACTGTCAGAAGTATATAATAATGCTTCTGATATTTTCAAATAACTGTGTGCTAGCAGACATTACTAAAAATTAGCTGCTGCTAACTGCACATCAAATCACCACTTATCCTGTTAAAAATTTAACAAAATAATTCATTTTTAACCATGCTTTACCCAAAGAGGTTTCATACTTAGCTGTTTAAGAGCATGCAAATAAAAAGATGCGTTGAAGCTATTGAACAGGACACATACAAATATTTAAAGTACTGAAATATATTTAACAGGTGCACTTGAATAAATTTTAAAATAAACTATATCCACATGTGAATGATTTGGTATATATTAGAATTTGTTACTACAGTTAACCTTTCCTGCAGTGAGTATATGTGGTATTAAACTCATCATTTCAGTCCATGTCTTGAAGTAAGCAATTGTTACCAAAACTGCTAATGACTGTCATTGGGTTTTAAAATGATACAATACCATTTGATCAAAGCAAATTAGGATATTACCATACACATTTCTTCATCATCATTATTCAATACCAAAAGGTATTCTTAACATCAAAGGCATTTCAGAAGACACCTGACTTATAATGCTAGACACAATGAACTGAATTACTGACGTGTTATAAGAACTGGCAAAATAATTATGGCTGACAAAACACAGGTTGTCTCCTGAAGTAGTTGATACTAGATTTCTTAAATCCATATCGGTTAGTCGCAAATTTTAGAACACTCCTACAACATTCTTGGCATCACTGTCTGTGATGAATGCGTCAAAGTTGCAAAGTATCTGTAGTTGACCGGAGTTACTGCATTTAAGAGGCTATTATATGGAGTATCCGTGATCCGACTCATACAACACAAATGAGACCAAAATATTATATTGCACTCTTATCTGTTGTTGCTAGTAAAAAGGAAACAAAGAAGCACCCAACTACTATGATATGTATCATGCTGGACCATCAAGTGCTACTCAGTGGCATGCCTATCAAGCGATGCTACAGTAAAAATAATGTCACACTGTCACCAATTTATGTACTCTGCAAATCACCCACAAAAATGAAAATTATCTGCTAAAACCACCTTGTCCATTTGAAGGTTTTATAGACATGTTACATTAATTTATAACAAAGTAAGGAATGATATACCATAGGTCCCGGCCATTAAGTCAAGGACAGTTTTTAGTCCTAAAATATCATGATTTATGGTAGTACTGCCCAATAAGCCGACCATAAAATCTGAACTATTCCCTGCAGTATTTCCAGGTGATGTTTTGAAAACAGAAAATAATTTTGTTTTCATAATTCATTATTTATACCAATGTGTTTTGTATATGGTCAATAGATAAAGGCAAATTATTTAATCGTTTACACAAACTGTTAGCGTGTAAGTAGGACCTCAAACTTAAATTAACGGCATGATTAAACATTCAATGAACCACATATGAAGTTAATGACTTAGAAATAATTAAACATATAGTCAATTACTACTGAGGCTTTGATGGTACGTTTTGGTCACTAATGCGGCAATAACCAAGACAATGTAAATTACCGCTAACACACTAAAAATTTCCTGATGACTGGAATACTTGACACTGAAATAGCACTGGCCATTAAGCCAACCCCCCCAAAATAAGGGTCAAAATGTTGACACAGAGTCTCAGCTTAATGGCCGGGACCTACAGTATTTAAATTATGGCACATTATCAGGAATGTAGTTTCTTCCACTCACCCACAAGTACATTTAGCATTATATATGCTGTGTCAAAAAAATTAGGATACAAAATGGATAAAATGTGTAATATAATATATACATTGTTGACAATGTATTTCAAAATGAACATAATAAAAAAATTAAAATGTATTTGTACTGATATAAAGTTTGGTCATATAATGTAAAAATAAAAGTTAAATTTAATTTCTGAGAAAAAAAATGATATTATTAGCAGAGCACAGTTTGATTCCTGAAGTGCAAAGGGAGATCCAAGATCAATATGTTAATATACCTACACATATATCATCATCAGTGCCAAAAAGCAAATAAGAACTGGGCATGGTTTTTATATATTTCTTTACAACAAATAAACCAATCTTTAACTCAGTCACACCAGCTATTCTCAAGATCAAAAGAAAACAAATTTGGTAAAATATTGTTTAAAGGGATAGTTCACCTTCATTTCAAATTTTCAGGACTAATACAGCTATGCTCACAAATATCATAAATGATATTAAAATGTGTAAACAATCATCCACACATTAAATAATCCAGTTCAACGTGGTGTTTAATTGACTTTTAATGGCCTGTGTCAGACAGACAGAAACCGGAAGCTTCTGAATGCTGATGTCACTTGAACACAGCAGTTTGACCAGAAGTCTGTAGAGCCCATACAAAAGCATGTAAACAAGTGTGAACAAAAATATTCCACAATTACCTTGTTAAAATTATGTCATAAATGACATACAACTATATCAGTTTAAGCCGGAAGGAACCTTAGAAGAGGAAGATGATTCCAATTGTTTTGAAGAAAGCAGAATGGTGGAAGAAACCTCTAGGAGACTTGAGTCTGTGTGAACTAATGCAGGATATGATACTAAAAATGTGCCGCACTAGCCACCATGGCTAGTGGATTTTGTGAAGTACTAGCCAGGTATTATTATACTGATCCCAATTTTGGGCGGATGTGAGCCTAGGTGAGCAAAACAAGTGCAGAGTGCTTGCCAGCATGGTCCAGGGGAAAAACGTTTACAAAATATTTCCAATTTTACATCAAAATATGAAAGGTCAAGGTTGTGTCAATAACAGCATTTCACTGAGTTTCTAATTCATTCTGTAAATGCCTGCTTGAGGCCTGGTGGCACTGTGTAAGTAAAGTGGGATCAATAAAATGAATATTCCATAGCACAGCATTCGTCTGAAAATTATGTCAAGAAAAAGTGGGAAAACAGCTGAATTAAATTTAATTAAGGGGTTAGATTTTCCTGGCAACCATTTTAGACTTTCTGCTCGCCAATGGTACCAAATGTTAGCAGATCATTTGAGACTTGCTGGGAGATAGATGCACTCGCCATGGTGAGTGGTCAATTTCAAACCCTGCAATGGATTCCAAGAAGGAATCTCTTTGTTGCCAATCTGTACAAAACTTGAACTGTATTTTAGCTGATTCAAATCTGAAACGTATATCACAACATCCCAAATGGCTGAGATATTAACGCTCAAGGGAAACTATAATCCACGTCAGTCTAAAGAGTGCTCATATGATGTCAGAGCATTTGAATTTTCTCCTTCCTGCCTTCGAATCTGACTTCTGATGCAGCGGTAATGGCAGCCCTTGAGTAATTTTGATTATTTCCCTATATCTATGATATCAGGTATTTTTGGTGATTATTATTGGGGAATGTTGGGTTACTGTTCTAAGCATAACATATTTATGAAATTTTTTCTGTTCCTTTAAAGGTCACAGGAAAAGAAATTTCATATTTTTCATGGTAGATATAAAATACAAAACAATTATTTTATTCCCTATCAGATGCACAAAATAATTTGATAAGCTTTCATATTTCTATTAAAATTTTCACAAGCCATTGCTAGTGTGTACTACGTTCGCTAGGGATTATCATATGATGTCATCTTTGACAACCTTCACATAGTGCCTTAGCTTTGTTACAAGCATCCTGACCAGTTGACAGACAAAATGTCAGATTCCGACAAAGGTTAGAATCTTCTCAGGGATATCAAGCCCTACAACTTTAAATCACTCGCGACAAAGGTACCAGACAGTACCAATTATGAAGAATTAACTTCAGCAAGTGCAGACGTGAACCCAGAGCAGTCACCTGTGCAGCTGACACCCGGCACTGGTCCACAACTTTTGAACTCTATTTTCAGCCTATTAAGGCATAAATGAAGGTTGTGGCAATGTAAAGTTCAGTTATTATTTTATTTTGTGGCATTATTTGGTTTATATCTGTTAAAAATGAATAAATAAAAAACATCAATTGCTCATTGAAGACCGAGACATAACACAATAAAATCACATGACATAACATGCAAAGCCTCATCCCTGTTTTCAGCCTACACAATAACACATAGTTTCTACATTGGTATGAAGAGCCGCTTGTTTTAATTCAATAATAATAATTAAACACTTTGAGGAACGTATGTTTGTTATTTCACCATGTTTGACACAATCAATTGCATATGACATGAATAGTGTCAGATTCACAGAAGATGCCATTCTAACTATATTTTGTCAAACAGCATGATGCTAAGCCCAAACAAATCAACAGTTTGGCAAGTTGGCTGCACTCTGTTCATGTTTCACAGCCAATCACGTAAACGTGGCTTGTTTTGTGAGAATGAATGCATACTCCATCAACTGGCAGATCCATTTGCACAATTATAAGCAGCACAATACACCATTTTACTCATTTAACAAAGACAATATAGAATACATAACACAGGTTAAACAAGGCCATGGCAAGTGCTTGGCAGTTTTGTTTGTCAAATATGACATCAAGTTTTGTGAAGATTCTTAATTAAAGATGTAGCATACTTGTCGATGTGAGATGCTAGCAAAGCAAGTTTTAAAACCACTAACTTTATGTTTAGGAAACATTTAAAATATATATCTGACTGAAATTGATAAATAACATTGACATTTTGACTAATTTGGGAAACCTTTTCCTGTAACCTTTAAGAAGTAAAGATTACTACATGATAACATCTTCAAATAACTAATCTACAAGTTAGCTTTAAATGACAGTAAAACCCAAAGTGGATTAGGAAGTGGAAGCCGCTGTTTAATCCTGTTTTTTCCAAGTTGTGAAATAACAAGCCCTGAATTGTCATGGTGACTCCGACATAATCATATCACTTCAAATAGATTGATATTTTCCCATAACTACTCAGTAAAGTATCAACTACCAGCAAGCTGTGAAATTATATTCCAAGAATATATAGCAGTAACACCTAAAGCCATATATATATATATATATATATATATATATACGCATGTACACACCTTGTCCTTCTGTTGTTGATACAGTAATTGTTGTAACAGCGTGTGGCGTAGGCTGCTGGATGACAGCTGAAATAAAACAGAAAAAAATTAATTCTTACATTTGGTGTGTACGGAGAATGGACAAGTAAGGTTCAACAATTCAGCACAAGTTAGTCACCTACTGCCATTCTCTTTCAGTCACCTCCTCTGACACGAAGGAGAATACAGCAGGCTGCCAGTTCTAAACTCGATGCCCATTAGGTACCACCAAGTAGTAAAAATATACTGGCTATTAATCAGTCGTATTGTACCGATCATTATTAGGTAACCAGGTTAAGTAACAGGACACAGAAGCAGGTAAACCTCGGATTCGAATCGAGACCATTGTGTCCACTATGCTCAGTGAATATGGATAACATAGGTCAGATTTCAATCTTACTGTACACAACACTTACCTACAAATTTACACTTGCGCAGGAGTTCTAAGTGTGTCCAAAAGATGTCACCTTTGTCATTTGGTATGTACCTGACAAACTCATCATGTCGTAGGCCACACAACTCTTTGCCATTCAAATTGAAATTTGTCACATCCACTCCTTTCAAAGAAAACTCCTTAACAGCCCATTGTAACCAGTGTTTAACATGAGCTGTATTCCAGAGCTGTGGATCTGTAACAAAAATTATGAACAATACTAAACAATGTTGCAAAATGGTAGTTTGCTTTTAAAGAGTGGGATATTCTGTGTTTTGTCTAATTTCCGAAAGATGATATATAACAAAAGGAATACACTTTAATCATTAAATTAAGATAATTAACCCGCTTAAAAAAATTACATAAATATTAAAGATGCCTATCACAACAAAGTAGTTAACACCATTCTATGCATTCAGTATACAAGTATAAAATGCATATCATTATATTATGTGGCATCAGAAGATTTATACAAATTGATACATTATTCTAAAGTCTCTTTAATTTGTTCTGCAAAATATGACACTATCTAAATATCCCAAATATGTATTATGTTTTTTAAATGATTATTAAGTACATTGCTAATACAGAGAAAAAAACCTAACAATTTATAAATGTACACACAAGAAACTGGCTGTAGGAACCCAGATGTAAACTATATGATGTGTATACTGAAGACACTTTTTATCAACCAATCTTAGTATACACTTATTTTAATGAGTCATTAACTCATTGCTAGAAATGGAGCCTTCGAGAACCAATGAAAGTACTTACCCAATGGAATTTTGAGTCGTTCCTGTTCCTTCCTGAAGTTTTGATCAACAATCCATCTCGTAACATTCTCTGCCTCTTCAGAGAATGGTATCACAACCTTGTGGGTAACTGCTTTAGGTGGTGATGGAGCAGGAACTAAGGAGGTAAAAATATAGCATTTATTACCACTTTGAAGATTTGCCTTGGCCTATGGCAGAGGGAACATGGTGATGTTTTGAGTTGGTGAAATTTGGACTGATGATAATAATTACTATGACCAAAATATAATGAAACATTAAACATGCTGTTTATCACAAGTAACATGATCATCAATCAGATTAATTCACTTATGAGAACATTTATTTTTTGGCAATATTCCGCTAATCTTCCTACCTGGCTCAGGTTCCATCTCAACAATTTCTTCAGCTGGTTTTAAAATATCCACAATATTTAGTCGTGGTTTCGTGCCTGCAAAATAACAATACGTTTACCTCAGCTACGAAGTAAAATGATCATATCAAGAGTACAGATTATAAAGTCTAATTTAAGAATACAATAAACTGAATACAAAGTACTGAAAAAAAACCCAGTCTTGGCCAATATTAGAACAAAAATACAGCGACTGTGCCAACTGGAATTTAACATAATATTGATAATAGTTGTCACAGTAATAAAATGGGAAACAACAGGTGAACATAAAACATGAAAAAAAATTGGTATGCACAGAAACTAAGGAGGCCTATTATAGCATTTAAAGGGTTTGCCAGATATTTTTTAAATGCAAATATTTCAATGAAGTATCAAGTTTATTTTACCTGGAAATGTAAAAAAAAAAACATTTACAATATTCCAACTTTAAAGGAAGTACTCAGTTAACAAAACCTTCCTCAGTTGATTAACCTATACTCAATACTAGTAAAATCTGTTCCATTATAGCAACATTCATTTAATTTATGGAATCATAAACTCACATACAATAATTATTATTATTAATCCAATAAATACTGACCAGGGTGTGATTTCACTTCAACATTTATCTGCACCATGCCACTGCCTTGAACACACTGACTGACTAAATTCTTTGTTGGCTCCAGCTGAAAGTGGTCAAATCAATTAAGACAGTGCCAATTAAAGATTTTCCAGGACAAAGTATACAAGATTCAAAGGCAATAAATCAAGATGCATGTGAAAAAGGATATCATGTTTATTCAATATATGATCAATTATTGACATTTTTATGATACAGCCTCCTCCTGACCCCTTCTAGCTGTGTCTGATTCACCCACTTTTATTTAAATTTTAAATAACATAGGATATCAAGACCATGTACCGGTGCTCTTTTTCTTCTACAATTGAAGTTTTCTTCTACAGGCATAATATTTATCGACATACTTTCTAGTAACAAGGGAATTTTTCCACAGCCAAAATTTTGTCCTGAACATTTCCTAACTGTAAAATTCAAGGACATTTCCAGGATGTGTGGGCACATGCACACACACATATACTGCCAAGAAAACAGTGATGATTCAATAAGAAAGCAACATTAAAACCATATCACAGAGGGTATAGCATTGTTAAGAAGCACTATCATACCTGTATGGTGTCTTGTAGCCAAAACTCATGCTGTGCTAGAGAACACTGTAATCTGGCTTCTAACAATTTACGTAGTTTTGTCAATGGCTCAGCTATATCCATATGCTGTACAATAACATTTTGATATTGTAATAAGTCTTCCATATTCTCTGTCTGTAAGAAAAATACATTGATATGAGTGATGGCCATCATTACATCTATGTATCATTCCATAAAAAATATCAGTTCTTATCAATTGAAGTCGGTTACCAATAAAACCCTGTACAATTCTATTCTCCACAACAAATTAATCTCTACAGAACATGTTGTGACAGTGGGCAATAAAAGCCATGTGATATAGTTTGTTTTGGTATCACAATTACATTTCATAATGAGTATGAAACACTGCATTGTTCTAACATTAGCTTCCTAGTAGCATTATTTTCATGTCAACTTTACTGAAACTTAAGAGTAGTAATTTTAGACTGATCATTCTCATCTTAAAACAATCTTCCTATTTTTTCTTTCTTTATTATTTCTCCATCATGGCAAACCTGAATGTTTCGCTTCTAATGCATTCAAAATGTGATATCAGAAACATAATTAAAAAAAGATTATGCATATTTTATTTTTGTTGAATAGTCATACTCAATATAATTTGATTCCATGATTTACTGACACGGTACGGAAAATGATTGTTACCATGAAATCCAAAACCCTGATACCACTTAGCTGAGAATAATATAATAATGCATGTTTATGTATCGCCAGAACCAGGTAACCCTGTTCTAAGATGCTGTACAGCGTTATTATCCCTGACTCAGACCTATTTCCATCCAGCACACATCTCAACTCCCCAGGGAGCATACAATGCATGCTGCCTTTAAAGGCGCAAAGCATTACTCAAACACACAGCCATCATGTCCTGTCATGTATTCATTTTTATGGATGAGTGAACCAGTCATCACATAACAGCATTGCACCTCCAGGAGCCTGGAACCTACAAGTCTTACGCTCTAACTGACTGTGCCATTATGGCTCGATGAATTTGACCTTCCAGCCAATCAAAGTAGTCACTGCTCATCTTGTATAACAAATGGACACTTCTTGGTAAACTAAGACAGTTAGTTGAAGTTTTTCTCCAGTCATCTCAGCATGAAAGATGATGATTGATGTTTTACAATCATTTTTGTGCATATGGTAGGCTCACTGGGCCACACAGCATGACAGACAAACTCAACATTCAAGAGAAATTTCTTTTACAACGTTTTGTACTGCATCCATTTAAAAGTTCCCTACATCAGAGTTAAAGGATGTTCTTTCTTCCTCGGCGCCTGTACTTTCATCTATACAGTACTTGGCACCTAATCCTGAGAAATGTCATCTTCTGGTGTGCTTACCCTCTATAGGATTTGTGGATATATTCAGGTTTCACTTATCAACACATCATATTACTGATCAAATGTTAGCCTCTTTACCCTTACTCTAACAGCAGACCTCCTGGCTAATTTAATCTTTGAAAACTGTATGTCATAAATTCAAACAGTCCATCCTTTAGTAAGTGTTTACGTGCTAGTGGGTCATTGTTAAGAAACATAATTTTACTTAGCAATGACCTTGTTGATGAATGTAACAAGCACCAAAATAAAACCCAATAATCCAGCTATATAATAACATTCTAGTTATCTTAAGTTTCTCATAATAAACCAAACTCTGATGTAAACCTGTAATAATTAAGATAATTGTGTTTTATTAACGGGATGAAATACTAAGTGAAATACTCTCACCCAAAATGGAACAATTGGCTGGAACTGCTCACTAAACTCTAATAATACATCCACACAAAGGCTATTAATGGGATCATAATTATGCAAAACTGCAGGGAATCTTTCATATTATCTATGTGCCACTGAGAGTCCTGTATATATTGTAAAGTTCACAGGCCTCCAAGTTCGGCGACTTAACAGGTGACATTATCAGCCCATAATCTTTAGTTGTTCGGATTGATCAAGTGTATTTGGTTTTTATAACAACACAACTATTTATTCATCCATTGTGGAAGAATGACTACAGAAATAACTACGCACTGATTCTAACTCCTACATAGTTGCTAAGATTATCCAAGCAGACTGTCTGCCACGCTAACAAGTCCCAGTAGGTTTTAGAATTTCGTGGATAATTTCATGTTGAGGTGTTGCACGTTTGAAGTCTAAAGATATTTTTGCCAACCCAGTGAGTAGTGTGGCGTTAGCCTGTTGTCAATTAATAATTTATGGGTAACAGAGTCAGACTGTCACTGGTACCAAGGCCATCTGGGATTATTTATCATCTAGAGGTGTCAAATGATCCGGATCGCAATCAATCTGCACAAGAATCCAGAAAAGTAGGAGAGCCTGATCCTACAATATATGCATGTATTGCACATGATTCAAACTTCAGAACACTGTCCTCATATAATAAGACTTGTTCAATAAGTAACAGTATTTCTCCAAAACTCCTGGATATTTGCCATTTTTATATACAGGGCTTAATTACTGAGAGTTGTCAAAATAGCACGATATATGATGAAATTCCATAACCATTATATTAAAATCATAATGGTTAGCATCTTCAATTTAAGGCCTAAGTGTTTCAAATGATTTCACCAATAAGAGAAAATGCTTATGTTAAATAAATCTGCCGATCAATAAAAAAATGCACTTCATTAAAAATCATATAAAATGAGCACCAGGTTTGTCATATCAAACTCCAATCAGCTGTCAAAACATGGTATACATAGGTAATGTTATTAACTTTTTACATAAGACCATGGTTTAACAATGATATAGTAGGCACGTCTTCCAATGTACACCTTGCAATTTTTTGCATGTACATAAATGTTAATAATATATGGGTGTGTGCCTTCAAAAGCATACATGCCATGTTTATACCTCTGTCTCTGTTACTGTAAGACCTTCCGTTATGACACCCTCTTCATTCTGAATCTGCTCTGTTAACTGATTTTCTTCCTAAATAAAACAAACAAAAAGCCAACATTAGTCAAATGTTAGTTTTAAATATACTGAAATAAAACCAGAGCTCATTATACTATATTTTGTTTCTAAACCCGATCAAATGATGCCCTTAATATATTATAACAGTTTCGTTAAATCAAACTTCCAATTTAAGCCACAGTGAGTGTTGTTCTCATTTAATTATTATCAATACTTTTCACCCATAAACGAACAAATAACAGTTCATTAAATACTTCTCAGCAGCAGAGTTATTTTTAATGACTACATAAAGTCTGTGATGAAAGAAATTCTATAACATTATAACAAACTTCTATACAAACAAAACACCTTTGGTCAATTAACAACATTGATCCACGTTATTTTCGGAGCCTTTCAGCTTCCCGAAAACGTTACATCAACATTGCTCCTAAGATTCATCAACTGTGGGGGGAGTCACCATGACTCTCATTAACAAATTGTAGGATACTGCTGATAAATGGACGGGGAAAACTGTGACATAGAGAGCTATAATACTTGAATTCTTTTGTTAACCATAGGTAAGTAAATACCTAATCCCCTACTAGAACCACTAACTAACTGCAAATTGACAGTTAAAACCCACACAGGTACTTCAAATACGAAGCAACCAAACCTAGATGTTTGTATGCCACCACAATAACTCAACAAATGATGCATTTCTGGTATGGAAAGTGGGCTTCCAAGTATTGTACAACTAACTAGAAAGCAGTCCAACAGTTTCAGTAATGAAGACTAAGGCCAAATAGTTGCAACTCAGAATCTGTCAGCATCCAGACTAGACCCTATTCAAATTAAACTTAAAAACAGAGAAAGACTTATTAAGGCAGCTGCACTTGTCACGTATTATTGGTATCTTCTAGGCAAGAATTAAACAGACTAGTAAAGTGTAACAGTACGTATGACTAAATCTGTATGCGCGGGTATAACTTACTATAAGTCACACACAATTAAATTATTTTAAATGGTCAAAATTTTGGAATATTTTTGCCCATATCCCCCCACCATCCGTATAACCACAACATAATACGTATGGACAATAGTTATATTCGTGTAAGCTACCTCAACTTGTTGTTCCAGATCTATCTGCTGCATGTCCATAGTTTCTTGACTTTCTAAAACCTCTTCCTCACCAACCTGTGAACACAGATAAAACAAATTGTAAGCAAGCTCAATAAAACTTACACTGCAACCTCTCTGATTGTACAAGCTCTATGTTAGTTAGTATTATCTCCCAAGTTTCTCAATATATTAAGTATAACACAATCCATTAGACTAAACATATAGAATATATCCCAATGATGTATTAGTTACATGCAATATATATATATATATGCTAATTAGAATATAACAACCTATCAATATTACATGTTGTCAACCATTGTTTTCTCTTAGATTCTGACCTTCTACCAGCCACTTCCACATGATCCTCTATCATGAGATAGTTTATTAATCATATATTAATGACTTTTAAGAACATCTTTAACCTATGATTGTGGGATGTGCATTTTATAAAAAGTAGTTTGTTGATGAGTTTTCAGGAGTGTGTTTGGATAATGGCCTATGTGTGTGCATTACTTATGATGATTTGATGCCAGTCATATCAAGCAATTATGCATTCTCTGTCTTTTCAGTCTAATGCTCCACAAGTGCTAAAAGGAGAATGACTGGGTTGAGTGTTTTGCACCATGGCCAATGAAAAAGAACGTTTGTGTCACGGCTGAAATACACACAAATAAGCTTTTACTTGTTTCCCAGGATTCGCAGATATTGACATAGTTGAAAACACCAGTTAAAAAGGGTTAAAAGTGTCATGTCGAAAACAGGTGTTTGACATGTTTTTGCCAAACCAATTTACAGCAAAATCACAATAAAACTGTCAACAACTACAAAAATCTCTATTGCTAAACACTCTGCTTGAACATGAATACTATATAATTTATATATATCACACATAAACAGGTTTTTGACCCCCCCCCAAAAAAAAAACAGTGTGATTTTAGGCCAGTAAGACAGGCCTGTCCATTCAGAGAAGCAAACAAACAAAATCACTTGTCCAATGATGGCTTTCACCTACTCTGAGCAGTCCTTATTGTCTATGTCTGGTCTAAAATAATTACTTGTCAATCAGTACACAAGGCAAGAAGATATTAACAGCAGAGTATTGGGTAAAAGAACAGACTTAGAGAATCTGGTTGCACAAACTGATAACTCATCAGATTGCGCGTGTTTGGGAAGACTCAAGAATAGACAGCTATATATCGCGTCAATAAATAAATCGCACAAACGAGTCACCAGATTGTACATGTCTCTAAATCTGAAATTGAGCTAATTTATAGGTTTAGTTTTTCACACAACCATCATTCTTGTTCTACTATCAGTACATTGTACAATTAGAGCAGTGTCTGTATAATCTACCTGTTCTGTCATAATCACACCCTCTGTGGTTACTGTATCTTCAACTGTGTCATGCTCTTGACTAATAACACCATCATCTGCGATGTGAATAGTCATCTCTCCATCCTCAACACACTGCTGGAGTGTGAACTGTTCAGCACTGTGCACAATTGTGGCATACTGGCCGTCTTCTTGCTGGACCAATATCGTGGCTCCATCCTCACTGTTAGCAATACAGCAAAATAATAGAAATAAAAATAGTGCTTTTTAAGTTTACTTTTGAGCACACTGTAGGTTTTTAAATAGGCCAGTTGGCTATGAAGGGTGGTGAGGTGAAGTGGAAGAAACACCATTGTGACATCATCTGGCCTGTTATAGAAATAAATTGCAGGAGACATTTTTCACACAAATATGTTTTACCTAAAACTCAGCCATAACGCACAAAAAAGTTACACAACAATCATTTCACTATCAACTCAAATCTATCAAATAATTAAACAAAAACAGAAATTCTCGCAATACAAACTCACTTTTCATGGAGCTTATACAGGACTGTGTTTTTTCACATACTTCGCACACATAAAATAGATTTAACAAATATGATTCTAATAACAGAGAAGCCTACACGTGTCAACGTTTACTTACACAATCTCCTCTTCCCGAAGTCTTTTCATTTCATTACCATCATCAGATTCTTCACCTTTCCGCTTCATTGTGGGGGTGTTATCTTAGATGTCACCACCTTATGCAATGAATAAGAAATCAAATTACTTACTGACTGAATAAAGTTCAGTGGCACAACAGGTTCACTGAGTGTAGTAGGTAGGTAGACGTGGCTAGAATGTTACCTATAAATGCAAGTTCTTAAAAGTCAATTTTGTTTGTTTTTCAGCAAATCTCGAAAATTTAACCTACAATGAACAAGACATAATTATTAGTAATATGTAAATGTTTCTGTTTTATGTGCACCTCTATAGGCATGGCTAAATGGGTAGTACAGTTTCCAGAGGTTATGTGGTGAAGTGAAAGTTGAAACACCCTTCACGGCTTCAGCACAGCCAGGTTAGGGTTTGAACTTAGTGGTTAGAGGTCTGTGGCCAACCACACTCGGGTCATATTAGTAATGGATCAACTTCACAGTAATCCCTGAAATACTCTCTCAAATAACTTACAACATCTTAATTTAGAAACTTTAGGCTTATCATTTTACGAATTTTAATATAAATATGCATACAGATAAGTAGTTCTACATTTATCATGACGCGCTAGTTAACATAGCTTAATTAACTTCCCGACCATTATTAGTCATTATATTGCACAAATACAACAATTAAATGACTGATATGATATATGTCAACAGATCCAGTTTTCCGCACACCTTTAGCTTAGGCTAGATCTACAACAACGGAGTCGGTGAGCCGGCTCCTCAAGTTGAAATGATCAATGGAAAGAAACCAGGTCAAGAAAAACGGACATTTTGTGTCGTTGGTGGCCAGAACACGCCATCTTTGTGTGTACTGAAACGCGTCACCATTTGTAAGTAAAGGACAGGCCGGGCTGAATGGGTTCATCATCGGATCAAAACAAGTCAACAGGTGAGAATTATTATCTTGTCTGCTTTTTCCTGTTTCCGCTGAAATTCACTTCCGCCTATAAATGCCTTGTTTTCAAACGAGTTACTCCCGTCTCGCGCTGTAGCAACACGGTTTTCAACACAAGGACGATGGGTCGGCGCGTTATTTTGGCGCGACGTAATCGGTAATAAACTCACCTGACGTTCCGTGGTGTTTTCAGCTAAATTCAAGATACCAATTCCCGGAATATCTATGAAAAGCACCACTATTTCCCAACCGGAATTGGCGACAGGAAATGGCAGACAAAGATGCCAAGAAAAATGGGAAATGACTCAGTCACGTGACTAATTTACATAATCAACTTCGTCATATCAGGTGGAGACTTTGCGAGATCATCGCACAAATAACGACGCGGAACCACAGGCAACAAACATGAAATAATTTTTTTAGGAGCTCTAGACTTGGGCATGAACATCTATTTGTTAGTTTTGAGATAAAGTAAGCTAAAGTAATTGTTTTGTAAATCTTTGAGTAGTTTCAATTCGTAAACAAAAATTATAACAGAACTTTGCTATGTCTAATGCTGAGTTAATAAATAAGTAAAAACATGACAAATGAATATAATCACATTTATATAGTCACATTGCAATATAGACTAGATCTATTAGGTTCTTATATTTTAGATTATATATATATATATATATATATGGGAGAGAAAATTTAAACTTTAGTTATAGCTTTCTGGTAATCACCATAAATAATCCAGATCATTAAATAATGACATTATGTTTTCAGAGTTGGAATATCCTTTCTACAACAAATTTGCTCACCTCATTTTCCACTTGCGAGACATATACTATGATATAGGTTATTACAAAAATCTATAACTGAAAGTGACATTAATCCAAGCTAGTTCCACCGTTTGCAGTTCACATTATATATACACCCGTTGCCTTGACCTTGCTTAGACAGTCGTTCGCTGGATTTTGGAAGGGCACGGTTTGTTTTTAGTGTTATTATTTATATTTATTCGAAATATTTGCCAGGAAGCTTTATAGTTGTGGTTACAACAAAAGTGTGTTTTTGTTTGCTTTGAGTAAATTTTAATAATCCATCTTCAAACTTTTGTTGTTAACCTTACTCAATCACTGTATTTCATGTTCAGTTGATCACTAGCCGACTAGATCTACTCGCCGTAACTCCGTGAGTCGGTCTCGGAGTATAGTCTAGAATCTATACTACCTATAGATAGTTTTATAAAGTTTATTCAGTTATTAGTACCTGAACTCAGAACTGTGATAGAATGAGAAAATTATTCAACTAATACAGTACTGAGTATACTCGATCACAAAACATGCTCAGTTCACTATCTCAGTATCTGACAAGACAAGAGCCAGATAAACTACAGATTTA
The DNA here is from genome assembly GCA_025642065.1 of Paralvinella palmiformis. Taxonomy (NCBI): domain Eukaryota; kingdom Metazoa; phylum Annelida; class Polychaeta; order Terebellida; family Alvinellidae; genus Paralvinella; species Paralvinella palmiformis. The sequence goes on from JAODUP010000004.1 coordinate 307,331, forward strand.
GGTCAGAAAACTACTAACAGTGCTACTGATGCTAACTAGTAAAATGGCCGTTCACCGAAAAGTGGTGTGCAGAACGTCTATAATACCACATTGATGGTATGCCATGTTCACCACAGGCATAGATATTATTATTAAGGACTGACTTTGGACAGGTGAAAGTCATTGTCAGACAAGTTACTTGTTATCTTGTCTGACTGGCCAGGTTAGTTTTGCATAAGATCATACCGATCAACTATAAAGGTGCCTCCATAGCCTGATTGGCCACAGGTCTATAGCACCTGAGTTTAAACCCTGCCAGGCTATATCAAAAGGGGGGGGGGGTTCATCTGGCACTTTGCCTCATTACCGTTGGAGGTCCCTCGGCCCATTTGGTCTACTGCGTGCACAAAAGTGGCCGTAAAACAACAACATTTGAGCCCAAAACACAGAACCCACAGCTACCTGACAAATGGTTATGAATCATAACAGAGTATAGAGACATCCACTCATAATATGAGTGGATGTCTCTATACTCTGGCAACAAAATCAAACAAATATAAACTGACCAGCTTTAAATGTGGCACACATGGCCTATTCTCTAAATACACTGACTATTGAATGTTTGTTGGCATACTGTCATCAACTGACTGATCTTAGATCCATAAAATTCATAAACAAAATATTTTTAGTAAGAGACTCTCCCACAATGAAAGGTAGTGACACTGTTTCGCCATAGAGTGATTATTCCAAATGACCTCTACAACTGAGACTAGGTTCTGAAAATGTTATCCAGAATGATACAAGTTTTTTATAAGCTATTAACAAACTACCTTACAATAGAGCATCCCCTTATAAAAGGGTTGTATGTTTACAGGGTACAAAACAGGAATTTTAGGGCCTAAAACACTTAGAACACCGTAGTACATGTTTTTATTATAATTATTAATTTATATCAGATGGTTTTGTCACGATGTGTCTACATTTTAAACATGGATAAACAAAATGGCCGTGTCTGTCAACGAAGCATCAAACCGACAACCATGGCCAACATGTAAAATAATTATTGCAAAATTACCATATATTAGCACTTGACAATATGGACTACTATATATACTCGTGTATAGGCTGCACTCGTGTATAAGATGCACCAGGTTTTAGGACCAATAAACACCCCTAGAGTCGAACCTGTGTATAAGATGCACTAAAATGGCTTCAATTACACGCCTTCACACATTACGATAGTAGATAGTAATGACACGTCTTAGATAGACCAAAAATAACATCTGCATCTAATAGTTTATGGAGGCAGCCATATTGGTCATAGTGCAGCCATTTTTGTATCGCAGCCGATTTGGATCTACACCTTTTGTAGGATCAGGCTGTCATACTTTTCTGGATTTCTGTGCTTTCTGGATGCCTGTGCATCAAACAGATTAATTGCGATCCGGATCATTTAACACCTCTAGATAATAAATCACCATGTGCTCGCCTTTCCCAGATGGCCTTGGTACCAGCGACAGTCTGACCCTGACTATGTTACTCATAAATTATTACTCGACAACAGGCCAATGCCACGCTACTCATGGGGTGTGAGAAAATATCCATTTTAGTGATGATTACATCTTTAGACTTCGAACGTGCAACAACTCAACATAAAATTGTCCACTAAATTATTAAGCATACAGTGAATGGGACTTGTTGGCATGGCAGATAGCCTGGTTGGATAATCTTAGCAACTATGTAGGAATTATAATCGTCGCATAGTTATTTCTGAAGTCATGCCTACACAATGGATGAATAAACAGTTACATGTTACAAAAACCAAATACATGTGATCAATCTGAACACCTAAAGATCATGGGCTGATAATGTCGCCCATTAAGCCAGCCAGGCCTGTGAACTTTACACTTTGTGGTCACGTCACAAATTAGAGCATCGGATTAAATAATCATGGTGGTTATCACGATTAAGTTTGGCTTCGAAAGACAACAGCAAAAACATACCTAACTAATTGGTTTTTTGTTCATATATTCCAAATATTACCTTCCCTGTTAGTCTGACCCGAGTATAAGACGCACTCGCTTTGGTGGCGATTTTGTGGTATCAAAAGTGCAGCCTATACACGAGTATTTACAGTAGTTAGTGGAATGAAGCAATAACCTGACCAATTTACAAGTAGGTTGTTGCTCATTTTGTACCCTGTGTTTAAGTTTGGGGAACTAGCAGCATCACTGTGTCACATGACTGATGCACACTATCTATTTGGACTTCTTGATGGCATATTAGTAGCTTGATCTTGCTACATTTGCTAATGATGTGGACATGAACTACAATAATGAATCAAAAACAAATGCCTTCTAGTTAAAATATAGAGACAACAAAAGAATCCACAAGTTTATCTCTTTCTGGATGTTTATAATATAAAAATGTGGCTCACCATTCTGCCAAATCATGTTGTTAGCATATTGCAATATCAAGCCATGATATATATTGTTAACTAGAAAACGTACATGATACCGGGTCATATAATCATGATGGTATGCATATTATTGTCCAGCATAATGATTTATAAGCTGTACTCTTTCAGTGAAGAGACTTTTTGGTATTATTTTCAAGAGAAATAGCCCATGTGTTACAAGTTTTTTCGAACACATTAAATCTATTGTTCAGTTATCTCTTTCCAATGCTCACAGGTGATGATAATTAACAAAGGGGCTCTGTTGATCTTTCTTATTCTAGCTGAAGCAAGATGTTAGCACGAGTCATCCCCCGAGTGCAGCACTGTCGTCACTTGCTGTTCAGACAGTTCCGCCGGAACATTGGTATTTCAGCAGTGCTCTGCCAGAAGACTGCCACTAAACTAGATCCAATCCAGCAGCTGTTTGTTGAAAAGATTCGTGAATATAATAATAAGAGCAAGTAAGTTTTAAACATTTATGATTCTTGCTTTAGTGAAAGATTTCTTTATTTTGAAGTAGCAGGCTCATCGAGACATATCATAATAATAATAATAATAATGTATATTTAATAAAGCGCCCTTACTAGCAGGAGCCATTCAAAGGCGCTGTACAAATAATATGTAATATAATAATACCCCAAATAATGTCTGTAAAAACCCTGTAATGATTTAAAAGATAATAATTATTTATCTGTGAAAGCGACCTTAAATAGGTGTGTTTTTAGAAGAGACATAAAATTTCCAAGAGTCGACGCATTTCTAATATTTGCCAGCAACTTATTCCACAAAGTGGGGGCTGCAACACTAAATGCACAATCACCGTATGACTTGAACCGAGACACTGGCACTTGCAATAGTATCTGACTGGATGACCTGAGTTTTCGGGATAACTTTCTAATGGAAACCAGTTCACACAGGTATTCTGGTGCCATATCATTAATAGATTTATAAGTTATTAACAGAATCTTGAAATAGATACACTGTCTAACAGGTAGCCAATGTAGTTTTTGAAGAATTGGGGTGATATGATCATATTTTCTAGTATTTGTTACAATGCGAGCTGCACTATTCTGAATTCGCTGAAGGCGATTAATGTTATAATCAGATATGCCATATAACAGGGAGTTACAATAGTCTATATGAGATGTAACAAAGGCATGAACTACAGTTACAAGTGATTCTTGTGTCAAAATTTTTAAACAGTGGATGTTCTTAAGATGGTAGTAGGCAGCTCGGCATACTGATGTGACATGTTCATGCATGTTAATACATTGGTCAAAAATAACCCCTAGATTTTTTACTGACCCATTAGGGGTAATCGAAGATGCACCCATCTGTAATGCTGGTGTCTTTAGGGATTTAACACAATGTGGTGATGCCAAATATAAAATATTTGTTTTATTATCATTTAGTTTTAGAAGATTTTGAGTCATCCATAGCGAATATCGGCAATACAATGTTCTAAATTCTTCAAGGAAGAGGAGAAATTTAACTCATTGTCAGGATCCAGTGATATATACAGCTGTGTGTCATCAGCATACAAGTGATATTTAACCCCATATCGCTGCGCAATGATCCCAAGAGGACGGGTATACATTGTGAAAACCAGAGGACCAAGAACTGAACCCTGTGGTACACCAGATAACAAAAACTGAATGTCAGATAAAATACCATGAACAGACACTCTCTGGGAGCGTTGTTCCAGATAGGATCTAAACCATTCAAGTACTCTACCTGACAGACCAAACATGTCTTTTAACCTAGAGAAAAGTACATTATGGTCAACTGTATCAAATGCAGCAGACAGGTCCAGAAGAACAAGTATTATTGGCTTACCTTGATCAATTGACATCATAATATCATTTTTCACTCGAACCAAGGCTGTTTCAGTGCTGTGACCACTTTTATAGGCAGACTGTAGTGATTCATTAAGGTTATTATTGATTAAATATTTGTTTAGATGGAAAGCAACTGCCTTTTCTATAACTTTAGATAAAAATGTAAGATTTGAAACAGGTCTGTAATTGTTTAGAATATTACAGTCCATAGTGTGTTTTTTTATTAATGGTTTTACAAGGGCAGCTTTCATGGATCTTGGGAAAACACCCAGAGATAATGATTTGTTAACTATATTTGTAATTGGGTTTATCAGAACATCCAGACAATCTTTCACAAGCCATGTAGGCATAGGGTCAACTGCACAGAAAGCATTAGATGACTTTCCCAGCAACTGTCTGATATCAGTCTCTGTAAAAGGCTCAAATGTATCCATCATGGATATGCAGGACTCTTCTACCAATGGCTTACCCTGTGATAAGGTGCTGGACTGGAACCCACTATGTATATTTAATATTTTTTGACAGAAGAAGTTATTAAAACAATAGGCCATATCTTTATCTGAGTTGATATTATTTGGGAGGACAGTTTGACTTTTATGTAATACTTTATTCACAACACTGAAAACAGTCCTTTGATTTCCCTTGGATGCTTTGATCTTTTTATTATAATATTCAGATTTAGCAGAGGCAAGGGCATTTTTAACAAGAATTTTACTGACCTTGAACATTTCAAAATGAACACACAAACTGGTCCTGATCCACAGCCGACAATGATATATCTGAAATGGGTTTACAAATGTAGGTGTGGCGAGGTCAAGAAAAATAAGACTAGCCCTAAGCTTATTTTCACCATGTGAAATATAAAACAACTAATTATTTAGTTATTAAACATCCATCTTTATTTCAACAAAAAATATAATATTCTTTGAACAGTTTATTTACTGGGAAGATCAGATACCTCTGGATAAGAAAAATCTTAATGACAATCAGAGCCTGGTGCTGAGCCACTCATAATCACTGCCTCGTCTGCATTGTCAACAAGAGCACATGTAAAACATAAACGCAATGACTTCCATGCACACGTGATGAGACTCAGGTTCACTTCTGCCTACATTTGCAGCAATAATACATGTTTAAAATGAAAAAAATCTGGGTTTGTCCATTGAATAAATTATTGTTTCTTATTATTTTAACCGTTTTATTGGCCGTGTGAAACATAAATAGGTTGAATAACAACAAGATCACTGCCTGGTTCAAGAAGTGTTGGCCCCTGGGCCAGCTGTTATTTCCACCACTGTTTCAATGTAATAATAATATGTGACATTTATATAACGCCCTATTCAGGTAGATAGCTGCTCTACAGCACTTTACAATATTATTATCCTTGACTCGGAGCTGTTTCCACCCAGCACACATGTCAACTCCCTAGGGAGCATACAACACATGCTGCCATTATAGGTACAAAGCGTTACTCAAACACATAGCCATCGCATACTTTCAGGTACTCATTTTTTTATGGATGGGTGAACCAGTCACACATGATGGCATTGCAGCTCCCGGAGCCTCGAACCCATGACCATTCGGCTACGAGTCCTATGCTCTAACTAACTGCACTATCACACCATCTTAAAATATATTTGTTTAGCTCAGTGTTGGGAGGTTTTTTACACAGACATTATTAATACCATTAATTAACAGTTATTAACGTCATGTAAAAAACAGTTTTTTTATACTGACTTGTAAATAAAATGCAGTTATAAAATAATAACAATATAACACCTACTACAACATGACTGTAATACATACAATATGTAATACAGTAATTGAGTTAACACTAATAACAGACTAATCCACATTATGATAACCCAATATGCAGTCTAGTTAACCCCTTCACTAACTACTTGCCTATATCTGGCATGTGGGTAATTACTACTTGTATATACAGTAGATAATCTCCTAATCTCAGAATAATCCTCTATACATGTTTTACATGTTGTTGTTGGAAATAAGAAATATGCCAAAAGTGTGATCATCAGTCAGCTAATAATGCTGTCAGAATGCAAGTCCACTACACAAAATGTTCAGTGGATTCAGTTTCATCAGCATCAATTGAGCGAATATTTTCCAACTTTGGAAATATTCACACTAAAGTGCGCTATCTTCTAAGCAACAGTAAAACTTTTAAGCTGGTATTCTGCTATAGGATTCCCAGAGCCAGTGTTGAATTAGACTATTAACTGTTCAGGTAGACAATATTCACTTTGTGTGCCGAAGAATGAAAAATGTCATTATTTTGATATATTCCTAGTATTCATGTAGAAATTCATATGTCAGATATTGAGTTATTAACAGTTTTTTACAATGTAATGTGGAAAAAACCCAACCCAGGTTTAACATAAATTCCTCAAAGATACACAAATTGGTGACAACTTGTAATCATAATTTGCAGCAACTGTATCAATTGTCTCTTAAATCATAGGCTATGTTATCACTAATTAGGTAATTGGCCGTAAAACATCAATCATCATCATCATCATCATCATCATCACTAATTAGGTAACAAAAATATCATAAAGTAAATTAAATTAACAAAGTAAAAAGAAACTTTACTTCATTACATGGGTATTCCCAAGCACACTAATGCACTAACATTCCATTTAAATCCATTATCTTACAATTGACATGTTTGAATATTTGAGAAATATACATTCATCAACAAGATACATCATGTATAGTTAGGTAAGTTATAGGTAATATGTAGGCTAATTATACATTGAAACCCCATTATATTGCATATTATAATATATACAAGAAATGCAGTTTATAAACTCACTCCAGGTTGGGATGGGGTTGAAACCACATAATATTGTTTTCTCAAACCTTGTGTAATCATGATTATGATTACATTTACAATGTAATTGATTATGATTACACTGCATCTGGTACTGGTGATTACTTGAGATCATGTAATCAATTATAATTCCCAATTACGATTATCCCATACCTGATATACTTTAACGAATGAGCCCAAAGATAACCAAAACTACAACTCTGATGTTGGAACACACAATTAAAAAATAAACTTGACTGCAGCTTTTAAATAATTGTCTTAAGGAGACACAGACAACACAGAAGTCGAACACAAACAAGACAGAAGTGTTGCTGTTCTCCTCTAGATATAATTCATAAACCATGGATATTGTCTTTGTTAATGTAGGCAATTCTTTAATTGCATCTACATCATGAGTGTAAGGAATCTAGGTAACATGTTCAACCCCACCAGGACCATGAAACAATAGGTGAACACTGTATGCAGATCAGGTTATGGTCAATTACAGAAAATCGGTCACATCAGACTCTACCTGTCTAATGAAGCCAAAAAATCACTAGTGAACAGACTTGTTACAGCATCACGTGTGGACTACTATAATGCCCTGCTACATGGTCTTCTCAATAACTTAATAATAACAATACTAATGTATATTTAATAAAGCACCCTTACTAGCAGGAGGCATTCAAAGGTGCTGTCAAATTAATAGACAAACTACAGCATGTCCAGAATACAGCAGCATGCATTAACACCTGAAAATGTTGCCGTAGTCACATAACACCAGTCCTGAAGGTACTTCACTGGCTACCCGTACGCTGCTGGATTCAATACAAGATTTTGATACATGCATATGATGCTCTGAATGACCACTCACCTCTCTATATCAAGTTCATGCTGTATATATATGGACAAAGTATAACTTTGAGATGTTATAATTCAACTTGTGGTAAAGGGTGTTTTAATCATGCTGCTCCAAGTATGTGGAATGAACTTCCCGGTCACACCAGGGAAGCAAAAACAATCAGTACATTCCAAAAGCTGTTAAAGACTTACTTCTTTCTAGTCTACTTAGAAATTAATTGATATCTAGGTGCTCACTTTTAACTAATGTATATAATGTAAAACAAATTAAAATTTTATATATAACATTTAAATATTATTATCGTCAAATTTTAATTTACATGTAGAGCAGCTATGAACATGTGATACAATACTATGGAAACAGTGGTTTTGTTAAGAAATAAAGTAGGAGGGGGGGGGCATCAAAAAAAGGGGTTAAATATTGTTAGGGCCTACAATGGCACAAAGTGGCATCTCATTGGCACTGGAAATGAAAGTAGTCGGGTCTCTACTTAAGTAGGTGGGTCAAATAACACAGATCCCGGCTTCTAACAAAACCACTGAGAAAGTGCTATATAAATGTGGTATAATAATATTAATAATAATGAGTGTGGCTGTTTATTAAAAACTTGGATTTATGAGCTATTTCAATTTTATATTCTTTTACATGTTAATTGCACATTTACTGACTGAAAACAGGATTCTTAATATCTTGTAAATGTATTTGCTGATTAATTCTGATTTTTTAAATCCTGGCTTTTTCACAAAAGAAAAACTTGATTTATTGCAATCGTGTCTGAGTCATTTTCAACATTCTTGACATCATTCTGTCAACAGGTCAGGCATGGGGTAATTGCAATCGATTATCTTGGTCTTGTAATCACCCCAACCCCACAACAGGAGGGGGGAACCTTGAATCGGTGATTGCAAATATTTATTAATTGGCATGTCTGGCCTCGGATAAATATTTTATTAAAAGTACATGATACGATAATGTCAGAATTACATGCATTCCCATTGTAATTGTCCTTAACTCAGTCAGTTGGCTGATTGTTTTTATGTTATGAAAGTGTATGGTGTTGAAGTAAATATTTATCTTTATCTAATTTGTTTATCTAATTAACTATCTGTAGGCATAGCAGCCTTTAAGCATTTGTTACTTGTATATGATCTTTATTAATGATATAACACACAGCATATTATGATGTAAAATGATTCCACTATAATATGACTATTATACAAATACAGTATTTAGCCATGAGAAATATTCATTGCTGCGAGATGTTGTTCTGAGCTAATTTCTTTTTAACTGACAATAACCTGGCATGATAATTCTGTCTTGTGCTAGTTTAATGGAATGTTTCAGTTTCTAAGCAGGTATTGATTTTTTTCCAGAACCTCCGGAGGATTGGTTGATGCAACAGATGAAGATAAAAAATCTCTTCAGGAAGATTTAGACAAGATAGCAAGACAATATGGTGCCGATGGTGCTGATTTCACAAAATTTCCCACATTTTCCTTCTCAGGTAGAGTTCTATCTGTGTTTATGGTCTGCATGTTTTATTCTTGTGGATGATGTAAGAGTATGTACTGCACTACTGTGGTAAGAGCATATTGCACTGCAAACCTTGAGGTTGTGGGTTTGTCTGTCTCACATCTGTTTTTGTGGAATCTATCCCTAGAGATTCACCCTGTATATATATATATCTTTTATTCAATTAAATCCATACCGGTTTACACAATGTGCTCATGATCCACCGTTACCTAACTTCCTTCTCCCCACTGACCACTAGTCACCTGACCCTCATTAGCATTATTACCCATCTATCCCCGTGAACAACCCTACAGTTAAAAGAAAACAATTACACATAGCGAACTTTGCCATATGCCGTATATTCCTGGTGTGATCAGTGAGGAGGCTAAATACTCAAATCAGCTCAACATTTGAACTTTAGCAATCTATGGTTCAATTTTAGATAATTTAGTTGTCCATTCACTGTGAATCAGGATCTATAGCTTTTTCAACACTGAAGCCCAATACATAACTAATGCTAGCTGCAATATAGTCTGAATTTTAAGATTTCTTGGGGAAATGAACATATCATGTGTTCCTATCATATTTAAAATGATTATACTAAACTTTTTTCTCTCACTTATGACAGTTTGTAAACAATTCCCATATAAACTCATCACAAGCTCATTCTCTGCCTTGTCAGTACATAGACATAGCAAAATGTTATCCTACATGACCATGTATTTTGATGGGATAAATGTTAGGTGGTTAAAAAACCCAGAAATTATCACGAGGCAGGTGTGTAGCTTCTAAATGGAATGGTATGTTATAGTATTATAAATGCTTTTATCACTACAAGTACAAATATGTCACTTAAGCTCACGTGTACATAACTTTCTAATTTGGAATAAGAGAATCAGTAAAGATGAAGTATTTTTGTTCGTGTTAGACGGTATGATAGATGATTGTTTTCCATGGTAAATGATGGGTAGTCATTTGACTGATGAATGTTTTAAATATATTTATTTGAAGGGACGGTAAACATAACTCAGGTAATACATGATGTCTTCTTATAAATGAGCATGATCAGTATATAAATTGCACTGTCCAACACAGTCAGGCAGCTGTATGGATATAGTTGATATGTGTCGTTCGTTTGCGCAATGTTATTCTCTTTAATTCTTGCACTACTTTCGCTGCTAATTATCTCCGAATGAAGCAGTTTAGTCATTTCCTCTTTATCCTTAGTACATTCATGATACTGACCACTCCTCTGCACCACCCCCTCCCCCACCACTCTACTTATCTAATTTGTCTTATTTCCAGATCCACAATTAGATCCAGTTGGGGTTGATGTTGAGGCAAAAGAGGAGCAGGAAGTAGAGAGCGAGGAGACTAAAGAAGACGAAGAGGATAAACCTTACTGGGAACCTTAGATTGTGTGTAGCTAATAATAGGGAACATTTGGGGGGCTAGGTCATGGAGAACATTGGACTGTCACATTGTGTGATGTGGTATCGTCATTGGGTGAAGTCATTATGTCAATAAATCAAGCAGACGGAGGAATAACCGTATGAAGGTCATTGGCATTTTGGCTACTCATCGTGTATAGCATTGCTTAATAAATAATTAGCAGATTGATACGTTATTGAAACTTAACAACTGTTGTCCAATTTTGTCTTGTTATCAGTGTTCTTTTATGAAGGTGATCTTTATGCAAGGAATAAATTCTGTAATTTATTTCCAAGTCTGATCATTCACTACAAAACACCATTAAAGACACCAGATTATATAATGGGGGGGTTGTATACATCCTGGAAAACCTGGAAAGTAACAAATTCATTTTCCAGGTACTGAAAATGTCCTTGAATTTGACAAAATCAGGAAATGTCCTGGAAATCCGAAATGTAATGGGAAAAAATATTGCCTATGAAAAAATCCACTTAGAACAAAAAAAGCCTGTGAATAAATATTATTCCTGTAGAAGAAAACTTAAATTGTAGGAGAAAAATAGTACTGGTACATAGTGGGTGGATCAGACAGCTAGAAGGGGTATGGAGTAGGCTGTACCATAAAAATGTCGATAATCGATCATACATTGAATAAATATGATATGCTTTTTTGCACATATCTTGATTTATTGCCTTTAAATCTTACACTGTCCTGGAAAATGGTAATAATTTCCTGGAAAATAATATTTCCTTGGCTGGGGGAACCATGTATGTACCAATAAGAGGCAGATATTTGAGGGGAAATAGACACATTGGCTTACTCGAGTTACTGGTAAAGTGGTTATTTTTATTTTGAAAGGAGTTCGGATCAATCCATTGACTTGGCCATGTATGTGTGTGATAGTAAAATAATACTAATAGTGTAAATTTAATAAAGAATCCCTACATTAACAGAAACATACAAATTGGGATCCTTCAGTCACCTGAAACTTGAATAGGAAATATTGTTTATTATTTTCTTTAAATATAACCTTGAAAAGATAGTCCTGAGAGATGTTGCACTTCTAATCTGCTTCAGCAACCTGTTCTGTGAAGGGTTCTCTTATGCTAAAGTAGCAATTGCCTTATTATTTCAAGCACTTTAAATAATATCATACTAAGCTATCTTGATGACTTGCTGATAAATAAAAAATCATGTCATGTCGCTGAATACGTCATTTTCAGTTATGTTGGTTAGAGTTACAAAAAGGCAAATTGGATATGAACAGATTATACTTTTAATTCAATATTATGGTGAAGTGCATGTGGGTGTTCTAATATTTTAAATGATAATTTACACACTTCGTATTCACAAATAATACAGTCTATGATAATTCACCATTATGTGGTCCAATAACAGTTAATACAAAGGTTCAAAACACCAACTAAGTGTTTTTATAAGTCTTATAATAATATAGTTTGTTAGATTAATCAGAGCAATATCTTGTATTAGAAAAAAAAGATACCACAAAAAAACAGGAATTGTAAATTTTCCAGTGTACTCCTAAATGACCTTTATAAAACGTGTTGCATACCGTTTGCAGAAAGTTAATGTTTTTGTGATTATATGTGGGTGTGCGAAGAAAGATAAATAAGCTCGTGATACTGATTTGCAAATTAAATATATATGATGACGTCATAATCAGTCTTCTTTATGACGTATTTTTCACATTCATTTGTCCAGAATTGATTTGATTTAAAAGCAAAATATACATGTAATATAAAGCTTCGGCCCTGAATAAAGCCAGTTAGAAATTTTAAATTGGAGAACGTGACATTTTCACCAGTTGATTGATCTACAAGCTTTTTGCGGAGGGGTGTATTCAATCTTTCTATGTAGAACGGGATAATGTTGATAAGAACAATGTCAAGGAGTCGATCTTCCTTTGTACCGGTGAATCAGATATCCCAAACTTCTGCCATTTGACAGCATTCCGTGGTCTGGTAAGACACTGACTGACCCGGCTGCCTTTATTATAGGTCTAGTATAAGTGCACCAAGTGTAATGCTCTGAGCCATGTCCATGACTCTAAATGTGGTGTCAATGGCATTTCTTATTGGAGTCTTCTTTATTATGGATTATAGGATTTCCTCATCATTCTACTTGTTTCACCAGTTGTATGTAAACATTTAGTCTCTTATTTAAATGTCTCATGTTTATAAACATGTGTGTGTGTGTGTGTGTGCTATTAATTATTCAAATAAAACATATGGAAAATGCACTTTGGTTAATGACTCACTGACGCATGATGAAAATCATCTACCAACTCTTCGGTGTGAACTGTTATTACAAACACGGTATCCATGTGGTGGCTCTTGGGGAAGCCTTCAGTAGTAGAGCCCCACGATACTCTAGAATATCCAAAAACAAAAGGTGACAAAACATATAGTTACAGTCATCGATCAAGTCAATTTTACCTTCGGATGTCGCTCGGCCCGTTTAGCCTACCATGTGCACAACAGTGGCCTTAAAACATCATCATCGATCAAGCTAATTTATTCGAATAGAAAGACTGAATAAGCAAACAACCAGGTCAGTCATGATCAATAATAACAAGAATATAGTAGAGTACAAATATTTACAGACTTGACTTCTAAATTCTTTGATCATTTTGTCGAAGTTAAAGTCTCTCTCGAAGAATGTCGTACTCGTCAATGCTAGATGATTGAGCCTGTCACGATTCATTGTAGTACGGAGTCTGTTCTTTATGAACTTCAGTTTACTGAATGAAAGTTCTCCAGAACAATTTGTGATCATGAGCACCAAGTACAGTCGTAGCATTATTTGGACATATATCAGTTTGTAAAGGAAATTATCTGTCCCTATCTTATCATCTTTAGGAAAATGAGTGAAAAAGGCTGCACACTGCACAAGTTCAACGTTGACCAAGTGTTTGATCTAGATCATCCTCGTACTCAGCAACCAATTTTGCTGCAGCTGCTTCGATTTCATCGTAGTCCAGTGGGAATCAGACAAGAAATCGAAAAAAGAACAAGTGTTTTGTAGGCTTTCAATCGTTGTTCCAATGAACTCAGAAACTGAAAGGTTTTCCGACACTGAGAGTGCAGCCTCTTCTGATCGTCCATACTCCAATGGATAAAGTCGCGCATTTCCTCGACAATTGCGTGTCTGCACATAATCATAATAATAATATAATAATATTGTATATTTAATAAAGCGCCCTTACTAGCTTGAGCCATTCAAAGGCGCTGTACAAATAATATGTAATGTAATAATACCCCCAAATAATATCAGTTCCAGACATCTCCTTTCCCTTCTTCTTCTTGTAAAGGACTTTTGTTTTTCACATACAAACATTTCATTGCTACTGCTGTGTTCAAATCTAGTTTTGGATCTTGCAACGTGTGACTTGCGGCATTAACTCTGTCAAGAATGTCATGCCAAAAAAACAGCATAAATTCCAGTCTCCAGTTTTACACCCTGTTATATAGACTATTAACCTCGGAACGTGCTTTGAACGTTTCATTTTCATGCCTTACTATTTTGGCAAGTGCTTCACGGATTGGTTGATATCCTTGGACGGGTGCTTTTGCTGCATAGGATCGACAGGACTATCTTGGTGTAGAAACCCTTTTGGGCACAGATATAGGACCGGATTCCATACTCTTCAGTGAGTCTGTAAGAATTTCATGACGTTGTGTCGAAACTGTGAAAAACATATAGATTGCTTCAAGGAAGTAAAAAAATGCCACAGCTGCTTGACAACATTAAGCTCCTATTTGTCCAACTAAATTCAGTGAATATCCGACACAGGGTATCCAAACCGCATGATGATTTTCAGCTGCCACTTCAGCTAGAAGACAATTGTATCCCCCACTCATTGCTGAGGCGTTATCATAAGATTGCCCACGACAATTCTGAATGTCAATGCCATGGTCTGCAAGGACGCGTGTCCTTGATTTGGCAATAACTTCACAAATCGCTCAACTGGGGTATCATGCTCCATGTATCTGAAGATCAGAGTTAATTGTTCAACATGACCGTTATCAGTTGTGGTATCAAGAGAAACTGAAAAGTATTTTGACACTTTTTGCATGCAATGATTCCATTCAGAACTTGATTGCCCATTAGTCTAACAAGTTCTTCACAGATGTTTGAAGAAAGATAGTTTGTATGAAATCTGCCACGATTTGCATGATTCTGGATGTGTTGCATGAAGGAATCATCATGTTCCACCAAAACCTCTAGCACTACCAAACAGTTTCCATTATGAGGGGATCCAATTGATTCATCATCTCCACGAAGGGCAAGGCCTCGTTCACATACAAATTTAAGCACACTGATTAGTCGTTTTAGAAGACTGCGTCAATATTGCTCAATTCGACCCACTTGTGCAAGTGCAGAGTCTATACGCCCAGATTTATTTTACTGACTTCTTGAAAAGTATCGAGATCCGGGACTCGGCCGTCCGTCGGTCCAGGATCTCGGCCGTCCGTCCGTCCAGGATCTCGGCCTTAGCTAAGTTATCTCTTTCGAAACTCCGAAATCAAGTGGTCTCGAATCTACTTTATTGCTCTACTCAAAACCGTACAAAAACTATACACTCCTCGAAACTATACACTCCAGAACCACCACTCCACTAAAAAAATCAACATGGTCACCAATCACTACTAACTTGTCTGGGTCGAGAACAATCCCCCACTAAAACTCCTCCCACACATCCATACAGGTATATAAAGGGGAATTCTCCACCAGCACAATCAGCATGTTGTCCAGTGAAGACTCGTATGTCCCTTGATACAATCTCCGCTGTCTTAGCTGTACGTTAACAAACATTCACTGACAAACCTTTCACACATTCAACTCATACCACGAAAACATTAACAGTACAAACCCAACTAAATCCCGCGGCTACATCTACACCCGTGCGATCCCAACAACCGTCGGGCCACAAATCGCCAAGCGGCACGGAACGGGTGACCACAAACTTCTTTCGCACATCAATCAAGCGGAGCACTATGGTTTCACACCCATTTGACCCCACAATTGATCGGCCACAAACCGTTAAGCTAATTCTCCCTAACATCAATCAAATCGTTAACCGGCCATGACTTTACATTCTTGCTGACAAAACTGCTTGAATGTGATCCTTTGATTGCTCAAGGACACCAAATCGATCACTAGCGTGTCTCCAGTCGCAGAACCCATCATGATTGAATTGGGATCTTGCAACACCCATTAGCTTGCAAAAGAAGCAGTTAGACGCCACCATTTGCTGATGAAAAACAAAGCCAAGAACGTATAACAACTTCCCCATTTCGATTCCGTCGTTCAAATATAGCTGGTGTACATTTCCGACCGGCTTTCTGTATTGAGGATTTAGCATCCAAAGATTTTACATCACTATGGTGGAGATCCTCAGGACCTTTCACAGCCCAACTGTCAATTAATTCTTTCAGCATACACTTTAACCATGCGATTCTGGAACCACTAGCTTTGAAGCAGTGCCTGTTGTCTCGACATTCTGGTCATTTTCTACCATAGAGAGGCCAGAAGAAGACGAGGCTGCTGTTTCTACAACAGCAGGTGCCTAGCGGAAGGTGATGGGAGATAATGTCCCGGTGTAACGTTTCTAAGTCAACAACTAATGATAAAGAAAATCCGTGTTGATATATGTATGGCGTTAGATTTTAGATGTTTGTCTTCGGACGTGTGCTGATCAATGACAGGAAAACAACCAGTTAGCTGTTTCTACCACTCACAAATACAAGATGGCTTGCATATGTATAAATATTTTGCAATACGCGAATTCATACGCATTATGTTAGAGGGGTACGTATTTGCATTGATTACGTTACGTTGTGTACGTTAAACGTTTCTAGCGTCGTTAACGTACAACTTAGCCAAGTGGGACAATATCTGGAAATACACTCGCATTATGTTTTTTGATTGAAACCTGCGTTTCGTTTAGGTCTGCCTAAATGTTTCCTTGCAAATTTTCATGAAATATTTGGAGGCCCCCTGTTGGTGGCTCGATGCCCCTAGGCAACTGTCCAGCTTGTCAGTCCCAAATCCGGCCCTGACACCGACACGCATCGTAATCACATGGTTCAACGAAAAGTATTTGCTTATGTGTTAATCTAGTCGTCACTAATTTCTAATCTTTGACTTCGCTTCATTACCTTTGGAGTAGCTCGGCCGATTTAGCCTGCCATGTGCACAAAAGTGACCGTAAACCATCAATCATCATCATCATCTCAATGTAGCATGCGCGGTCTGATATACCTGGAGTGAGTGAGTGAATGAGTAGTTTGTTAATATCGGTCAAATTTGAACCCGAAACCTGAAAGTTTGCAGCAGAATATTCTATCCTCTGTGTTATCTGACAATTCTGGCACACTTGCATCATATCAGAATGATTCCTTTTACGGATGAGTGACGGCACTTCAGGACGATATAGACTCACTTATTATATGGAACATATCGTAGACTGCATGGACATTACCTTAGCTGTTCCTGTTGGTCTCTGACTGTTCTCTATCTCTCATAATTATCCGTGTTATGGTGTGACGGTCGTATTCCAGGTGTACGTGGATTAACTGTGTTACCTTGTGAAGACTCGACACAGGAACTTCATTGAAATATGGGAAAGTCGCTTTAACGAGACCTAACACCCTAGACCTCACTTGGTGATCCGCATTCGTGAAGATCGTATTTTAACTCTGTGCATATATATATATATATATATATATATCCACATGTTACTATGATATGTCGCCAATCAGTATAGCATTCACTATCCAACTATTAATTCAACTTTGAATTTTTTACCTTCATATATAAATCAGTATTTCCCTCGCTGAATCTACGCTGCTATTCTTCAGACTACTTAATCATTCAGTCAATTGGCCAAGGGCCTTGACATATGAAGGTCAGGGAGGTGGTCATGCTGATAGCGACACCAACTGATTGCATGAACGCTCAGGATGGTGATGAAGCCAAGAGGAAAAGATGATGCCTTTGGCCTCGTGAAGTTGACGAGAAAGTTAGGCTGGAATATGTGGGTCATGTAGATTTAAGTCGGCATATGTTCCGATCAGAATACCCAACAAGTTGTTTACGAACAATGTCTATAAATTCACTATTCAAGTTAAATATCATAAACATTTGTTTCTGCTGAACATGATGATTGACAATCAATTTATTTTGTTGATTTTACATCAGGTTATGGTTTTATAAAGGATTATGCTACTGTTAAGTTCAGATACAAATAATATATGCCAATATTAGCTGAAAAATAAGCTAAATTTTGAAGATATTTTCCTGACAATTAATGACTCATCAAGGAATGTATTGAGTAATATTCTCTTATTTGTGCTGTTATCACTTGTTATTACTTGTATGTAGCCAATAAAACATTTGAACAAGCAAAGGTTTTTTGTGATTAAAAAAAAAAAAATGTTTGGGGTGTCCGAACGGGCCCCAGTTGGTAGGATTTGTACGTAATATATGTATTGTGTTGGTAGGATCTACCGGTTCACCGTTATCATTCTATCCATAGTTCAATCGGAACCTGTTCGTAGACGAAGATGGTATCACAGACACATGTTGGATATCACACAGAATTGGTGGTGTGCCTCGATCGGTCCATCACGTTGTCGGCCAACGAAATAACACTTACGATCTTAGTTCTCGTATAGTGTTTTCTACGTTTCTTGTGAATTGGTGTGATGTATCCGTGATCTACCGTATATCTTAGAATACACACACACACACACACACAGGGGTTTAGCGGTAGCGTGTTGGACTACAGATCACTACCACCCGCGTTCGAATTTCGCCGTGGGCCTATCTGAAGGTTGTTTCATCTTTGACTTCGCTTCATTACCTTTGGAGGTCGCTCGGCCCATTTAGCCTACCATGTGCACAAGAGTGGCCGTAAAACATCAATCGTCATCATCCTGATTTTTAAAATTTATTTCTCTTTTTTCTGCGCATAACCTTATCTATAGCGAATGGGTTACCATCGGAGAAGCGTGCTCGGGAGCCTCACACTATCATGGGTTAATTGGAGAACAGTGGTTCATTGTTTTTTTATCCAATGTAATTTGATGGTATCTGAATTTGTGGAATGACTTGCTCTTGAGTTCATTGTACACCCTCACACCGAGGTGATTACTTATTGCCAACACAGAAAGATACTGTAGGTTATTAACCACTGTCTCCCTCATTAGTAACCCTTCGGTGTATCAGTGTCAATTTTTATTATGCGATTCTGACCTTTTGTTGTTGCGACTGTACTCCAGTTATTTTGGACGTTGAAATCCCCCCATTCTAAATAGTTGTGTAGGTTTCAACTTAATTATAGACTCCATTTTTTTATCATTGACGCTGGTTAATGAAAAACCTGTAAATACACCCAAAGATCACTGCATCATTTTCCTATAGTCTTAATTATAATTGTAATGGCTCTCGGAATTCTGTAGACATACTGATTTCTGCAACAAGCTTAATAAATATTGCTGTAACATACACCGACTTCCATTTGCTGTATCACATTTTTTCAATGCTTGTGAAAGTCTTGTAACCAACTATTTTCAGTTGTGTACAGTGGTAAGGAGGGAAAAAACACCTTTGACTTGGTTTCAGTAATTAGACCAAGATCAGCTTAATTCTCAATTTATGCTGTTTATTATCAAGTACATCACCATTTGTGTATAATAACCGTATATTTCTTGTCTGGTATCTCTCAGTATTTGGTGCTCGTCACTTACTGTTTATAATGCTTGCTCAGTGTTATTTTGTGGTGTAACTGTATGTGAACATATATATATATATATATATATATATAAAATAGGGTCAATTCCATTTCGTCAATTCCAATCAATTCCATTTGGTCAATTCCAATTCCGTTTTTTACATACTACTTTTTACCATGAGTAGGTACCTACTTTTTTCACGGAAGATATATTTCTGAATTAAAATATTAAATGGTAAATTAATTTGTGGATTTATTTTTTTGTAGATAACTTCAATTCCAAATTTATCAATTCCAATTCCATTTTTTTTAAATAATCAATTCCAATTCTGGAATTGAAGTTGAGGCGAGTTGTTTAGAGGACCCCTTAGGATGATGATTGCTGTTTTACAGCCACTTTTGTGCACATGTTAGGCTATATAGGCTGAGCAACCTCCAAAGTTAATGAAGTAAAGACAAACACTAAACACCCTTCAGGTATCCCCACACTGAGATTCAAACTCAGGTGATAGTGACTGTGATCCAACGGGCTACCAGTTAGACCACGGAGGCGCCTGGGACTCCTTAGGAAAACATCCCTCATACATACCCATGAGTTGGATTCAAACTCACAACCCAGATGTTTGTAGCATATTTCTCTACCTACTGCACCAACAGAGTATCCTTATTTGTAAAATCAACAATTTTTATTTATTTCATTTCAGCAGAAATAAATAGACTGTAATCAAGTATATTCTCATATATCAAATGACATTTAGGTAAATAAAATAATATGACAATATAATATAATCTATGTGTACGTAACTACCAAATTAGCAATGGATGGAATGATCTAAGTATGTGTGTGTGATTTTTGTGTGTTAATTATGTTATTTCAATCATCAGTCGAGCCGTGATAGCACAGATAGTTAGAACATAGGACTCGTAGCCGAAGGTTCGTGGGTTTGAGGCTCTGGAGCTACAATACTGTCATGTGGCGACTGGTTCACTCCTCCATAAAAATGAGAGGACATCATGGATATGTGTTCGAGTAACACTTTGCGCATATAATGGCAGCATGCGTTGTTTGTTCCCTTGGGAGTCGAGACGTGTGCTGGATTGGAATAGGTTTGAGTCAAGGATAATAATACTATAATATGCATCAGAGCAGCTATCTAGCTGGATAGGGCACTGTATAAATATCAAATATTTTTATTATCATATAACAAGAAAATAGCTTCTATGGATATAATGTTTCTGACAGTCTCCTTTTCAACATTGTATTAACTGTTTGTTTATGAAATTTTGCAATGGTATGAATTTTAATAAATAAATTACAAAATAACCTATCATTTAGCAATAGAATTTTTCTTATAAAACTGGTGCAAATAAAAAACTGCTTGAATTAAGTGCTTGGTTAATTTTAACATGTGTATAAAATTAACTTTCACACCTCAAATTTGCCTTGATTCCTTTTTAAAAATGAATTAATGACTGACAGTTGTTATTTATGATTATTTTTGTGTTAATTATTTATAAAGCTAACCCTATTTTTGTTTTTAAATGTTGGTAGATGTGTGCTCATTTGGATACTTGATAATTGGAGAGATCTGGCAAATGTCAGTCCCCAATATTACAAAACATACTGCACAAAAATCATTGCAATGAATAAGTCCTGTGTTATAAATACGTAGAAGTCTTAACATGAAACCTGATGTTGGGCAATCAGTGAAATATATTTTGTTTAAAAATCACATTCAAAACATAATCAGTGGAAAAATTTAAATACAAAACGATGATTTACTATGGTTTGGAATTTATTGTGAGCAGGCAGATTAACAAGAAAATACCATAGATACAGATATAGACTTGAGATAAATGTAATATATATATATATATATATATATATATGACACTATTCTAGATAAGGTAATGTTTATTAAATAAACAACTTTCAAAAATGAAAGTCTTGGCATCAAGTTGCGTCTAGTATCAAGTTGTTCTTGGACTGGTCCCACTGAACTCTTGCCAGCACATGGTCAGGAAATTGTGAAATTGACTGGGTGAGTGATTTGTTTAACCTAAGCCTGGTCACACTGGTACATATGGCTAAGGCTGAACCATTAGGGAAACATTCAAGAAACACAGGTATGAGTCAGATTTGTACCCAAAGCGAGGAGGGTTTACAAAACATTGCTCCAACTATTGCATAATTGGAGCATATGAATTGTCAATAGTCCATAGTCAAGATCTGTTAAATAACATCATGTTATCATGATCCTTATCAATTATGTACATAATTCACCTCATTTACCTCTAGATTACTGTGATCTTATGTAGACTACAAATAGAAAACATGTTCTTCTAAAGCAGAAAATAATCACCAGCAACTTACGACACATTTGCAGTCAACAACATTGGATGAGTTAAATTATTTAGCCTCAATGCATGTCACTTCAATATCAGCCGACGTCCCACTTCTATTTTACAGTCCCTCGTCGCCTATTTTATTGGCAGAAAATCGGTCGGCAACTTTGGTTTGGTGAAAGATGGCCTAGAATGCATCAAATAGTCAGTTTTTTCCAACTTCTTCAGAGGAGACCCCCTAAGCCCCCTTCCAATGGAGAAGGGCTACTACTCTGTTAGTGTGGCTACCACTACCCCCACAATAAGCCCTTCACTACTCCCTCCCCCCAACCACAGCTCCCTCCGGCAATGCCTCAGCAATGGCTTCACATTTTTTTAACAAGCCACCACAGGTGAGCTGCTGCCTACTTTTTGCAAGTGGTCATCTACTCTATTACCTACTGAAAAGGCTGCAAACATATCCCATTAACACAGACATGAGCCAGATTTAAACCCTCAACCTTGAGCTTTGCAGTGCTCTAACTGTTATACCACTGGAATGTCCGGTCAACAACAGTAAATATCTAATTAAGATTCCCGATACCTGTCCCCTAGTAACAAATGCCCAAAAAAGTTTGTTATGCATTGTGCACCATTATACAGAGCTGTGAATCTTCATAATGCTAAATATACTACTAAAGATGATAAATTTCCTTAGAGCTAAGGCTGCTTTCATTCCCGTATAATTTTAATTGGGAAGGTCTCTTGCTAAACATAGTTTTATTATTTGATCCTCTGAACACTGGCTGTGTCTTGTGTTTAAATATAAATTGACATATAAGAATGTCCACTTTAGGTTTACGGTACCTCCTTTTTGTACAGGTATGATCTAAATATTGATAAGTGACAATTGGTATTTATCCTCCATCCAGTTTAAGTTGGTAACTAAAAGCATTTAGAACACGAAGCATGCAAATCACAATATTTAAATCAATGTATAAATTGACAAACAACATATATTTGCATGGTTGTGCTGAAGGAAGTAAACTTCCATATAAGTTACACAACAAGTCTCTGTGTGTGTACATAATCTTAATAAAAATGCCTCCCACACACTAATAACTAAAAATATGGCCACTTTGAATGACCAAATCATAAGGTGTCTATAGTCTTTACTCTCACTGGTTAAAAAAATCATGAATTGCCCACTAAATCTCTGTCTAACTAAAAACACGAATCAAAATGAACACTGCATCCTATATTAAATGTATACCTGCATTGTAATCTTAAGACACTGGTTTCAGGAAACAATCTATACTGTGAAATTCATTTACACTGCATACAATACATTTTAAGTATGATGCCTGATTTTTTAAAGATATGGCAACATGTTCAGGAAACAAGTCCAACTACTGGCAATTCAGCAAAACCTTTCAATGCCAGTGATAGCTGGTTTTAAACACTTTGGAAATACTTTAATTTGTAACACATTAAGAAGGCTGATAAATATTATACATGGGGAAAAGTGATGAAGATGCGAGTGATGATTCTGAAGCTGAGTAAAAATACCACTAGATAGCGGGTGAATGATTGCTTGTTTAGCCTCAGAGCTTGCTGGTCACATCTGGAACATGTGACTAGTTCATAGGGAATTAAGATGATCATACTGAAGCCTTTTACTCCAGGGTGAAACATCTAACAGATAACACTGGGATTTGATACCAAGACTTGAAGTGTAATATTTTGATAAATTCACTTTCATTAAAAAATAATATTATATTCTTTTAGACAAACAAATTTCTGTTCAAATTTATCATCAAGAATATAATAGAGCGATATGAGAAAATGGAATTTATGTCATGAAATGTGGTGCGTACAGTACACAATACAAATCAGCACTGGTCAAACCACTTAACAATGCTTTAACATATCAATAATTCCTTTACCAGTACTGTCACACTTGCTTTGAAGTTCCTACAAAAGAAAAAAGACTGTCCATTGGTTTCCAATGAAGACATAACATTTTAGGTATACACTTAAGTTTGAAAAATTCAATTTTCTGCATTACACATGACTTTGTCCAATTTATATAAAATCCAAATTGATTACTGATTATTTAGAACAAATGATAAGTTAGAGTTTAAAAAAACTAGGCATTTTCAAACTATTCTATGAATTGCTACCAACACTTGCCAGAATTTTGTTAACGAGCTGTTTTCTTTTTTTTCGGATTTCGTCAGTGGATTCACTCAATGTTAGAGCGTCACAGCACTCAACCTGTTTTGAAAACTCTTCTGTACAACTTGTCACTCTCTTGCTCAGCCTTTTCAGTGCCTCTTCCTGTAGGTCTGAGGACAGAAATCCCTGAAAAGGAAAAATATTATTTTGTCATGTGGAATGCAACTGGAATAAATCTCTCCTTTACAATTAACAATCTGACCGCACTGAAGAAACATGTCAGAGATGACATATGGTGAGTATATAAAACATGTTGAATAATTAATAATTTGATTTGCCTGTTACCATGGCAGTATACAGTGGTCTAGCTAGACTAACAGATTACTTTGACTTATAATATGTATTTCATTTTCATTTAGACTAACACTGAATTAATAAGGTTTCACTATATATATATATATATATATATATGTGTGTGTGTGTGTGTGTGCACAAACACATGCACTTTAAGTATTTCAGATAAACTTTCTAACTAACCTTTTAAAGCACTTGATGACTAACAATTCTAATTAATTACATTTGAAATATATCTGGTAATTGGTTCATCATTTTAAGATGATTAGTTTGGAGCCATCCTATTCAACATTAGCATTTAGGTTTTTAAATAAGAAAATTATATTTCATTTAAAATGCATTGTTGATACAATTAATATGTTGATACTTTCATTTTTATGATATTGAAGAGCTATTGTGTTTAAAACAATGGCCTTAGTTTATTGCACATTTATGCCAATACATTAATGTTGCTACAGTATTTTATGGGAAACAAGCCCCCAAATCTTCATGCTCTTTTGGCTAACCCACATGATCTCAACAACTATACGTGAGGTGTACCCCATGAAACATGTAAATATCAGCTTCATAAAGAGGCCCATTAATAAGGTACAAGGTATCTTATGAGCAACATTTCAACATAATTGCATACTACAGGATATATTTATGAAAATTATAAAGACTTCCGATGTCTTTATTAGATTATATCACCCGTTACACTATATACCTTAACAGATACCAACATAAATGTATTAATTCCTCAATTTATACGACACTGTTAAGTGAGTCGTGATAAAACTGTTTGTATATCTGATAAAAAATAATTGTGATTGTGCCGATGTTTAAGTGAAGGGTTTAACGATGCTACAGCATTAAAATGTCACACAGTGTTGTCTTCTTTCAGTTCTCTCTCATCATTTATGACAATAACTCGGGGGGGGATACCAAAAGTAAAAGACAAGTATTAAATAAATAAATACCATTTGAGACTAAATACTAACCTTATGTATACTGTCCACTTCCTGCATGATTTCATTAATTTTATCTTCTGTTCTTTTCACCTTTACTTCTATGTCTGATATTTGCTTAATAAAGCCCTCATCTTCTGCATTATACTGATATACATATATATATATTTATATATTACATACAATTATAATAAGAAGGCACAAAACCTAAAACCAATTCATCTCACCTTTTTACCAATTAACATTAATTTGGTTCCATTTTTTACTCCACAGCTCTTCAAGCTTGCTTCAGGATCAGTTAAGCTCTTCCCTTTAATGAGACAAAGTAAAGTACACAAACAGAAACTGATTAACCATACAACATTAAGTTCTTTATCACTCTGGAACACTGGCAGAATGACAAAATCAGGATATGATGGATAACACCTGCAGACCTTTCACAATTAGACGCTGATTTTTCACGGGAACTTCTGTAACCCTGGCAACTTCTTTCATCAACTGCGACACACAGAAAGTACTGTCATGATCTTCTTGAGCCAGTTCCAGTGTCACATGGTGCTTCTGTCCCCCTGGAATGAACAATATCATATAAACATCTATAACTGAAGTGGCAGCCACGAGATGATTGTCTATGGGAATCTTGTTTTGTATAAGCATTTGGATAAACAAAGCAAAGATAAGAACAATGTTGGATTAAATATTCAAAACTTCTGGTTTTAAACATATTAAGAGAATGTTACAGTTCTATGCGTACACGGAGGGAAGTGGGAAGACAGCCTGTATTGGTTATAATTCTCCCCCCATTTCCAACATTGTTATCAATATGCCATTGTTTTCATTTAATATATGACCCTGGTATATATGTTTGGAAATGAAAATAAATATCTATCTATCTTCTCTTTGATTTAGCTGGTTCATTGTTATTTATTTAGGTCATAATCACATTTAAGACATTAATCCAACATCATGTTAGTAATACAATCTGTTTGCTCATGTGTGATGTATGCCAGACAAGGATTGTATTTTATTAAATGTTTACATTTTATGTGCATGTACACACACAAATTAAAGGCCACCACTTTTAAAATTCTGAGCCATCACAGAAAGTGCTGATTCTTAATAAAATGTCATGGCTTTTGTCATATAAAATACACCAAATTATCTTTTTTCCATTAATTAGTATACCTGTAAAGACAAATTAGGTCATAATTAAGGTGCAAACATAACCAGATATCAACACACTCTGTGTAACAAAAACACCATGTAATAAAAGCTAAAATGTACCCAGTGCAACTCACATTTATGTTTGTCATAATTATGTTACTTTCAGGAAGCTGTCCACAGACTTTTATCTTAACTTCACAGAAGTTGGAATTCATAGTGCTCTATTTCACTGTTTCTGTGCTGCTTATCATGAGCATCCCTCATTTTCAAGTTCAACGGGATTCTCCTGATTGGGATAAGAGGATTTCTTATTGTTTTAAAAGTCCATTTGTATTGCCGTTTAACACACCCACATTCAACACTGCAGTTTTAACTCCACTGATGAGGGACAGATAGAACAACATCAATAAATATCTATCTATTCAATAGTTTTGGCTGAGATCGTGTTAAAATGTGATACACCGGAAGACAGAAGAGCACATGTACATCCCATCAGTTTAGAGGCTTTATGTATACACAACAATAGCTACCAGACATGGGGTCAATTCCATTTTGGACTCTTTTTTTGGCCTAATACTTTTTACCATGAGTAGGTACTCCGAGTACCTACTTGGAATACCTACTCCAAGTAGTTTATATTCCAAGTAGGATTGTCATGGAAGAAATATTTCTGAATTAAAAAATTAAATGGTAAATTAATTTGTGGATTTAATTTTGTTTGCCCGGTTTAAACATTTAACAGGGGTAAATTCCTAAATAGCAATATCTCTATATAGATTACAGGCATGCTATGTGATGGTGTCACTGTGTTGTGGGTGGAGCCCATGGTATCCAGACCATTTTAATTGGTTAAATGTTCACGTGCAGTGCCACAGTCAGTGGGCATATCTGATATATATATATATATATATATATATATAAAAGGAACCAAAGTTCTGGATCAATTTGGTTCCAGTATATTGGTAATACCACATGTAAGTGTTAACGTGGTAAAAAATAGCACAAGCCTAACCACAAGCCACTTTTAGCTAAAGAAATATTTGATTATATCAAGTGGTGGATCGTAGTCTTGGGTGTATCCCCATGTAAGAGTATATTTTGTAATCATCAAAGATGTGTTTATATTCCACTGTCCAGTAGGAACCTTGAAACAAATGTATTTGCTTAGTTCTGCCTAGCAGGGGTCAGATCCTGTGTTTACTTTACTGGGTACTAAACCAATGACATATGGTAAATTTACAAAATATCTCAAATGGTTATTAAGACAGTTAGGTCTGGGGACAGGCTATAATAGTCACTGTTTTAGGAGAAGAGGGGCAAGTTTTGGCGAGATGATAAAATTTATTAATTCCTAAATAGAAATATCTCTATACAGATTACAGGTACGTTATATGATGGTGTCACAGTGTTGGGGGCTGAACCCACGTTATCCAGACCATTTTAATTGGTTAAATGCTCATTGGGGTGCTACGGTTGGTATGCATATCTGATATATATATATATATATATATATATATATATATATAAAAGGAACCAAAGTTCTAGATCATTATGGTTCCAGTATATTGGTAACACCACATGTAAGTGTTAACATTGTAAAAATGGTAAATTAATTTCTGGATTTAATTTTTTTGTAGGAAACTTCAATTCCAATTCTCAAAATTCCAATTCCATTTTTTTAATAAATAATTAATTCCAATTCCAGAATTGAATTGACTCCATGTCTGATAGCTACATCTTGTTGGGGGAAATACATTATGTGTCACTGCATGTCATTGATATATGCCTGATTATTATTGCTTCTGAATTCTAAAATATTTTGAGAAAACAACAGGATTTAAATATTTGTCAGATCATCGGGCTGATGGAAATTTGTGCTGTCAGAACACAGAGCAATCGAAACAATTAAAAGCAATCTCTGTCATGCATATGCCTATACTTGAAGAATAATCGATATATTTTGTGACCTGAGCTTGAAAAAAGATTGACTAAGCAAGTAATCATGAGCACTCATTACCTATGCACAGCGACCAAACGGCACTTAAGTGTATGCTTCAGGTCGTTATTTTCCTATCACGAACATATTTATTCAGGATACCGGACACCCGTTTTTAGGATGGTCATCATCAAGGTTATTCATCACCCGAGAATCTTCATCCCTGCCAATAAATAATCGATCAGGGTGAATTATGGAATTCATCATTATATGAATACACTATAAAATATTCTAATTTCTCTCTGAAGTAACCAAGCCAATTCTCAGATTCCATCAAATGTCATATCGTAGTGAACTACTGAGGCTAGAAATGTCGGCATAGATAACATAAAGTGAACTGTTCTCCTAATTATTAACTACACTGCTCCTGTGGTATTATTACAATATTGTGAGCTGCCAAATTTTGGTACTATTTGAAATTGTCATTAATATGAAAATGAAGATATTTTAAAACTAGAATATACAAGCTATTTCATTCGGATATTAAATACTGATAACACAGTTACAAGTTTATGCCAATCAATTTTTTTTTATCAATATAAATAGTCATTCAAGTAACTATGTTATATTTTCCCCACTTTCCCCTTAGTTTCTGCTTTGTATAATGAATGTCTTTGGACAAAATCATATCATGAGTACTGTATATACTTGCACATAAGTTTTTGTGTAGGAAAAAGGGAGTTCCCAGAAGCACCTCAACTTATATGCTCATCACATTTCTTACCAGCTGAAGGAAAGATGTTTTCAGCCATCCTTGACACACACCACTATAGGATTCAACCCAATAAGAGCCAGAGTCGGAATAAAATCATCACATCGATGCCTACTAATCCATTATTATTAAATAAATAACAATTAATTTTCACTAAACAAACATCCCAGTCTTTATGTAATAATACTTGATAGTCACATGCTGTTAGCTACCAGTACCTGTAGATGTGTTGTGAAACAATGAATTAATGACACTTGCCTTATTGAAATTACAATTAGACGTGTTTGTGTGAGCGATAGTTGGAACAAAATCGCCACATCTCTGCCTACTAGTCTTATTCAATAAATTATGATTAATTTTCACCAATTTTTGGATCTTACAAACATGCCAGTCTTTATGTAATAATATTTGATAGTCACAGGCTGTCAACTACTGGTACTTCCACTGTTCCAGATGATTAGTGATAATAAAGGAATCACTGTTGCTCACCACTTGCTGTGAAATAATTAATTAATAATACTTGCCAGTTAAAGTTACAATCAGGCATGTTTGGTGTGACAAGTTTGTTTATTAGTCATAACATTAAAGCAAAATATATGTGTGTGTGTGTGTGTGCGTCGCTGCCGGTGAAGAAATTGATATATTTACAACGCACTTGCTGACATCATGAGTTAGAAATGACTGGGTCACCTTTTTAGTGAATAACGACAATGATTAGGTATTTTGAGGGATTTTAAGCCAATATTTCACCTAGACTTATACAGAGGAGCATATGTATGAGGAAAGAATTACAAGGTCAAAAACTGACATTGACTTATCTGCAAGTATATACAGTAGATTTAGGGGACAGCCATAACAAAAGAATGACTTCCTAAAAGTTTATGGAACAGAACCTGCTTTATTTTATACTGGATAGAAATGTTGTCAAAATGTACTAGCACTGGCCATTCACCATTTCTTATAGAATAGAGAAATTTATAAGCCTAAGAAAAACAGTGAAATCTATAAAACAAGATGGTAGAATATAAACATTTCCTAGTCTGACTAAAAATAATTCTGTCAAAATCATGACTTAATTCAATAGGTCAATTAGATATAGTAAGTAGATCTCTAATCTGTAGAATCTACTTTATCAATCCACTTTTCATCTATAAATAATTCTTTTTATGTTCTTGTAATCAAGGAATAAAAGGAAAAACCACACATTTGATTGCAGTCAATACACATTGCATCTATAAATTGCAATCCATCCATAATTTTCATGTTATTGCAATTAATTGATAAAAAGGAAAACCTGAAAACTTCATGTTGCAATTAGTGCTTCGGAATATATTTAGAACTGCAATCGTCTATATTGCAATTTATACCATAGGGCCCAGGAGGCCCTGGCCGCGTAGATCAAACTGCAGCTAGAATTGCAATCATCTAAAATTGCAATTAGTACAATACTGTTGGTTACTAATATTTTCTAAGAATCTGATTGCAGGCTACTGGAGTCGATGACCTCCTCCGGAGTTTGTCAAGGATTAGTGGCTAATTTACAAAATATAAAAGTGCTAGAATTACCAAAATCATCCGTGATTTCAACAACCGGCAGACTCTCGATTAGTAGTGTAGAACAGTTCGAGATTCGATTATGAACAGTGTGTGTGTTATTCAATTTCATGCAGAGTAGTTTGAAATTATCAAGTGTATAAATAAACATGTATCAGTAGTAATCACTTTGATTTCTAGTTCATCTGTTTGATAGGGGGAATATTCCGGGGGGGGAGGGGGCGGTTCCTGCTCCCGTCTATGTACCGAATCCTCAGTAAGTGTCGGCCAAGTTATTGGTGGGCCGAGTTGACTGGATACCATAAATGTTGTTTAGGTGTTGGCGTTGTTGTATATTGATCTATCTACAATGTTTTAAAGTGATTCGAACGTTACACGTACTTTAAATTAAACTAAACTTTAGTTAAAGTAAAAGTACGTTCGAATCAATTTTCAGATCTAGACTAGATCTAATGATAACAATGACAATAAATTATTTGAATAATGTACAAAATATTTTAATTATTGTTTCATCATATATGCCTTATATTAATTTTACACGATAGCTACTACATTTGATAGTTTTTACCATATATTATTTGAACTTCAAGTGTGTTACCCCCTACCACGGCCATGGTATGTTACGATTCAGATTATCCGCATTTATGGTTCGTATCCAAGCATGTTCGTACCACATTAATTCGTACCCAGGCGCAACGTTGGCTGAACAGATCAAAATTCTGACAGAACGTGATGGCTATTGACCTTAAAAAAACGATGGCTATGCGTCTGAGTAATGCTATATGCGCCTATGGTGGCAGCATGCGTATCCTCCCTTGGGAGTTAAGGTGTGTGCTGGGTTGAAACAGGTCCGAGTCAGTATATTGTACACTGCCTCAAAACAAGGTCACCTGGTTTTGACGCGTTATAATGGATAAATATTATTAATTAATAATAATTATTAATACACCATCTTCACCATTGGGACCGCTGTTTACCTATCTTGTACCAAAGGTTTGCCAATCACCTACAAGCAAGATTTATTTTGTCATACTAACATCAGAACTAATAACACATAGCACAAATGTTTTATGCGTGTTGCTAGTTTATTTTATTTCACACCTCTATATGATATACTTTGTGAATTGGAATCATCCGTATTGTCATTCTAACGTATTATTAAATAAAAGGATACAATCATATAAACATTCATAACAGTATACTAAATTAAGAAACAATGATGAGGAAAGTAAGATAAATCGATCATTATGTTTATATATATCATTAAGATTAAATAGCAGATTAGAAAACAATTATTTCCCCTGTTTGAATTGTATTGTTGTTGTGGTGGTTTTTTTCTAAAACCTGCAGCCAGTGCATTCCACAGACTGTGTGCTGTATATCTGTATAAGTAAAACATATGTTGCCATATAACCTATAGTCTATATTTTCCTTGGAAATATACTCATGTGCATATATCCTGGAGTACTTAATTTAATCCTGCTCGGTGCCTTTCGCGAAAGCATGTCTCAAATACACAGTGATCATGATTATTGATGTTTTACGCCAACTTTTGTGCAGATGTTAGGCTAAATGGGCCGGGCGACTTCCAAATGTAATGAATCGAAGTGAAAGATGAAATAACCTTCAGAAATGCCCACGCCGAGGTTCGAACTCAGGTTGTAGTGTTCAAATCAAATTATAAATATCATTACAAATGCACATGAACAGTTTTATTTATTAACGAAACATAATGAATATAAATGGACACTAACCATTTTTTTTGGGTATTTAAAAAACAGAATTGTAATACCAGCCTTTTATTTTTTATT
Source organism: Paralvinella palmiformis (assembly GCA_025642065.1). Lineage (NCBI taxonomy): Eukaryota > Metazoa > Annelida > Polychaeta > Terebellida > Alvinellidae > Paralvinella > Paralvinella palmiformis. The sequence goes on from JAODUP010000004.1 coordinate 340,040, forward strand.
TAAATATAATAATAACGTGGATTTAATAGAGGCGATCTGTAGTACTTTGTTCATGGTTTCAGCCAACAAGGTAAACGTATGTTCCAAAAACTATATATGGGATTTAGATACATAAGCACAATAATTTTTTTTAAATAATTTCTAATAAAAAGAAAAAGTTTCAGAACTGCAACTTGTTCATGGGGTTTATGACAAAACAACTTTTGAACAAACTCTCAGATACAGGTTTATCTTTAGATTTTGCACTGCTGTCCGCGACTTCTACACTACTGCAGTGACATACATGATCAAGAATTTCCCTCTGGATCATCAGGTTTTAAAACATGCCAAATTTGTAAACTATGAAGCAAGACTCCATGGAAATGTTTCCTCAGCACAGTTCTTCATCGCCGGGTATCAAACTTTCTTTGAGAACCTCAACTTAGATGATCTCCATGGTGAATTTGTTGCAGTTGTTAAACTAGATCTATCTGGAAACTTCAAGTTTCCACAGCTCTCAAAAGTGGCAAAACTTGTTTTGACTATACCCCCACAGCAATGTAGATGCTGAACGGGTGTTCAGTATGATAAACAAGAACAAAATCAAGATCTGGCACTGGAAGGGACCCCGTCGTCCATTGTGACTTGCAAAGTCAACCAATTCTTTGAAGAGCCCTGCTATGAATTCAAACCCAGCATGGAAATATTACAGAAGGTCAAGAAATCAACTTCGGTGTACAACAAAGCCCATACGAATTGAATGCTTCATTGTTGTCTCATCCAACGTTTGTGAAATAGCCAATTGGAATCCAAATTAGTGCCTGATATTTTTTACATGCTGTCTTCTCATGTAAAGAAAGGAAATGCAAAACATGTAAATGTAAGTCTGTTATTCTATCCTGTCAATGACAATATCGCATACTGTGGTCTAAAAACAGGTTAACTGATGATCGATATCAGTTACTAGTACTTGTCCGGGTGTTGTCATATAAAATATATGTTATTGATGGTGTTTTAACAAAAACAAAATTGAACCTCCGCATTATTACCCCAAAGTGACCCATTCCCCAGCAAAATCTGACCTAATCGGTCAATGTTAGCCCATGTTCTACGTATCTCACATCCCACAACTTTAATCTAGAATTACGTATTCTATATTGTCTTTGTAAACGTGTAAAATGGTGTGTTGTGCCACTTAAAATTGTGCAAATGGATCTGCCAGTTGATGGAGTATGGATTCGTTCCCCCCAAAAAACAAGACTCGTTTGCGTGATTGGCTGCGAAACATGAACAGAGTGTAATGGAAGCCAACTTGCCACAGCAAGTTCTTCGGGAAACACTTTGAGGAACGTATGTTTTATTTCACCGTCTTTGGCACGATCAATTGGATATCACATGAATAGTGTCAGGATCACAGAACATGTCATTCCAACCATATTTGTCCAACAGTGTCATGCTAAGCCCAAACGAATTAGCAGTTTGATGGAGCAATTGAATAAAAAACGGGTATGCATGAGCAATGATGGGGTAATCTTGGGAGAAAACTATTGGACATTCACCAGTTCATGCATTCGTGAATAAAGTAAAATTTCACTTACTCAAATATTTCTTTATTTTAAATGAAGTTATGCGGTAGAAAGAGGAAAATATTCTCATTCAGGCCCAGTGTGTTGACATATAAATTAAGGTTATACCAACACAAACAAATATCAGCTAATTTTTTTTATATTTTAGGCCCATCTAAATTAATCAGTAGAATAAAATCGCCACCCAGTTCCAACGTCATCTTGATTCTAAAGCAAACTGCACTAAAATTTGTTGATGAACTTTGCATTGTACCTTGACTATGAGATTGCCCAACCACTGTACTAGATGCACCACTAAGCTCGATTATTTTCGAGGATATTGGCGCTATAGAAGTTTCCAATTATAATTATTAAATTGAAACAAGCGACTCGTCATACCGACGTAGGAACTATTTTTATTGCGTAGGCCGCAAATAGGGACGAGGCTTTGCGTGTTATGTCATGTGATCTTCTTGTATTGTTATGCCTCGGTTTTCAGTGATCGATCGCTGCTTTTTTACGTATTGCTTTATATTCGTTTTCAACGGATATAGAACAAAATAATGCCACAAAATAAGATAATAACTGAACATTACATTGCCACGACTTTCAGTTATGCCATAATAGGCCGAAAATAGGATTAAAAAATACACACCAATAGAACTCTTGTTTGTGGGCCGGGGTTGGGTGTCAGCGACACAGGTTGCTGCTCTGGGTCCACGTCTGCACTTGCTGCAGCTAATTCTTCAAAATTGATATTTTCTGTGAACTTTTAGCAAGTAGTTCAAAGTTGTAGGGCTTGATATCCCTGAGAAGGTCAAAACTTTCGTCGGAATCTGACATTTTGTCTGTCAACTGGTCAAGAGCCTTGTAAGCAAAGCTATAGCACTACGTGATGTTTATCAAAGATGACGTCACACGGTAATCCCTAGCGAGCGCAGTACACACGGGCTCGTGAAAATTTCGGGATTTAGGGAACATTTAGCTGGTGGTTAGAATTGTTTTGAGTGTGGTAGTGCATCTAATAGGGAATAAAATAATTGTTTGCTACGTTAAATTTACTTCGAAATATGACCTTTAACTATATTTTTCACGAAGCTGTATACCCGAATTATTATCTCAATTTTGCTGGAAGGTAAACACCTCTATACAAACATACAACTGTCACTACAGTTCTTTGATTCATTATACATTATACACACAACCTTTTGATTGATTGCGAAGTATAAACACGCCATGGGTAACATGTATATAATGATTTACAATAAGATTTAATAACATACAATTGCCATTTTCAGTACACATGGAACACTTTCTGATTATTGTATTTCCTTAAGCATAAATTGACCTACATTACCTACCTATGTCATTGTCAGAAACCAGTTAATCAACAAACCGCTTGAACACATTTACGCATTTGAGGTGAAGCTTCGTCTGTGGGTGGGACAAGTCAACCTAATGAGGCCACTACGTATGTTGCTTTTGTTGGGCAGCTGGGAGAACAATTCAAAACTCGATTTTGATATCTGCGCGCCAAAAACCAGGCTTTTGCATTATTTGCAACTCCGTTGGCAGTAACCTGGACAGTGTTCCCATTCATCTGCAGATGGAACTGATTGATTTGCAATGCAACACTGACTTGAAAACCAAGTTTTCTGAAGTTTCAGCCGACTAGTTCCCCCGGAAGCGTCACGCTCGAATAATAATTGAGCTATTCGGAAGCACGTACCTATGTAAGCAACTATTCACCAAAGTGATGTTTGCAACTTAAACATTACGCGTAATAAACTTGGTGATGCACATTTGGGGGGGGGGGAGTACCCTGAGGCTTGCGAGTACACATCTACAGCCTGATATTCGGGGGTTGATGAAGCAAGACCAGCACCAGCCGCTCATTTAATTGAAAATAAAATTAAACGTTACATATAATTAATTCGTCACGTTTTTTTAATTTTTTTTATATTGTGTTAATGGTATATAATCATTAACATTCATGAAGTTACTATATGTGAGGTGTATAGGTCATGGTAGACACACAATGTATTATGCAGCTTCTTGCGTTTGAAAATACATGCTGTCCACTGGCTTAATCCAAACTCTACTCTACTACCAATACATTTTGAAATAATTTCATTTATTGGTGACATTTGGTATCAGATGCTCTGAAACCCCTTCATTTTGAAAGATTGTTTTTAAAAAAACTTCTGCCAATGGAGGAGGACACACACCCACGCCAACCTGCCGCTTTGCGCCTCATATGGCCCGCCGATCAAGTCCAGTTTAACGATTTGGTCATCCCCTTCAAAAAGGTTGCCAACTCCTGAACTAGATAGTCTACTATATACAAGCAATAATTAAGGAAGTCATGCTTTAAGCTGGTCATTTTATGACACTAATCTTGAGCGAACCTTTCATGTCTTAAAACTGCATGTGCGGGTAACAAAAGAACTTGTAAGGTGAGATAGTTTAAGTTTTCTGAGTTTCTACTGCATCCTATCATTTGTTGAATGAATGAATGAATGAATGAATGAATGAATGTGGTTTTACGGCACATCGGCACCATTGGCCATTTTGTGCCCAAATTAGATAATGACTTATATTAAAATCATCAGCTTATTATTCTAAGAACATATTCCTCTTGCAATCATTGTGTAAGGAGACGCCACAACAAAAGCAACGAAGTATCATTTGTTGGTGCAAAATTCATCAACAAACTATCATTTGTTCATGAATTTTGCATCGTACCTTGACTATGAGATTACTCAACCCCTGTATTAGGTGCCCCACTGAGCTTGATTCTTTTCAAGGATATTGGCGCTATAGATGTTTATTATTATTATTATTATTATTATTATTATTATTATTATTATTATTATTAATCATGCATAAACCTCGATACTCATGTCAACAAACATATTATATAGCTCATATAAACCTTCATCTTATCTATTATTGACCATTGTTAGGTCCTTTTGGATAGCAGTGGCATCTTCAAGGCCAACTGTATAGATATTGTCCAGCATTCATATTTGGATATCAGTACTAAATATAATACAACGTGAATTTTTGGCATTTTACATGTTGATGCAAAATATATTTTATAAATAAATAAATAAATATATATATATATATATATATATATATATATATATATATATATATATATATATATGACAAATTGGAATGAAGATTTCACTTATCTAAATACATTCCAATTGAGATTATGTATCTAGATATGCAAATTTATATGCGAAAAATATTATATGTCCATCTGTTCCACGTCCTGTCGAGATAATCATCATCATCATCGTCGTCGTCATCATCATCATCATCATCATTACGATCATTACTATTAATACTAGAGGAACCAATTTGCATTTAACTTCATTGATACAACCTCCTAAAGGAATCATGGCTGCTTCTAGATCATCACCGCTGAATTGGGAGGCCATTTTGTTTATTACTAGATTGTAAAACTGATAATATGACAAATTGAAAAGACAGCTCTAGTCCAGATGCTGATTAGAAAGGTGCCAATTGAAACAGGTGTAGAAGAAATGTCAAGTGGGCACTTGTTAGAAAGTCCCATTTCCTTTCTAGTGCAATATAGCATTCATTGTAATACACGAATCTGTGATGTGCTTATTCAGAGTGTGTTGGACAGTTGTATGATATCAACCGATATTAACATGAATGAGACGATTCCCGTTGTCCCTCCCAACTGCGGCAGCTGGAAGGGACATTCAACTCAAATGACCATAGTATAACTCTAGATAAAATTATAAACGCTATAATTTATGTTTTTCCTTCGAAAATAATAGATGCATGCGCACAGCACATGATTGCGAATTTACGTTAAAACATGAGGTAAGAAGATTAATTAATGCCTATATCTGGTAGCGTAAAGTTGGTAGGTAAATACTCTGCCAATAAATACAAAATTAAGTTCCCCGATAATCAACCTAATGTGATACATAGATCCACGTGAAAATAGTTAAATGGCATACAGTAACGGGGCCGAAGTGGCAGGACCGATATGGTTATGATTCTGGTATTCAATGGGTACGATTATCATATTTTTTATTTGAGCTTGCACTTTACAAGTGGAAGTTTATGGTCGTCTATATAAATAAAATGAACAATAAAATAAAATTAAAAGTTGTCGGGCAGCTAGCTACTTAATGTTCATTATTTATGGTGTTGAAGGGGTGTCCATTTGTCACGTTGTGTTAATAATGCGCTAACGGATGTTGCTAATTATCAGTCTTTCCTAGAAAATTAAAAGGGCTATTACGCCTACAAGCATACGAGTCACTGACGAGCGCTCATTGTGTGCCAGCGTTTGAGGAAGATGGCGGTAAGTAGGATTTCCGGATTTTGACTCTTCGTTTTAGACAACGCGTGATACTAGATCATAGCACGTTAATGGGGTTTTGTTTCATGTCTTTCATTATTTATAGCTCAACATGTTTTGAAAGGAATTTTACAGTCTTTTTGACAATCCTTTACTGAAGCTTGTTCCTAAGGCGATTACTACAGTCATTTCGGGAGTGTATTTGGTTTTTACGAGATACAAATTAGTATTAGTATATAATAAGTAAATTAATATGCAATTTCATGCTGAAACGCAAACATATGTCTACCGATAATACTATTTAGTCTAAATTCTTGCAAACAAATTTTAGGGCATTATTCCCACATCAATTTATACTCCCTGTATGTGTGTGTGTGTGTGTGTGTGTAGGGGGGGGGGGTATTTATAACTGATGCTTTAGGCCTCGTGGATATATATGGGAAAGCAGATTATATTACTGAAACCAGCATGTACAATCACGTGATACAAATCTGAGAATTGCGGAGAGAGAGAGAGAGAGAGAGAGAGAGAGAATATTTGCATTAATAGCCGTGAAACTGCTTCAATCACAAGACACGTGAACTGACCTATTTACTGGCAGTGATACACTAGCTTAGCCAAAAACAGATCTAAATGTATTAGAGGTTCCAAAAAGCCTAATGCCCCATTATCTTATATGCACCCACCGAATGCATATAATGTAATGTATCAGGGTGTTCTTTGGTAAACACGCGTGTAGGTCTGCACCAACTCCGTGGAGCTAGAGGGAGGGGGGAGCGTGGTCAGCCTTATGTCATGATGATTGATGCCGATTGGTGTTTTACGGCCTCTTTTGTGCACATGGTAGGTTAAATGGGCCGAACAACCTCCAAAGGTAATGAAGCGAAGTCAAAGTTGAAACGAGTGGTAGTGATCTGTGGTCCAACACGCTACCGCTAGACCACCGAGGCGCCCCTGAAGTTTTTTGCTAAAGGATATATTTACGATATGTAATTAGTATTAACAAATAGCTTTCCGCCACGAGACATTTAAAGATACCAAAAGCCTATTTTTTTGGTATTTCCTTCGCAAGCTCCGAAGTTAATTCCCTGCACAGACTTAATCCAGAGATTAAATATATTTATAGCTCATTGCTTGGAAAAGCGATTTTATATTAATATCTTGGATTATATATTATTAGAAATAAAAAAATCAAACGTGTGGTGGCGTTGTCCTTTAATCTAGTAGACGTTCTTCAACTAATTGAGTCACTGGATCTAATGCTGGCCACTATGAGAATCCCATACTCGCCGAGTTGGGAGCTGTCGTTTCGTCTCGGGTTCACCTATATTAGGAAAGGGCCAGTCACAGATCCGAATCTCACCTGAGTCGATTCAATTTATCCTTTTTTTCTGGCAGATTCTCTTGAACTATATATATATATATATATATATATATATATATATATATATATATATATATATATATATATATATATATATATATATTATTTGTAATACTTCACTCAACGAATGTGTTTTTTATCCAATTTGATTCAGTAGTTCTTGTTTAAGATTGACTTTATAAGAAATTTGAAATTCCGCCAAGAGCCTTTTCTTATCTGACACGGAGTGACACTGAAAAATTATCTTTCAGAAAGTGAACTACAAACTTTCCGGAAACCTCTTCAGCAGATTACTAAAAGGTAACCAATTCAATATAATTCTTTATTCCTATCTTAATCTTTGTAAATGTTATATACGCATATTAACATGGAACAATAATTTGCTCTTATTTAGACTAATAGGCGCGCCAATATTGGCGCTAGTTTTCTTAACGATTGCTGAGATACGCAATGCATTCAAACCTTTGTTCCAACAGCTTGGATAGGGACAAAAAGTCCCAGAAGAAAACAGATAGTGAAGTCAGTTGGAACGATGTCAATACCACTCCTTCTGTTCGTCTTCATTCTGGTCTCCAAGTTGGTGAATGTCGGCTCGGTACAGTCACGTGGACGCTCCATGATCCTTCCACAGGTGAATGATGTCGGAAGAGATCCTGCATGCTTGAAACACGACGACGAGGAGGAAAGAGCTTTCAGTTTTGGGTACACCTCCTCATATCGTCAGAACAACGAGATAGCAGGTGAACAATATGACAAAGACGACACGGTAAAGTATAGCTTGACTCCTCAAATAAATGGCTTAATTCGTGTGTGCACATGCTATTTCACTAAAGTTCCCACAAATTTGACTAGCAACGAATGCTATAATTTAAACTAACTTCATTAAAATATACAGATATTTAATCACCAGAGCTAATTGTGGGGAGGATATTGTGCTGCGTTTTAAAGTAATTTTAAACTAATAAGTTTAATACGTCGAATTTCAAATTGTTAAGTTGTTCAACATGGAACCAATTAAGGTGCCAGCTGTTTGTGACGTTATGTTATTATCAATATTATCTTCTACTATAGAAGTAATTGATGCTGTATTGACAAATATTCAATCAATATCATACATACTGGTGTCATATTTAATATATAAAAACCTAACCCGTTATAGCCGTCCTTCGTGCCGCTGGTTATTTGAATGACGATCTTCTGTAAAGAAAATAACATCACGTGTTGCGGAAGCGAAAAATGAAACATCCCTCAGACATACGTTAGTCCGGAATTTGAACCGCGGCATGGGTGGTCTGCGGCCAATCGCGCCACTAGTTAGACCAGAGAAGAGAGATGCCTTCCAAAAATAAATAAATAATTGCGTCGAGAAATTTCCTATTTTGCAATCATCACCTAATCGTCATAGCTAGTTTTGGTTTGTTGGGGGATACTTGGGTACGTGGGTGGATATTTCCCCAATTTTGCACTGGAGATGGCAACCGAAGGGCTTTCTATACACCCGCATGTTTGAAACTTACTGTACAGAGTAATTGTTTATGGGCTTTATAATCATGTTTGATTTATCTTATTATTTCTTATTTCTTTTTGGGGCTTTTCAGCGTTACGCATGCATAGGCCTAGGATAAAGAGAAAACTGCAAGCACTGACGTCACGGTGGTCGTACATCTCATCGTCATTCCATTCCATCGTACTTCATTTCGAGAAACACTCGAAAATACACCCGTTTACTCCCAGACAGGCTTTGACAACCGATTGTTAAATATTGTGTAAATATGTCTTTAATCGAGTAGCAAGTCTGCCTTGCGGCCATTACTCCATACGAAGTCCACCAATGAAGTACTACGTGGCACTGCGGAGCAACCGCTGAAACATGCTGTACTCGGAATATTTTAGGAATAAAATGCTAAACATATTATTGCAATTAACAACGACAATGTTTTGCCTTATCCGACAGAAACACACTCGTGTGGTGGATTGTTAGAGCTAATATTTTATTTATCTAAATAAAAGTTGAGTGAATAAAATGACTGGGAAATATGTGTTCGATTAATCAGTATGTGACAGAGTAGCTATTGATAAATCATCTTAAAGGTGGCGGGAAAAGAAATTTCTTATTTTGAAGTAAATATAATGTAACAAGCAATTATTTTATTCCCTATCAGATGCACTACCACAGTTATTATATTTCCAATAAAATGTTCCCTAAGTCCTTAATTTCCGAACTTACACGAGCCATTGCTAGTGTGTACTACGCCCGCTAGGGATTATTGTGTGACGTCATGTCTGATAACAATCTGGTAGTGCCATAGCTTTGTTTACAAGCGTCTTGACCTGTTGACAGACGAAAGTTTTGACATTCTCAGGGATATCAAGCCCTACAGCTTTGAACCACTCGCGAAAAGGGTTACAGACAGTATTATTTGTAAAGAATTAGCTGCAGCAAGTGCAGACGTGGATCTAGATCAACCACCTGTGCCGCAAACACCCGGTCCACAACAAGAGTTGGATTGGTGTGTATTTGTTTGTCTTGGTATAAGCTTAATTGATAAGTCAGCACACTGGACATGAACGCGAATATTTCCCTCTTCCTATCACATAACGTCATTTAAAATGAAGTGATTTGTTGGTACGTGGGAGCCCGATGAGTGTCGAATATGGTTGGAATGGCATCTTCTGTAAGCCTGACACTTTTCATGTCATATCCAGCTGATCGTGCCATAGACGGCGAAATAACGAACATCCGTTTCTCGAAGTGTCTCTCGCAGAGCTTGCGGTGGCAAGTTGGCTTCCACTGCACTCTGTTCATGTTTCGCAACCAATCGCGCAAACGAGTCTTGGTTTTGCGGAATTAATGCATTTGTACAATTATATGGGGCACAATACACTATTTTATACATTTAACAAAGATAATATAGAACACGTAACACAGGTTAAACAAGGCCACAGCGAGTGTTTGGCGTCTATGTTTGTCAAACACGACTTCACATTCCGAAGATTTCCGAAGATTCTCGATTAAAACTGTGGGATGTGAGATGCTAGAGCAAAGCAAATTTTAAAACCACTGTAACTTTATAGGAAAAAAATAAAGTATATCTCTGACAGAAATTGATTTTAGTAAATAACACTGACATTTTGACTATTTTGGGAATTAAACCTCTTTCTGTTACATTTAATACGTATTTCTTTACACAGAACTGTCTCCTGGAAAGACACGACGGCGCCCCATTAAGGCAGTGGTTAGAGCATTGTGCTGCGAACCTCCAGGTTGTCGGTTCGAATCCAGATAAAAAAATCCGTTTATGGGTTGTGTATCCTTAAGGGTTGGCCATTCGGCCATGTGTCCGAAAACAACCCGATTACTGAACCCCAAAGAACACAAATATATATCGATTTACAGTACTAAATCACACTTACGCAGAACTGTTTTGTGAAGTGATAATTAAATAGACAGAAAACGATTAGTGGAAGCGATTGAAGAAGTGTTTTGTAATGGTTTTTGCAAAGCGTACATATATATAAAGGTGATAATAAGCCAATATTATGCAGAAAAAAAAACAGGGGGCTAATTCTTAACACTAAATCCACGTTAGGATGAAAATTTGACACTAAAATGCCATACGTATAAAATCATCGCCATAATTACATTTTAAATAAAACACATTTTCAAATACGGTGGCAGGTAACTGTGGTTATGACTGAATGACACTTGGAATCGTCAACTTTATGTCTGCTACCTGCATGGTGTTTTACAAATATAAAATTGTAAAATACCCGGTACATAGCGTTGTTTCAATATTGTTTCACTGTTAACAAGTGTTTACTTTATTGTGTTCTAAATAAATAAATACGATTGGGCCTAAAACGAGTTGAGCAGTAGTAGGCTAACTAGTACTAATAATTATTTTGAATTTCATTTCTATTAAACCAGAAAGTCAATTCCATTTTGTCAGTTCCAAACCCAGTTCCTCACAATTCAATTTGAACAATTCCATCCATAAATTAAAAAAATTCAATTCCAATCACGGAATTGAACTGATGATATTGTTTGGCCAATTATGGAATAGAAGTAGAACTATAGATAATTAACTGTAGGTGGCAAATACAAAAAGAGAAAACATTATTTGAAGGGAGAGTGTTAGCAACAAATAATGCTATTGTTTATTTTTTAGTAAAGAAAAAGTTAAATGATAAATCAGTTTTGTGGTCATGATCAATTCAATTTTTAAATCCATCGAGTTAAATTCAGAAAGCTAAAACAAATTCCAATCACGGAATTGGAATTCACCATGAATTCAAATTCCACAATTGAATCGACTCCGGAGCAATTTCACGAATAAGCTCTAAAAGTGAATATGCCCCCCCCCCCACAAATAATGAGACATTCAATTTTTGAATAAACGTCACTGCTATATACGGTATTATATTCTCTTTGTGAACATAATTAATTTAATCATGGTATTTTTCTAATTCAAACTGCGTGGCCTTATATCTGATACCGATCTATAAAAAAAGTTGAATTTCAAACTATCCATTTACTTAAGCCTCCGGGAATGATAATACGGATACCAAGCGAGTGACTTCCCCTCTCTGGGAATCGGTACTATTAATTGTAGAGCTCGTTGTACTGTACTGTCATATTTCTTCCCGAACTCTTGTTTTAAGGTAATAAATTGTATAAAACTATTTTCATCGTGGCAACAGTTAGTGACAAATAATCATCTTTCGTGATCCTGTCTTAGTTTTAATCTGTTTCAAAATGTGGAAAAAAATGGACAGATCCAGTCAGCGTCTGGATCATCTGTTGACCGTAGTGATAGAGGCTGCATAACTGTAGACTGCAGCCGCTCCGAATTCTCTAACGTCAACCATAATTAGGTTAAGATAGACAGTCCTAAATATGTCACAATGTTAAGACTAATACCAATGTTTGTTATTTGCCAATGTGACACACACACACTGATAATCCAACGCCTTTTATCGACCAAATTTCGTTCAGTTAATAGATGATTATTATATTATACACTAATTAAGATCCTTATCGAATAAAACTGGGGGCGTTTTATTGAGGTTACAATTTTGGGAAGATATCCAGTTTGTTTAGTCTTGTACCATATAAAGAAAAAAGCTGTTTAACTATAAGCTCGACGTACTATGCAATTTTAACAATTCTTTTGTAATAAACTAAATATCATTGCTGCGAGGTTCGTCTCCTTGTGTCCATAAAATAATTGTACATAGATTTCTGTTGACATCAGTGAAAACATTCTTCGGGTATAAAGAGGTGCCTATATCACTGGCTCTGCATCGAACCGGAGAACGTAAATATAGTTCTCCGATCGAGAAACTCTCTTATAGTACTGTCTGGTAGCCTACAGGGGAATATAGTAAATCGGAGTAACATATATGAGTGTTTACCATCCTTCGACTGGCTTTATGTCATCTGTAAGCTGGTTCTCACTGACTAATTCAAAGAGGGTTTTGAGGTAAATCCTTCACTGCATTTAGGCATGATGCATACACAAAACCTCAACAATCAACAAATCAAGAAAAGAAACTTGACGGGAAGTTTTTAAATGGTGTCCGAATAAGTGTTCGATTTCATCAAATGTCAAAAGCAAGTCGGAATTGTCGGAGAGACATCTTATCCGGGAAAATCGCGCAGTTCACGATGATTCTTTTACATATGAATACGACCTTTCGTGGGTACGGAAGTGGATGTACAAATCGCGGACGTGAGTGAGCGAACAGGTATACTTTGTTCGGTATTGTTCCTGGTCAAACGTGGAAAATATGACCAAGGGGTTGTCCCCAGGACAAATATCCCACAAACAAGTACAGCATAACACGGGTATTCGAACCCTAACCTGGACGTTTACAGCGCAGTTCTCTATCAACTGCACCGTACTTATCTATAAATCAATCTATATATTTTAGGTGTGGGCGATCTTAGGCGTGAGGCGTAGCAACATTAGTTATGCATTTTGACTAGAAATAGGCAATTATGGAATTCCAGAGAGGAAAGCCCAAAATATGCATAAAAATCAACCTGGAATAATTTTGGACTGTACTAAAAACATACCAAATTAAAGAATTAATCGAACAGTGCATGTAAATTGGACTTTGCGCCCATTCTTACAATTTAAGAATATCCTAATTGATCCACCCCATTAGACAACATTTATACAGTACTATGCTATAGTTTAACTTTCCGGGTTAGGAATTTGCTCTAATCCAAAAAAACGTGAGCGTTATATATATATATATATATATATATATATATATATATATATATATAATATATTATTTAGAAATTCTTATTAACCTCTCATAGGTGAAATGTCTCTTCAAACATCTGTGGTTTTCGAGGTCAAACATGTACGGGGACTATTGCGAGTTGTTCTCCGTACACAACATCAAGGGTGTGATTTATGCGAAGGGGTAGGAATTATGCACACTTCCCCCTCAAAGACGGTTGGTAAACATATATTAACCCCAACCCATCTTCATCTTCACCCTCATTAACACCACACAACACGTTCGGGTACCAATTTTTGAACATCATTTTCTTCCTTTTATTAAATCAGCTTTATCCTACTACAAAGTCACCGCTAACATACACCAACCTACCATATACAATCATCGCTCATCCAGGTCTTCCATACCTGCTATTTTCAACCCAGTATCTGAGCATATATATATATATATATATATATATATATATATATATATATATATATATATATATATATATATATATATATATATATATATATATGAGAGAGAGTTTTCATGGTTTTATGTTGAAATACCTAAAAATTTGAATTCACCTTGAACATTTAAATCAAGACGTGTAAACAACGTGGAAATCATAACGTGTATTAAAATTTCGGATCAAATCTATTAACTTTTGACACTGAAACAATGAAATTAATTACTTCAGTGCCTGACGTATATTTAGCCTACTGGACTAAAATCTGGATTTGTACTTGGACTTTTACGCAGGTTGTATCAAACTTGTGATGATGATGATGATGATGATTTATGTTTTACGGCCACTTTTGTGCACAAGGTAGGCTAAATGGGCCGAGCGACCTCCAAAGGTAATGAAGCAAAGTCAAAGATGAAACAACCTTCAGATATGCCCACCCCGAGATTTGAACACGGGTGTAGTCCAACACGCTACCGTTAGACCACGGAGACGCCCCCGTATCAAACTTGTATTTGACTGCCGAGTAACTGGATTTGCCAAGTACAATACGAAGTACTTTTCTCTTCGTAGATAAATTTCATTTCATAAATGTGTATACAAGTTAACACAATCATTATATAATATATCACCTACAATTTAAGCTAGATGGTGTATATTTTGTAAATGCCATTATGCCAGTAACGGATAAATAATGGATGAATGAACGATACTCATTCTTTTGGATATTCATAGTGAACATAAAAAACAAACAATTTAATTGTATTTGTACCTGGATTATCTGCAAACTGTTATATATATATATATATATATATATATATATATATATATATATATATATATATATATATATATATTAAATGAATAAGCCTTGGATTTGTACTTGGTAAAACTAAAAGTACTTGAATTTGTACAGTCAGTTAAGTATACGTACATTGTATATGGCGGTCTCTGATTAAATCCCCTTTCCTTTATTATTTCACTTTAATGATGATTTCACGAAAACTAGTCAGTAAGTGTAGCATGTATATATAGTAAGTAATACGTACATTAAGCCGAGATGGCGGTATTTGGCGAGATGTTAATCCTGTAATTCTTCAATTCAGTCAGTGATCGTGCACAAACCGCAGATTTATCAAAAGTTAATTGTAATTTCAATATGGATTAAAAGTACACGTCTAGGACCAATAGACCACTGGGACAATGCAGCATTAGCGTTATTTAATTCGCTATAAAAACACATATCCCTTTATAAATATATAGTTGGCTTAGAATTTATAATTCCTGGGCTCCTTTTCACTAATGGACGAATGAAGTCTTAAAATAATATTTATTATAAGTTCTTTACACAGCTAGGGATGTCTGAAATTCTATATTCGCGCCAAGGGTGAGCCTTTTTTCGGGTCACGTGATCGCATTTAAGCTGTTGGCTCTTCTGTAATCCCCCCGCTGCGTAGCTCATAGCAGGTCTTGGACAATTTCTTATAATATTTCGCACTGATCAACACTAATTTGTCATCTTAATTTAACTAAGACTGTCTAGGAATTCTTGGTCGTTTTCAGTTATTTGAACAATCACAGATGTGTACTTAAATAACCGTTTAGGCAAACATAGCAGTGGGACGCTACGGGAATAGCCACGCGATGTTCAAAGGCCAAGACAAAATGTCTATTCGGATGGTTTGATTGCCGGTGTATTATTTGTCGTGTAAGCAGTGTACGAGCTGATTGTATATATTGCTTGCACTATTCCGCAGTTTAACACTTGAACGTTATATGGTTGTTGCTAGAAATTCTTTATATATGGAATCTCCGAGGCTAGATATCTCAGGTAAGCAAGTAAACTTGGCAAAATCCACCAACCAGAATTGACGAGAAACGGTTCGAACAGTTTTAGAGTTTAAAAACAAACTCTTCTCGTGAATCATATTCCAGTAGCATACAACCATCAACTAAATGTTAAGACACTCGTTCATTTACATCTGCTATGATCATAGGGTTTATTTATTCGTGTTTTTTCATTACTCCGACTTGTTTTATCATTCGATTTTGAAACCGAATCATACGATGATACGGCGAATCATGCCAGTCGGATTTGTGTCAAATCTTTCCAGTTACGAGTTAGGTATCGAGTTAGATCTGCCATCTGGGATTTTAGTTTAGGAACAAACCAGAGTAATAGTGTAACATGGTACGCATGAAAGAGCATTTATTTTCAGTATCTTTGAAGCAGTGATATTTATTATTTAAAACGTAAATGGGTGCAGTACTGTAGTGTATGGCCCAGTCCCAGAGTGCCAGACATATTCATTATTGTCAATTCTACATCAAATTTATCAATGGTCCTTTTCATTCCGAAGATTTCCAAAGTACTTGCCAATCAGAAGCTGGCTAGCGTTTAACTCAGTCTTTTTCCAGTGATGAAAGTAGATTTAAGAATTAAGGTTATTAACAATATATTGCTTTACATTAATCCGCGAAACCTTTACTTTCTAGAATATCCTGATGTCTCCCATAAATACGTGAGAAATTATTTATATTTTAGTGTGAGTTTGATAATACGAAAAAGTAATGTATTTCAAATTGTTTTTCATCTGAAAGTTACTTATCCGAGCATCGGAATCGTGTTCGCTGATGATAAAGGTCTGAGCACTCTATGTGCCATGCTTGGGTGTTTCCGGTGCTCGGACGCAGAACAGCAAGAATCGGAATCATGTTAGTTGGTGATAAAGATCCAAGCATTCAGCATCTGAACCATGCATCATCAATATTATTATAAATCAGCAATTTCAAGATCGTTTATAATTTTTCATCTGCTCGCATCAATTTGAGTGACAGGATCGCAGTTGTACTTACAGCCACTAGCATATAATAAAGATATTAGATTAAGTCTATTAATAGACATTATAATCAGATTAAAAAGAAAACTTGACATTTATAAGAAACACATTATTTTATGGTTCCAGCAGCCAAGGAAATATTACTTTTTACAGGTATACTATCTATTCACTTTTTTTATTATAAGGGTTTTTTTGAAAGGCAGTATTTTTCCTGTGAGATTTTCAGATGTCAAATTCAAGGGCTGGGAAAATGAATTTGTTATATTCCATGTTTTCTAGGACACCTGGGAGCCCTGATTATTTGTAAAGCAGCACAGCTATTCTAATTTCTATCGATCTGTTTCTTTGATTTTCGTTTGTGCCTCTTCAAAACTATCAAAACATCTTCTACTCCCAACCTAAGTATGATTACTACATGCTCGGCTGCTATATTTCAGTGGAAGTAATAGCAAACAGGAATAATTGGGGCATGCTCATTGAGGTACATTGTTCCGATGCTCGGATACGTAACCACTTCGTATTTTATATTATAAACCTGAATATACCTTCTACATTGCGCCATAAATTTGAAGTGAAGGGACAACGATTATTTCAGTGAATAGTAAATCCTGTTCAGGATTTTGCCATGAAAAGGGAGTCATTATTTTTCTCACAATGCAGTTCACTCTTACTCTTAGTTATGTTTGCAGTTAGCACATGCACAAGTCCTTGCTGCCATCGGGAGTCAGCAGAGTGCTTGAACCTTTAGCCCTAGCGAACACACTTCCAATGCTCAGCTATGCAACCACTTCATTTTAACAAATATTCGTCAGTCCGCAGTTTATTATAACTGCATGTGGTTTAAACGTCATTCGATAATAAACGTTACCATGTACAATCACCCACACAAGCAAGCCGATTCATCCTATATATGCACACAATGAAGAAAGCTCAAGTATTCCGATATTTCAATGTCTGAAAAGGACTTGATATTACTGAAATTTAGAGTGTATCAATGCATTGTGCAGGGTGTGTCGAAGCAAAACACCAATCAAATGAAAAATACAAGCAGAATTTAAGCATGAAAAAATTGTTGAAATGTATTTTTTATTTCTTTACAATTCCATACGGCCATACAGCGGTTTTGGAGTCATACAGTCGGGTAACCCCCAACAAGGTTATTTTTAAGACTGGCCTAATTATACACATAGTGCTATGCTAATATGAAAATAAACTGAAATATATCTACTTCCATGAATAATGGGTGGGGAATAAAAAAATTAATCCAAATCATAATCTGATTAATTGCAGCACACAATTTAACAATGTTTATTTTGTGAACAGATTTTTTAGCAATTTTGTGAACTGAAATTTGGCAAGCTTGCTAGACCAGCTCATATATGAAAAAAAATATTTGTGATTTTGAAGTTAGCAAAATACCTTTTTAACAGTTGAATCAACATGGAAACACATTTTTATTGTCTCTTTTTATTCTTACTTTACATATGTAAAATACTAGTGTTGAAGACATTAGTTGTTTATTAGTATATATAAGCACATCTTACGGGTTACTGCTGGTCTAATAGTACAATAACACCTCCTGTATTGTGTAGGGTTGGGTTTGTTAACTGTGCATGCGCAAAGAAGGTGCTGGAGCTTTAGCCACTGCAGAGGGGGGTCTAGACTAATAATGACAACCTTTTCCTTCTAAATCGTTCTTATTAAAGTTGTAAATAAGAGTAAATCCAGCTATTTAATATTTTCCTTTTAACTGTGTAAACATCACATTATTTTACATGGCTATTTTAATTGCATGTACATGGAAATTCATGTCGTTTATAGCAATCAGTAACCAGAAACAGCATCCTTTTGAATATCTAGTTTTAAAGTTAGGGAGTCAGCTCAGAACTATACTTTAATTACCTTCAGGTCTTGAAATATATATAATGTGTGAATAAAGTAAAATTTATGTTGCCTAGACTTTTATCAAACTGACAAGGTTTTCATGGTATAGTTGGTACTGTTGAACCACAGATCACTGATGACCACCATCACTCACTACCACAGATGTATATAGGTCAAGAAGCATGTTTCATCTTTCACTTCTACTGATTACTTTTGTCGGTTGCTTAATAATCATCACAAACCCTGTAATACAACCAACACCCACAACTAAATTCTACTTTCCTTATCCAAAAGATATATACTAGTGTTTCTCCTGGGTGAAAAGGAGTGCGAGGCAGTACATTTATGCAATTAAAAAGCCTAATTAGCAAAGAAAACACTGCTGGTGGGTGTCTGACATAAACAGAAATCAGCTTCAACAATTAGCATACCATAATCTTGTCAATGAACTACAATTCCAACAAAAGGTTGACCAGAGAATCTAAAATCCCGGCAATTTTTTGGGGAAACACCTGTCCCTGACGTCATATTCTGGATTCCCCTGTCCGTTTTTTACAAAGTTGCCATATGAATCACTCAATGGAGCAATTCAGTTTTCAGCATCGATATGCAGCAATACTATAATTTTGTTATTTTTCTGTGATTTTGAGGTATTTTTTGTTGTTGTAATTGTTGTTTTCCCAAATGGATTAATTTTAACGTCCCCCCATGGTAAATCTTTTGTGTACAATGTATGTGTGCTTGCTGCGGTCGAAGGTCTGTTTACATGCTTTTCCATTTTTGTTGTACCCGTATACTGCGTCTGTGGAATCAGCTTAAAATACATTATTGCTAAATGCACTATGTTGTAGAAATGTAAGTGATTTTGTGGCATTGTTTAATACTGCTTTGTTGATGTAAAATGAGATAAAAATATTGCATCGTCGGTTTCAGCATATTTGTGTCAAGGCGTGTAGAAATTCAGTGAGATAGGCAGCCTTGCTTGTTATATAGCAGGGGAAACCCTGTATACACCTACCTAAGTTTACAATAATGTAAATCAGCAATTTAGTTTGTACTTATGATATAATATCCATAATTTTAAGTGCCATTTTTTTCTTTACCTCTAAATCATAATTATCAAGAAAATAATACCCAGATCTGCTAAAATATGCCATCTCATGCTCTTGATACTGTACCTATTTTAATACTGCAGACTATAGATAATGTTTTGTTAAGCTTTTTGGTCATAAACTTTGTGTATCAAACTGTGGATTACCTGTTATTATTTCTGAAGTACCACCGCTTTCCAGATCTTGCAGTTGCCATTTATATGTTGCTGTCATACACAGAGACTTTGTTAGAAGCCAGTACCCAGGTCATTTGATCCCCCCACTCTCAGGTAGTTTCATTTCCAATGCCACTTTGTGCCATTGTAGGCCCTCGATGCCTGCCAATATCTGACCTTGGTATTTTTTGTTGGAACATCCTACTTTATTTGTTTTCATTGATAAAATCCAAGAATATTGTAATATATTGCCTGATTTGATTAAAATGCGAAGTCAGCATTATTGTGGTCTGTGAACTATGCTCATCCAATAACGTAGGGCAAATATGACATTGTCAATGGCAACACTACTGATAGTTTTGTGTTATAGAAGGCTACCTCCAGTGGTTAAAATAGTAAGGACAATTATAATCTAGCATATTACTTTTCCCACAGACTACTATAACATTAACAAGGATCTTCTTGAAAGATATTTCAGGTAAGATTGTACTAAAGCAGAAATTGAATGTGTCCATATTTCTTCCATTGTCCTTATTTGCCTCTTGTGTGACATCAGCAAGTTGATTCTGGGAGCTGTGCAATTTCCATCTCCTTCAGTCTTTGGCAGAAGTCAGGGGTACATGGTGAATTGTGGGTAAATGTACTTAGCAATGATACACTAACCAATATAGTATGGCGGAGTGCAAAGCTTGGAGTTGCACCAATAATAAGTGAAAATATAAAGGAAAACAGGGTTGAATTTTTTACATTACATCATAAAAAACTTATTAACTGTAAAAACAGTAAATAACTGTTAAAAAAATTGAACAAACATTGTGTAACTAAGTAAACACATTCACATAATCATGTCTTCGAAGACTCGTGTACCTGCATTCTGGCAGCATTACTGGCTCGCTGATAATCACATTTCTTGCATTTAGGTTTTTTTGTTTGTAAATGGTCACATGAAAAAAGTTTTCATTTTGTGGTCTTCCACCTTTATACATGGTTATGGTCTTGATAATGAATACAGTATCAGAGTCACAACACAAAGATTTTCAATGTTATGAAACTTTTCAATGTTCAGAAATCAACATATGTAGGACCTACAGAATATTAATGGTGTTAATAACGTCTGCGTAAAAACCCTGCCAGCCCTGATGTAGGTACAGTAGCATGAGAGATAAGAATACTGATTTAAATGTAATATTGGGCTCTTTATACATTCGGAAATGAAGTCACAAACACCATGATTTGGGGGTAATTAAGTCACTAATACAATGACAATAGGTGTCAGTGTGAGATGGGGATGAGAAGATCATCAGACCAGGGGATTAGCAATTACGCTCATAAGTCATGGTCACATTCAGTGAATGTCACCTAGAATTGGACAATTGCATCCAATTGTGATTTGATTTAGTGCTTGGTAATTATTAATTGCCAAATTAGGTTTTGTGGGCTTTCTGTATCAATTAAATACACACACTTATTTAATTGATCACTGCATTATACAATATGTAGTAATACTAACACTATGTTGCAATGAACAGGTATTATTAACACTTGATATTATTGTGATTTTCACAGTAAAATTTTATTTCTTTTGAAAAGGGAGTTTTTTTACAATTCATTGTAAAAACCCAGTTTTTTACATGATGTTAAATAATGGTGTTAATAACATTTGTGTAAAAAACATGTCATCCCTGTTTAGAATGCCTATGCCCAGTAATGTTGAATGCAGAGATATTACACAACAGTGGCTACATAATATTGGAATGGGATATATGCTTAAAACTTTCCATTTGGTAGTAATTTATTCATTTGTGAAGACCACTTTGAAAACACCTTCGAAAGTGATATTATAAATAGTTTTGTTAGTTTACCACAATAAAGAATTTAGCAAAAGGACCATAGAAAGTATCAAAATAATGTCAGTATGAGGCACATAGTTTGACACCAGATGTCGGCCAACATATTTGCTCATCTGTCGTGGAAGATGTGAAGAGTTTCACCATCGGTGTCCGAACTGAGCTCACTATCACTGCCACTTTGATTGATATTTGGATGGGCTGCTTTCTCAGGTTCTTAAATATACCCTTCAATCCCTACACCCATATCATGGTGGCCATTTATAGAGCCGAGAACAACAAGTGCTAATAAATCCGATAAACATTTTGCACCGACTATGGAGATAATAAATATCATAATCTGAATATTTGTATCACAAGAAAAACATTAATAATAATTTTGGGAAGCACTAGAGGTATCCTTTAAGTTTTTTTGTTGACTATATTAAACTTAAACCCTACTGTCACAGATAGTTGGAACTCATTGGGATCTGGAGTTGCACCTACTACTGGTACCAGTAGGGACCTGTACATACAAATTTAAATTATGCGGTTTCTTGTCTGTTATGACCATATATCAGGATACTAATTTGCACAGCCTGTCTATAGTGATGTCTCTATCTGGATGAAGCTATTTATTTTCTTATTTGTTTGTTAATGTTAGAAACAAATCTTATATTAAGTTTATTAAGATTCTACAAGAAAACCATTTTTTATCTGCCTAAGTAAAATATACATGCTGCAATCATATTTGATGCTACACAATCATAAACAAAAACATGTATTTCACATTATTATTCCAAGCATTACTTCAACAGCGTTACCTTTTAGAAATATGGAAATTTGAGAAAATATAGGAAATTGCATGCCACAGACTAAAGTAAAAAGTTAGCAAATGTCAAAAAGGTATTTATTTTAACTGAATTTCTGTCATTTTGGTTAACTTATCATTCAAAATTATTGTGGCACAGCCATTAAAGGGTTATGTTGGAAATCTCCAGGTTGTGGGTTCAATTCTGGCTCATACCTGTTTTTGTGAGATTGTTTGCCCTTCAGCCTTTTGTTCCTGATGTGACCAGCTCTGAGGCTAAATAACTCAACAACAACATTAACAATTGTATTATCATTCATTTAGAACTATGGCTGAGTTAAGGTGATGTGTTTATTTATGTTGACCATACTTTTCATCAGTATCAGGAGGTATTTTCCAGTTATGACCACTGTCTTTGGATAAACCAATTTTTGTGTGGAATACACATATTAAACCCTGTCAGTGGTTTTGTTAGGAGCCGGGAGAGTCCTGCCATACTTTTGCTTTGAGCCATTGTAGCCCCTAGAAGCTTAACAATATCGGACAATTTTTTGGTCCCCCCCCCCACACTTTATTTCATAACAAAACCATTGCCTGTTTAAACACAAGATTTATGCCTTTCATAATTTAAATAAAGGCTTTCGAGCACACAGCCTCTACATATATTTTATAGCACTCTTTCATAGATTCATGAATTATAATGAACTCAGTTTTCTAGATAATATAGCTAGTCTTGGTGGTTGCTTGTGTAAATGTGATCTAGAAATAGTTAGATTTAACTTTCTGTGTATATTAGTTCAATAGTCAGAAATCTAACAATTTGTTGCTAAATATGAGCACAGTAATGATGCCATGATTCAGCTGTGATGCTTCTTATATAAAAAGGAGAATGTTTTAATTGTGAAAATAGAAGACTGTCTCAGACCAGTAGGAACATTTATAAAGAAGCCAATTTTATCTGTGAAAATATGACTACCTAGTTACATTTTGATGGATAACATTATATAAATGAAGAATTCAGTCAGGAGCATATATGTCATTATATGTTACTGGGTCTGTGTTGCATGTTTTATTATATATATATATATATATATATATATATATATATATATATATATATATAGTTAGAAAGGTGGTAAAAGTGGTGTTTTTGGTTAATTGGTGTATTATACTAATGAGCTTTCAAAACGCTTTTGTTATATTAGTAGTTGTTACATTATGAAATTCCGGTGTAAAGTTGGCCATTAAATATGGTTATCGATCTGAAGGACATGTACTATGTAGTTCTCTGTATTTATTTCACATTACCAGATTGGCAGAAGCACAAATATGGTTGGAGGGAAGTATGCTTATTAATATGCATATAATAATTCATATGTAATCAGTTGGATTTGATGGGTGTTTTTAGTATCATTATGGTGATTAATACTCTCTTATTTATGTTGAGTGAAAGTTTTGTGTTTCAGCATTAATTAGGTTGTGTTTATTTTCTCATCAGGGGCTGCTGAGTGCAGTTAATTATTAAATGGCTAAATCGAGAAAGCCAACGTGGTTGTCAGTGTACTCTGA
Organism: Paralvinella palmiformis; assembly: GCA_025642065.1. Lineage (NCBI taxonomy): Eukaryota > Metazoa > Annelida > Polychaeta > Terebellida > Alvinellidae > Paralvinella > Paralvinella palmiformis. The sequence continues at coordinate 364,225 of JAODUP010000004.1, forward strand.
ACTTGTTCGCATATCTGAGAATGCTAATGGACAGTTTCAGTAAAAGGAGAGGGTTGTTGAATGAGCTAGAATTATCTAACCAATGAGATGCAAATTTTTATTCTTGAAATGGCCCCAAGTACTTCATTATGTGATTTGTATGTTGCACCCTTCCGTCAGTTTGTTTCCTTGTTGTGTAGGAAAGTAGAGCAAATTAAAAAAAAATGCATCATTAACGTTTTTAATGTGCCTAAAGGTGGCTGACCATAATATGTTGGCTTATAGTAATGTCTACCTGGCTGTTTGGCAAACAGTAATCACATGCAGCCACCTAATAATTGGGAATAGTTATAGTAGCCAGGAGAAGTCGATATTTATTTGGTGGCACAACTGTTAGGTTTGGTAGCTGCAATAAATTGGTTACAAATCTGTTATGTTTATAGTAGTTATATTTTTTAGTCCGGCTTTGTGACTTACTCAGGCTTCTACCACAATAAAAAAGAACTCATTTTCCTGATTAGTGACTGGTACCCGGTGAACTTCAAAGGGCTTGTTTACATCTGCCCGTCACAGAGTAAAGTGTTCAACAGGTGAGCCGTGATTGGGGGTAACTGTGAAGCGAGTCTGAGGTGTTGAGTTAACTTTAGGCAATAAGTCATTGTTTCACTATCTGCGATGTCCGCTGTTACACTGTTTTCACGTTCATTCTTGATCAGCATTCATGTCAATTCTATATCTTGACTCTAAATTATCCATTCTGTATCATGATTCTAAATTGTCAATTCTATATCATGATTCTAAATTGTCCATTCTCTATGACAATTCTAAATTGTCCACCAATAAAACAAAACAAACAGAAGCAAGAAATAAGGTTTGTGTCATTGTCAGCTCTTCAATTAGGCTGCCTTCTATCTCGGGTGCAGCTAATACCAGACTTCGTTGCAGTCAGCCGTACAGTCTAGTTATGTTCATTGTTTTTGTGCATTTTCCTGTCCGCGGGCATCTCTTTGTCTAGCAGGTAACAAGACCGCTTTTACAAAGCGTGTTGGCAAACAGTTGTGCAGTGATATGTGAAGTGTAGACACTTAGAGGAGACATAGGTAGCAGACGGCCATCCTTTGTCGTGTTGACAGTCAGTCATTGTAGAAGTTAGCGCATCGGTGGCTAGCTTAATTGCCAGTCTTCTGCCGTAATAGTGTACCTGTGAATGTTATATGCCGTAGACGACAGCCATGGTGTGTGGCTTGATGTTGCACTCTGCTACAACACCAAGCCGCTATTTGATGGAGTATTATGTCTGTGCGCTTCCTGTTGAGTGATAAGGTGCAGTTGTTGTTTTTCTGTCTGTTTTTTTCTTCACTTCTCCCCCTGGTTAATTATTATGCAGAGTTTGTTCTTAGCTAGGATGTATTCTTGTATGTGGCTTAGGAAAAGGAAAACTTGCTCACTCTCTACGCATTGGAAGCTTCTCCTTGGGCAGCTGAATTAGCTCTACTGTATGCCATAAAATGGTTGGCTTACAGCTATATTAAACGTGGCATTGTTTGCGGTGTGTACTAGGATTGCTCTGGTTTTGCTACATAAATTCTTGTCACTAATAGTAATAATGATGGAGTTGGCCACTGTTTGGCATTTGATGCCCAAACTTTGGTGAACGGTTTTCTTATTCCGAGAACATGGCTCTGCGTTTGAGGGCACACAATGTTGGCTTCATTTGGAAACACGGCTTTGGCTCCGTTGTCGGGCAACTACAAGTAACTATTATAGCTCTAGTCAATATTAATGACTCGAGTGTGGACTGCATCCACTATTAAAGAGTATGGTGAACCAGTCAGGTTTGAAACATAGCGTGGACTAAATGATGCGGCACAGATGCTGTAGGGAACTAATGGAAGAAGAATGCATTAATGTAGATTATTGCCAGGCACTGTAATTAGAAGATGTTTAGGGTAAGCCATATTGCTCTTTTGTTGGAAACTGCCCCGGAGCAGGATGGTTCTAATTCTAAAGCAGCTGTTTGAACAGATTTACTCGTGAAAGGTTTGGGTCAGAAAGCATTCAATGGGGATCTGTAAATTGATGTTTAATCTTAGAAGAAGAATCGTTCCAGACTGATTTTAGATAAGTCATTTTTAAAACCTTTATTATCATTTTCTAGAACACCTTTTTTAGATAAAAAAATAACATGACTTTAGTGAAACCAGGTCCTCATAAAATGAGTAGCACAATATTTTATTTTGATATATAGATATTATTGTCTAGTTGTTGATATGTTTTTCTATATGGCCACAGGCTTACTTTTCTGGTGCATTCTACTTCGTCAGTAACAATAAAAGCTGTTGCTTCATAATCATATAAAATATAAGTAGTTTGACTGTTATTTTTCTGTGTGATTGAGTTAACCCGGTGGTGGTGCCATCAAATAGAAAATAGCATGGCCACGTTGTTTTATTCTATTCTAATGTTAGCATCACTCTTCTTAGAAGGGTTTATGGTGTAGTGTTTTATGGAGTTAATTCAGTTGGTTGTATTGCTGCCGTGGTGTTAGCTATGGTTTGGTGAGTCATTGTTAGTGTGATTTTCTTGTTGCTGACTAGTATGTGACATGTTTTGTGAGGATTTCAGACCATATGTTAAGATGTGATTGATTGGTTCCTTGTATGGCTCTTTCACTTAAATCACCTCCCCCCATGCAAGCACAGGCTGTTGTGACAAGTATTGAAAAATACTAATGACACCTGGTAGATTTGGTGACTGGTCAATAGAATAATCTGTGCACTGCTGGAGGAGGCATCACCGTGGCTGACACATGCCTGCCAATTGTGTTGGTGCATTTGTAATGAAATCGGTCCGTGTAGTTAAAACTATTACCTATAGCTGTTTAGATATTAATGAACAACCCTCCCCCACCATTATTATACAAATATTGGTGTTTGGTGACCAATCTTTCGGTGTGATCGAGTGCTGACGATTCTAGCCACTGATACGTTCTGCCTGGTTGCTCGAGCATTCCATATGTTCTGTGATCTTATCTACTTCACATCTACGGCAACTACGGGATAACACCACCATAGCGTTCTTTCTTCTACTGAAAACCAGATAGTATTAAAATATGGTAATTATAGATGAGGTGTATCATATCTGTGATAATGTTTCAGTTACTTTTTAAATCTACAATTTATCTCAAGTGGTTTTTAAATATTTTTATCCATGTACATGCATCTCTACGGTAAGGGATATTGTTCTACAATGCATGGTAGACTGTTTTGTGTATTTGACTTCAGAGAAACTCCCACACCCCCATTTATCCATTCATTCGGATTTTAGTGTCCTGTCTGATTCAATCCAGTTCCCTTATTTTTTACATACCATTAAATAATACTAAATTGGACTGTGTAATATACTGTAAATCATCTTCCGTGGTTTGTATTCAACAATAAATATATTTAATGTCTATAGTTTACCGGTGAATATTGTTCATACCTAATGGATAGTCATGCTTAAATGTTAAGTGCGATTATTGAACACAATGGATAATTTTTGGTTTAGGAAGCTTAGCTTATACTCTAATTTACCGGTATATATTACAGCCATTGTTTGCTTCATATTCTAAATGTCTTTTATGATTGGAAAAGTCAACTTTATTACCACATACAGCTCAAAGCATAGAGTATATATATATATATATATATATATATATATAATAATAATAAATATGTCATGTTCAATGAAAAATTTGAGTTTACTATTCATAAAATATGCCCTCTATCCACTTAAAAGACTTGACGTTTTGTGTAGGTAATTTAATACTTAAATGACTAGAAAATGACTAAGTTAATAAATATATTGTATATTAATAAATATATCTGTGTTTTGAAAAAAAGATTGGTGGTATTTATGCTTTGTAGATTTTCCTCTTTTTTTGCTGTAATTGTTTCACCAGCATTTCTGACAATCATTACTGCAAAATTATTGGTGATAATAAGAGAATTTGCTGTGAATCTGTGTATGAGTGATTGAATTTGGCTTACAGCATTATGTCATTTGTCATAGGACTACAGTGATGTTATTACTTGCTGTCGTGTCCTAGTAAATTGCTGTATGTCTGCATTTATAAATATCTGTGGTAGCTATATCTCCTTCCCATATTGGCACAAGTATCCACACACTGAAGACCTATTATTGTATGAATATGTGTAAATCATTTATTCACTGCCTTTGCTTTTGTTCCATCTGGGGCCAACTGAGGAGGCACCCCAATAGTGCAGTCAGTACTTAGAGCACTGTGCTGCAAAACTCGAGGTTGTGAGTTCGAACCCATCTCAAACCTGTGTCTGGTGCGATTCCCTGAGCCATACATCTGAGGTGTGAGTAATGCTGAGGGTAAACAGAACAACTCGATTCTTTCCACCTCACCGTCACGGGCCATTTTTTAGTAGCTTATTAGGTAGTAGCAAAAGGCAGCTTTTGTGCCTACATATAGCTAAAGCATCCATTGTGTATGTGAAGGTCGCTGAAGTCCTCCAATAATATGAATGGGTGCCTCTGTGGTCTAACTGGTAGTGCGTTGGATCACAGATCACTACCACCTGAATTCAGATCTCGGTGTGGCCATATCTGAAGGGTGTTTCATCTTTAACTTGGCTTCATTACCGTTTGAGGCCCATTTAGCCTAACATGTGCACAAAAGTGGCCATAAAACATGAATCATCATCATCATCATCCAATAATATGAAAGGAGAAACATCTAGGTATGTAATGAGATCTCACATTTGTGACTGATAGTTATAAATGGAAACTTTACCAAAAGTTGTCCTGGTGCCCTGCCCCTTTGATTTATTTGTTATGGTGCCTCCCAATAATTTCTTCAAAACTAATGTGAAAATACTCTTCCCATGGAATATTATGAAGTTATCTCCGAAATACATTTTTAATTATTTTTAATGCATTCCTATTGTCTAAAAATAGTTATATATTTTCCAAATGATATCCTTTTATGGTAATTCATTCTGTTCTTTTCCATGTGTGGGCTGGACTTTTATATTTACTAATATTATAATTATATTCTACTGAACCAGCTAAACATACATAACATATCCTTTGAGAATTGCATTGGTTGATGATTAAAGTTGGCTGAGCATGCATAGCTTTACACTGTGAATGTTATTGACAAAAGCAGGTGAGCTTCCTGTATCACAATCACATGGTCTTCAATTCTGAAAAGTTCTATTAAACCACACATGCCATTTGTAGCTAACCTCACCTATATTTTCCATCCTACTTGCGTGATTGCAGCATACAGGGTCTAAATAAATCTAGTATTAACTTTAATTGATGCTAGACAGCTGACTAGTAGTTAATCAACTATAGTTCAAGTGACTGAAGTTGTAGAACTTCATTTCCTAGTTGATGATAACAGCTCTTATGTGGTGATGGCTGTGCATTATGCCACAAAAATCTATTGGCTTGCTTAGAAAATGTTGTGCTCTATAAACAGTGGTTATTGCCTTTTTGCTGATGAATGTGATGTATATGAAAAACTTCTTCAGTGGTATCTCAACATGGAACATGTGTTGAGTTTGCTGTTATTGGTGAAACATCCTATATGTTATTATTCCTTAAGCTGGGAGTTGTTATGGCTTCAGCCAGTGAAACAATACCAGACTGTCCTTAGCCTAATGTTATTCTCTCCCCCTCTCTCTGTGTGTGTGTATGTGTGTGGCTTGAATACTGGCATCTGTTTGTTGTACAGTACATAGCTTGGTGGTTGGGCAATGTATGTGGTATTTAAACATGTTAGAGAGTGAGCTGCATGTGAGGACATTCTTTAACGTCTATACATTATATCGTTTAATGTTACTGGAGGTGGGTGAGTTTATTTGGTACAATCATCGATATTAGTTTGTCTTGGTGTATTTACCTCAAATGTTGTGGATTGTTATTTTATTTATACATGTTATCTATATTGCTCATCCGTAATATTTATATATTTTATCATCAATATGTGTTTCCTGTAAAATGTACCATTTTATAGCTGGGAGCAGGAAAACTCCCCCCGGAACATTTCCCCCAAAATACTCCCCCTTGGAACCACCCCCCCTAGAAAATCAATATACACTTTATATACACAATATAAAATTTCAAACCACTGCATGAAATCAAATAACGCACAAGTTTGCTATTCATAATGAAATCTCGACCTGTTCCACGTTACTAAGTCCTGTTAAAGTTAATGTTGTGGGCCATGCCGCACAAACAATTGAGTGTGTGCCAGTTGCATTCTAGTGCTTTTATATTCTGTAAACTAGGAGGAGGTTATCGACACTGGAAACCACCAATCAGGTGGTACTAATTGCAACATGAAGTTGACTGAGGCTTTCTATCAAATGTGCCAGGTTTTCCTGTTATCAATTAATTGCAATAATATAAAAAGGGTGGCTGGATTGCAATTTATAGATGAAATGTGTATGGACTGCAATCAAATGTGTGGTTTTTCCTTTTATTCCTTGATTACAAGAATATAAAAAGAATTATTTATAGATGATAAATGGATGGACTATATTAAAGTGAATTGAGTGGTTGATAGTAGTAATCACTTTGAATTTTGATTTTCTGGTTGAGAGATTTCCTATGGGGAAAATTATCTGGGGGGATGTTCCCGGGGGGTTTCCTAGACTCCTTATACTTATAGCTGACCAAGAAGTGTGCAGATATGTCTTCACACACATGGGCATGGTGTTATATGGTGCATTGTGTTATATGTGTATGGCTAACCATTAAGATGAACTAAATTATTGTTCTGTCCTTGCAGGTATGAATTGAGGGTGTCATTATATCATTATTCTGTGACTAAATTAAACAAAGTATCATGGAAACCGAATCAGTGCGCTCAGGACACAGTGAGCGCTCTGGGCAGTCACGTCGCTCAAACCCATACAGATCGCATCACCAGGGTGGTGGGAACTCTGGATATAGTCGTCATGGCCACTCACGTCAACACAGACATAGGGATCATCAGAGCCAGTACTCGGGTCGTGAAACTGACCAGGAGACTGATATACGGTCAGATGTAAAAGGACCCATCAGTGCGCCGCTTAATGGAAATGGGGACAATGGTGAAAGTCGTGTTGAAGGTGAGCGAATCGAGGTTCAGATTTTGCCACAGGATGACAACTGGGGTGAAACAACAACGGCAATCACTGGTGCCACCAGTGAAACTGGATTCTCTATGGAGGATATGTCACGCATTAACAAGGATTTGGAGAACAGCATAGGCTTTAATTGTGTCCGTTACCTTGGCACAATATTGGCTGCCATACTTGGGCTGGCTGCTTTTCTGTCCCCTGTTGCTATGGTGATTTTGCCAAAGGTTGGTCTTAAAGAGTGGGCACTAGATGAGTGTGGGGTGAAATGCGAAGGACTCTTCATCAGCCTTGCCTTCAAGTTGCTTATCCTACTGATAGGTACTTGGGCCTTGTTCTTCAGAAAGCCTAAGGCCACCATGCCTCGCATATTCATATTTCGTGCCCTGGTGTTGTTCTTGATCTTTGTGTTAACATTTGCCTTTTGGTTGTTCTATGGGGTTCGGATTTATGACATACCAGAACATGACTACCACAGCATTGTGTTGTTTGCTGTATCTCTGGTAGATTCATTGCTGTTTATTCACTACCTTGCAATAATTCTGCTGGAAATCAGACAGCTACAGCCTCAGTACGTCATCAAGGTGACAAGGTCACCTGATGGTGAAAGTCGCCAGTACACTGTTGGTCAGCTGAGTATACAGCGTATGGCAGTCTGGGCACTGGAGCAGTATTACAAAGACTTCAATGTTTATAACCCATATCTGGAGCATATACCACGTAAGCCTACGCGCCTCTCTGGATTCAAATTCTATGATGTTGATGGAGTGTCCGGAGCTCCAGCACCAGCCAGTCGCACCCAAGCCATTTTTGCTGCTCAGGCACGGAGACGTGACTCGAGTCACAATGACCGGTTCTATGAAGAACAAGAATACGAGAGACGAGTAAGAAAAAGGCGGGCAAGGCTCGTTGTTGCAGCAGAGGAGGCCTTTACTCACATCAAAAGACTGCAGGAAGATCAGGGTATGTGTCACTATTTGTTTTGATCTATTTTCGATACTAAATAGTAATGTTCTTTTTTATTGTATCAGTGTTATTTTTGCATTTATAAATGGGATATTTAAATGCACTTCTGAATACAGAAAGTGTGTTCTTCATGGAGAATACTCTTCAACAAGTATTTACAGCCTGTTATTTGTACCTATGCAGTTAATATTTATCATGTTTAGCACTTAATTAATTCCATTCATAATGGCCATTGCTTTAAAGAAGATTTGTATTTCAATCTTGGCTTAGGTTCGTACAGCATTTTAATAGATGTTATTAGTCCCAGTGAATGAAATGAAAGTATTACCTTACTCTATGTAGTAATTTCATCAGGCATTCCTGTATTGTTGTATAGGTGTTATACAATAAAACATGACTAAATAATGGTGTCACAATTATACTGATAATTTGTTGGTTTTGATCACAGGTTTGAGAAGTTTATGTAAGAGTAATAAAGGTACAACTCGTTTATATGCTTGCATGCCATTATGTATGTTCACTTATGAATATTTTGGTGGCATATTTTTTGCTACATTTTAAATGTCCTTTGCCAGAGAAGTTTAGAAAATGTTTTCCCCACTCACATAGCCTTAACAGTTATTCAGACTAATTTAGTGTCATGCTAGGGGACAACCCGTGTGATACTATTTGTGAGTACACTGTTAAAAAAATTGATTTATATAAATGATGAGTGAGTTCAGTAATTTACTCTTGTATAAGCATTACAAGGCTGGGTTAATCACTGACTGCATGTGTTGCCTTTTTTTAGATGCCTAAATCACATAGTCCTGCATGATGAATTGATGATCATGTGTAAATGGGGGGGGGGGCTGAATGGGGTAAAGTGGTTTGCTTATCATTCTTTCCCAGTGTCTTCACCAGTAGCCATTAATGTGAAAGGGGATCAGGTGCTGTCAACCTTAAGAGCATGTATTATAGTTGACAATATTAATCAAATAGTTTGTGTTGATGAATGTCTCCCAAGACCTCTGTCAGTGTGAGTCATCCCTGGCTTCTGGTTGTGCTATCGCCATACAGAAGATTACTAGTGATGACTAGGATTACTGACAGGCTGTGCTAAAAACTAAATCTTTTGAGAAAGAAGTGTGAGATGATCAGCTGCTGGGATCGTAGCAAGCAATTATTATGATGAGGCGGGTGCCACAATTCACTGTATCATTTTGTTCTGATGTTTGTGTGGTGATAAAAGGGATTTAATTACAGGGTGATTTATTCATTTGGTTGATCCTCATTCAGTGGGCAGTAAGTGTCCATGTTGATGTAGTAATTTCATGAATAGAAGCTTGACACAGGACATGTTTGTCAACATCAAATTTAAGTGCTTCAGTTGTTAAGTGTGGTTATGAAAAGTGACCCTATCCATGTTTTTTTTTTTGGTAACCCTGCCTGGTATCTAGTGTTTACCTTTTCATAACTGTCTTAACTGCTTTAGAATGAGAAAAATGTGGGGTTTGATGGAATTTTTATGTGATGGATAATTCTCTCTGCTAGATGAATTAAAATTTAATTATCTAGATATACAAGAAATTGATTTTTTTGGTGGATCTGTAGCATGTTCTATTTTCTGATCATCAGGTGCTGCTCAGATTCCAATGGGTCCTGAGGAAGCAGCCCAAGCAGTCATCCCGGGAATGGCTCGTGCCTTGCAGAAGTATCTGAGAATTACAAGACAGCAACCTCGTTATACTCTAGAGAATATCATCAACCACCTGTCAATGTGCATCAAGTATGACCTGAGCCCTAAAACATTTCTAGAGCGCTACCTCAGCCAAGGTGCAGTGATCTGGAATGACAAGGACTACCGTTCTACACACACTTGGGTTTTGGTCTGTGACCAGCTTTTGTGTCGTGCTGTTGAGCATGGCACCATCTTTCAGCTACGTCAGGGGGATGTCTCCCTCCTAATCACAGTAAGACGCTTGCCACATTTCAATTTAACAGAGGAGGTCATTGATCCAAAGAACAACAAGTTTGTGTTGAGGATGAACTCCGAGACATCTGTGTGAGGTATATCCAGACACAGTGTTTACTTGTGCTCTCTCACCATACACAAATAATGTTTGTGGCCATTTTATTGATGTCTGTTTGTTGAGTGAACCATGTTGGCCTGATGTCCGTCGACATCAAGTGCTCCATCTGTGTGTCCAGAATTAAACATTGTATCTTATGAGTGTAAATAGATCAATGTGTAGTACACTTGGTATTGTGAATCTTTTATTGCATGCTAATTTATTGGTTTTGAGCTGACAGCATTAAGATAGCTTGTCCCACTGCTTGAAAAGAGGCCTGGGTCCTGATGTTGGCTGGCTGGTGAATCAAATGATAAATCTAACCATTGCACTTGAGTAGTTTGGCTACTGTAGATGAATTTCCACTATATTCAGTCTAACTGACAATGATTTAACATTAACAGTGTTTTTCTAAATATGTTTGGTTACTTTGCAATGTTCTACCGATTGGAAATTTGCAGATGTTTCTTCCACATTATGGGACTGTTTTCATATGCATAACTGAAAATAGCTCCGGTCTTGCTATTATGGTTTGTAGCAGCACTTGGTTTAAACCGATCTGTATTTGATTACTATTCTAGATTTTGTTTGTAATTTGCCATTTGTGTTTCATAAAAGCATTTTACTGGGACCTATTTGAGTTAAAGTTTCAGAATACAATGCCCATTTGAAAATATCTGTAATAAATGTCTAAGGAAAAGTATAAACCGGTGAAGTTATTCTTTAAACAACACTATTGGATAATGTTAAAATGCCAGTTCTGTTTTTTGTACACATTTCTGATCTACCAAACTTAAAATGTGAGTAAGTTCAAAGTTTAATTATGATTCGCTAATTAAAGTAATTGTTAGTATGTGCTATTTAATATATTGGTGCATTACTGGTGACTTAAGATACAATCATTAGTACATTGTTGACTGTGGACTGCTGAATAATGTTATAAGTAATCGCTCATCATGTATTTCGTGTGTGTTTCCATGATGAGGGATAATCGAAGTATTTCTCTATATTGTCACTGGTTCATTAAAGATGTGCTGTTGGAATTGTCATGTTGTACACCTTTGTGCCAAAATATTTTTTCAGTAGCCAAGGAAAGGGAATAAGTGTTGCTGGTGATCCTTGAGTTTTTATGATTTAACATAGCAGAATAGTTATTTAATAGCTGAAGAATTTTATGTCACTCAAGAGGCCAGCTATTATTTACAGTTTTCGTGTACTGTTTGTTTGTTTGTTCGTGTCTCTGAAAAGTTTTCATTAAATGCCATCAAACTGCACATCATTTGGGCTTCCTCAGGATTTTGTTTTTATGTATATATTATGTTGATCTGATTGATCATTTAATATCATAGCTTTGTACTTGTTTAACTAACATTATGCAAACGATCTTAAACATTATAGTTTTTGAAATAAAATTGTATTTGTATATTGTACTACTAAGTCGTCGCCTTAATGTCAGACTAGTTGTTAGTGTACTATACTGTCCGTGGCACCTCATACAGGATAACTCGGGTGTTTTTCAGAACACAAATCAAAAGAATAATTCTCACGATATTTATTGTCGGGTTTCGATCGATGAATGTAGGTGATTGCCTCATTCCCATTAACCTTCATCCACACGAAGCACGTACTCATGAATGTATTTCATTACACGTATATGAACACGAACTTGCATATAAAACCCTAAAATGTTTTGTGCCGTAGCCACTGAAAACGGCGCGATTTGGTAATGCCATAAACTCTTCCATTTATTAATGTAATACAAAATTGTGAGTAACGTGATCACAAAACATAACGGTCAGTTCATAACCCAAGTCAACTCCAGGGTGATTCTAGGTATCAAATCACCCAATTTTCAAAAAGGATTATTTGATCACCATCTCGGATTAATTTTTTAAATCGCACAAATACAATTTTATTGAAAACTAATTCATGCAAAGTTTTAGGTCCCAACTCCGAATGACTCTTTTTTACCAAAATTTTGTTGACAATGTAAATGCCTGTGTCTCCGCTTTGTATAGAGAGATCAGATGAATAGTTTTGAGTTGAATTAAAAACATTCAGTTATTGAACACCTTGAACTGGTTTTGGCACCTATATGATTTTGCTGTAACAGTTCGCCAAGTTAAAAATTGCCGGGGACTGTTAATGTTATGCCTTGACTGCTGTTTCATATGCCTGCTGACTTCATTTTCTCACAATTTCAGCTTCTGTCCACAAGACAAAGTGCTTCTATAGTTAGGATTGTTCAAAACAACATTGAAATTTACTAAAATGAACACTTTTACCTAGTTGACTAGTTGGATACTTTGTATAGTTATATATATTTCAAAGTGATTTTATACATTGATTATCTTGGTTGATTCCAAATAAACTATATCAGCTTAATTTAAACATATCTTTTTACCGGTCCCCTCCCAATTCATGTCATGATAAATATTCTGTCACTGCTATTCACGAACACTATTTCGAGCCATTTAATAAATGATGGATATAATGCTGCTATTCTGATCAGTTAGTGCTTTAGTCAGTTAGTTGAATAATTTTATATATAACATTATATATATATATATATATATATTGTGGTACAATAATACCTGATTCTTGGTTAATTAAACATTCAACTAGACAGACTACGTTTAAGTATAGTTTCCTCAATTATCACCCATCTCAGGGCTGTATAACATTGACTGTTTGTACGTTTTTTCCCCATTGATACATCAATAAAACTATCTGAAAACATATTACCTAACAAATAAATATAACTCTCTCCCCAGGATAAGCCACAACATGTCAGAAGGCAACGAAGATGGAACCATAGGCCCCCATGTTGACAAGAGTATGATGGATATAATTCTGTCAAATCTGTTGACAGGATAAGCCACAACATGTGAGAAGACGAGGAAGATGGAGCAGGCTCCTAGCCCAGGTCAACACGAATATGACAGATACAATTCTGTCAAACCTGTTGACAGGATAAGCCACAACATGTGAGAAGACGAGGAAGATGGAGCAGGCTCCTAGCCCAGGTCAACACGAGTATGACAGATACAATTCTGTCAAACCTGTTGACAGGATAAGCCACAACATGTGAGAAGACGAGGAAGATGGAGCAGGCTCCTAGCCCAGGTCAACACGAGTATGACAGATACAATTCTGTCAAACCTGTTGACAGGATAAGCCACAACATGTGAGAAGGTGAGGAAGATGGAGCAGGCTCCCAGCCCATGTCAACACGAGTATGACAGATACAATTCTGTCAAAGCTGTTGACACTGGCCCCTGATGCTGACGTGAAGCAAATGTTGGCAAAATACAACCCTGGGATGGATAGCACTATATACACTAATATTATGAAGTTCACAGCCCCCAATCTAAAATAAGCTGCATAGTTTATGAATAATGGTGTCCCTCTGGATGAAAAAAACCCATAATATTACAAACTGTTTGATTACCTGAATTGAACATCTGTTGCCAGAAACCTGTTCGATATGTGCAGGAGAATACTGCATGGAATTCTGTACACAATCCCAATATGCTGTTTTCTCTGTGGTTAAGGCATACACGAGTTGTGCTACAGAGAAAACGTGCAAAATATAAAGACACTGCCAAATATAAAAAAGATTTCACTGGCTATGGTCCCATGCAATTCTTGGACCAAAAACCATAAACAAAAATCAATAATGGCATCAAAGCAATAGAAACTGAGGGGCTAGTCGGCTAACTTCAGGCTATTATGATGCCCCATAATAGCACTAGCAGAAATAATTTCATACACAGTGCAATAGTAAAAAGTCCCAGCGATATGGCCGGGGCAAGGTTACCAAGCCTAATATATGTTAACATCTAGGCTCTTTATCAAAAAAAATCAAAGCAAAGTGCCCTTTCTTCACGATATGACCAACTACAGAAATATCACATCTAGATCCCTGACTGAAACCAGATATCCAAAATAGTGAAATCCAGTTAGAAGGATTCACTCCATGCAGACCAGACCATGTACAGCAAAACAGTGATTGGTCATGATTTATATACGTGATAGTCAACTTGCATCAGAAATCATGAATATCAATGTACATAATAAACTACAATCTTATCGTTACAGCTATATAATCCCCCAATTGTCACCAAAAACATTCACAGAAATAACGGATGGTGTAAAAAAAACCATCACATATGATATCAACCATTTAAAGCTATAATGGTCATTCACATCTTTTTTTCATTAGAACATTCGATAATAACAGTTACGTACCAATCTCCAGCGCACATGCAAGCTATATACTGTCCTGACTGATGTGATATATCCTCCTGCAATACACAATTATTAGTGAAATACAGTATTTGATATGCGATGATCACATGACAGTCTTTTCATCAGAATTTGCCAAGAGGAATAAATTTATATTATGATCGTGTTCCTGGTGTGGCCTTGACTGTGCTGTAGCAGTCTTCAAAACCGAAATTGTTAGCATGCTCAGTAATGTCTGCTCTTACAAAAGAAAGAAAAGTTATACCTTGTATATTCGTAGAAGTCCGTGTGAAGGTTTGGTGGGATGTTACAATGTGGTTATCTTCAGTAACATGTAAACTTGCTCTAGATAACGAGAAGTCTTTTAACTGTCCCACCAATACCATTGTATGGTCTTTTCCCATGAAATATTTCCCCAAAATGCCACTGTTTTTAAACCCAAATCACTTTCTTGTAAAGAAATATTCAACACATTTATACAATTCTTATATTGGCTTGCAACCTGATCACTGAAGTAAATGATGCTTAATGTGACTAAGTCTATCTTTGATCAACTCAACCAATGACAGAAAGACATCGATTGCTACTGTATCATGCTTTAACCAGTCTGACATAATTCACATACTAATACATTTTAGTGAACCACTTTCTTTATAATAGAACTATATCTCTATAATTCTCTGCAAAATTGAGTAACACAATAGCAGAGTCACCTGAAAAATATTCTGTCAATTTACTGAGGTATGTAGATTGGCTTTTTAAGTAATAAAATGATGCAGAGCTCGTCAAGTTTATTTTGCTCAGTTCTCATAAAATACTTACATAAAGCAGCACAGTGATAACCTAGAAATCCATGTGTATACATGGAGGTTAGGCTCATCTATGGCCATATATAAGCTATACATTTCTTTCAACATACCGGGTTGGTGTGGGGTCGTGTTAAAATGTGCTGAAATTTAACCTGTAATTATAGTTTATATGTAATCAACCAACATATCCCCCATGAAATATATATAACTATACAAAGTATCCAACTAGTCAACTAGATAAAAGTGTTCATATTAGTAAATGAAGTGCAAATTTCAATGTTGTTTTGAACAATCCTAACTATAGAAGCACTTTGTCTTGTGGACAGAAGCTGAAATTGTGAGAAAATGAAGTCAGCAGGCATATGAAACAGCAGTCAAGGCATAACATTAACAGTCCTGGGCAGTTTTTAACTTGGCGAACTGTTACAGCAAAATCATATAGGTGCCAAAACCAGTTCAAGGTGTTCAATAACTGAATGTTTTTAATTCAACTCAAAACTATTCATCTGATCTGTTAGAGCTACATACAAATAAGGTACAAACCAAAGTTCGGGTCTCTCTCTCTCTATTCAAAGCGGAGACACAGGTATTTACATTGTTTTGGCTCTCACGAGGGTAAAAAGGGGAGTCAAACCACTTTTTTGATCGGTCTTTACCTCAACACGTATTTGGGGTCGGGACCTTAAATTTTTGAATGAGTTAATTTTCAATAAATAGGCATTTGTGTGATATTTTTAACAAAATCCGAAATGGTGACCAAATATAAACACCGAGTGAGTTGGCGTGGAAAGTCACCTCCAGTATTTTGTCAGTCTGTGGATAGAAGTTCAACACTACCTAGATTTGAATAGAGTGGAAATAAAATCATAGAATATAATGAGCCAAAGGGAATAGTTAAAGTACTGTATTAATTATCGTCTTTAAACTGAACATTATTTGCTTGAATAAACAGTTTCTAGAGCGTCAAATATTTAGAAACAACATTAATTAAATTGCATCGTGTACGTGTTATATACGTTTGCGTATGATTGCATTGAAATAGTACGACGGTAATTTCGTATCGATGAACATTAAACATCGATCGTATTTGCCGGAAATCGATCTACAGACAAGACCGATGCCAGATTCAGGGAAGAAAATAAGAGATTTCCCACGAAAACACCAGGATTAGGATGCTCGTTCTCGTTCACTATTCGTTCGAGCGTCGTTTTCAACGCCAAGATCTCCGGAGCTGCAGGTAAATATATCTCGAATCCTGGATTATATTTGCGCACCGACAGTGGCTTGATAACCTTTTTTAAATGACATCAATCGACGGGCGGAAATATCCACTTTAAATATTTGCCAACATCCGTAAATACTCGCGGGTAATTTAGATCGGCCCCACAGCGCGTGTTTTGTGAACAATTAACCCCAATTCCTTGTTTAATGCTGCGAGTTCTCGAGGTGAGGTGACGTTTTACTCGTTGCCTTCGTAAAGTTTAGTTCTACCATTGTTAAAAACATGTAGAATATGCAGCTAACAAACCTGAATATTTCAGTTATTTTGTCTCCGCTTGCAACTTGGCAAAAGACATATGTGCGTGCATCCATATAATACAGCCTTGCCTCATTTATTCGCACACTTGTGTTCACAATGAAATCGTGAGGATGAACGAATCGTGCGAATTGTTGAATCAACCACCAACAATGTGCTATGTGTTCTGCTTTATTATTCACAAATTCCGGTACATATGCGTATATACAAATTTACGAAATGTTCTGCCTGTGTTTAGCAGGTTTCCCGTTAACACTATCTGACTGACGTTTCGACAAATTGAAAGCTTGAAATTTGTCTTAATTTTGTTATTTAATTAAGTCTTTGAAGTAAATCTTTAGTTTAATTTCAATAATATCGCACAGTTTCACAATATGTTTATTATGTGAACATTGCTCCACGTGTTAGTAATTTTACATAGAAAATAAAGAAAATAATAGTGTCATTTTCACAGGTAATAATAAACTAGACCAAATCGAGAATATTAATTGTTTCAGTAAACAATTAAGCGTTTTATCACGGTTGTTTTTAACCGTCATGACATAGACCTTGATCTAATCACAACACAAACCACAACACAATTAATAGCAACGTTCACCGTGGTCACACAAGTGATAATTGACCGTTCAAACACATTCTTTTGTTGGGAACGAAGTGTGAAAACGCTAATTTGTGACATTGAATTGGGTCAATGTTCAAAGGTTATGTGCCTTTCGTTCTCAAGAGGCCCATACAGAAACGGTATCATGAATAACTGGATTATTGCGACCGGATTGCTGGAGTGCGGTTTAAAGTTATGATGATTGATGTTTTACGGCCACCTTTGAGCACATGGTAGGTTAAATGGGCCGAGCGACCTCCGAAGGTAATGAAGCGAAGTCAAAGATGAAACACCTTCAGATATGCCCACGCCGAGGTTCGAACTCCTGTGGTAGTGATCTATGGTCCAACGCGCTGCCAATTAGACCACGGAAGTGCCCCGTGCGGTTTAAAGGTAAACGACCGTGTTTCCAATGCGAGACGTTTGCGTTCGTAATCTTAACTACATTACGTTCCTCGGTATTGCCTGAACATAAATACGACCCAGATACCAGTAACCTTGAATCTGATGACGTCCCGTTAATGGAATCTTATTGTCTAATAAACAAAAGTGATCCATTACAGAAAGAGTCCGCCTCTCATAATATAACTGTACGACACAGAAGCCACCTTTGAAGTCAGAAAAGGAATTATTAATCACATCCGTTCTTCCTCCCTTATTTCAATCTCTCGTTGTATTTCCGAATCCGATTATCATGCCATTCTACTGAGTAATTGACTAATGCCATTCAACGGGTTTCTTTTTCTGTGAAAACAATGAAGATTTCCTCCACAATATTTTCCTCGTTCTGTCAGGGCACGAAAGAAGGAGCTGGTCATTCACTGACGTGACCGTCTAATTTCGTGGACGATCTCTGGACAACGATCCAGGCGGGCCGAGTAATCGTTAACGCCGCATCTTACCCAGTCATGGATAACGGCTAGATCGATGAATTGTTCGGTAAAAGACGCAGACGTCTTTCAAGAGGCCGCTGATAGTTTGTTGGCCAACACAAGGAACCTGTTTAGAATAAATGGCCACATTCTGGTTGGGGGTAAATCTTGGAAGAACGATAAAGCTTATTTGAGATTGTGACGTTTTCCAAGAGGGTGCTGGTTATTTTTACTGTGCGATTCAAACAAGACTGTTCCAAACAAGCGACGGCCTGGGGATACTCCCCGAACTACAAGCAAGCAACAAGACGCACAAAGCCAAGTCAGTTTGGTTCCTGGCTACTGGATCGCGGTAACAAGATTGATAACCGAAACAAGTGAAGTATGGTATCACAATTTTGAAGTTTTTAGTTAAATCGAAGGACCTATTGTATTTAATTCTGGTGCATGATACAAAGCTGTCAGCAGATCTAACTCCGGATGCAAAGTAGTCTGGTATTACTTGCTCTTCTGGATTACCAAGGTTGTTTCATCGTTGTTACCACCTTTATGTGTAGACTGCCGTAATTCATTAAGGTTATTACTGAATAAATAATTATTTAGAAGGAAGGCAACTACTCTTTTTATAATTTTAGGTATGGGTTTTAAATTTGAATCGGGTCTATATAGGTTTAGAACATTACACTTCATTCTGATTTTACAAGTTTAGCTTTCATGGCTGTTGAGTAAATGCCCAAATATAAGGATTTATTAACTATCTTTGTAATTTAGTTAGTAAAAGATCCTGAATCGCCTTCACAAGGAATATGGTCATGTGGTCAACTGGACAGCAACTATTTGTTGTCAGTTTCGAAAAGAGACTGAAGTGCATCCATCATGGAGATGCAGAACTCGTCAACCAATTGCACACCGTGTGATAAGGTGATGGCAGGAAACGCATTGTATTTATTTAATATCTTTTGGCAGAAGTTATTAAAATTGTTTGAGATAACAATATTTGCGAGGAAGGTCTGATTTTTATGTATTACTTTATTCAGAACGCTTAAAACAGCCCTTTGATTTCCCTTGAATTCTTTGATTTTTTTTATTGCACGGGCATTAGTGTTTTAAAACTGAATTATATTACCTTTGAACATATATGCAATCCCTGTGGCAGTCCGGATTCCTTATGTCCTATGATAAGTCGATGACCAGTGTTGGTACCAACAGCTAGAGTCACTAAATTCCGAAAATTCTTTTTTTAATCTGCAGCTTTCAGGCTATTTTTCTTATTTAAGTGTAACTAGTAAACAATATAGTTACACGAGCACTTGAAACAAAACAGAATGCCTACTTCCTTTAAGAGTTCGACATGCAAGATGAAATTAATATCTAATACTTACATTTCTCACATGTACATATGTGCCATTAGATGGTGTTATGGGAACAATGATCAATATGCTTGCATTAGATGCTATCAGGCTTAGACGTTTCCACTACAAGGATGCATTGACAAACATATGGACTTACCATTTGGGGTCGTCGACGCAAGATTAGTAAGTGATCTCTAGTATAATCTATTATTCACACACCCACCCACACCCACACATACCAGATAGCATGCCACAAGTGGCCCACCGAATTATTGATAGGGGGGGGGGGGGCAAATGACCTGGACCCAGCAAAACACCAGCTTTGATCCCGTGTTGTTGCCAAGTTTGTTCCCGACTACTTTGTTGTGAATTTGACCAAATTTGAGAAGATTCGTTCGATTGGTGCAGATGATGCCGGAGATTACAGTAGGCGAACCACAAAATAAAGCAATTTGTCCAGCCACAATATTCAACATTTACAAAGTATAAATTTGTACGTCATATGTGCACATCAAGAGACTATGTGTAAATGATGACATTATCTAGCTCTGTTGTTTGGGGGAGAATCCCCAGGCTATCGCTTATTCGGCACAGCCTCTATGTTGGAGTGGTTGAGAAATCCCCTCCCCCACCACTCACAGGGGAGCAGTACGGAAAGATGGACGATTTAACGTGGTCAGCCACTCACGATGTTGTGAGCCGAGAAATTAATCCCTGGAAAAGTTTCGACCTCTTGCAGGGTTCGAACCTATGACCGTTGGCACCAAGTGCCGGATGCTTAACCGCCAGGCCACCGAAGCTCACTGATGACATTATCAACAGCCATGCAAATTTATACTACTGATGATCAGCGAACATATCCGCTCAAGAATAACTAACTAATCTGCTGAGATTGATAACCCCCATCAGTGTCACATTAATCTAGTCAATATGAAGTCTATCTACCATATTATAATTAGGCAGTGCAGATACTTCCCTACGCTATGGTGTAATAACAATCATACCCCACTCAGTGGGTGAGTGTTATTACACAGCAGCATCTCTTCACAGTGATACATACATGTAATTATTACTAGACTACATGATGTTGTCAGTAGTATTCACACTACTAGTAGTAGACACACGATCACCCTCCTCATAGTTGATTGGGTATTTGATAGTGTTATGTTGCCTTGCATAACAAAGCAGTCATAATAAAATCCAATTTATTCAGCATTATAATGTTTATCACTGCACAGATACCAGAAATAAATAATCTCAATCTTTTATCTCACAATCTTAAATGTGATGAATTATTGATATACACTTTAAATAAGTATGTGGCATGTGGACAAGATTTATAATTAAATAACTTAGGCTTATGTATATTGGATTCAAACTGTTAAAGTCTCTATTAATTGGGTATTTTCAAGGCAATTTTCCCCAAATATAGTTTCTCCCCTTTCTGCCATTTGTCCCCTGGCCCAAACCAGCTCAAAATCAAGACATACACATCCCAGGTGAAACACACACAGCAAATAAAAAGCAAAGCGTCACAGTAGTATCCTCAACTTGCGATATCACGAGTCTAATGATACGGGCCAGTAAATATTCTAATTAACAAATTATTTTGAATGTAAATATTTTCAGCCTAAGTTTACCAATTTCCTCCCTCAGTCAGAGACAACTTCTGGCATTCAGAGAATCGCAACACAGTTAAAAATCCAAATTTTCAGAGGACACAGTAATAATGATTTTCCATTTACGGTATGCATACCATATATAAATAATAAAGATATATACTATATATAACAAGTGAACGTATAACTCCTAACACTGGACATTCACATAGAAATACGTTATAATATTTTGGCTGTGTAGTTATAGCTTATATTTCTATTTGATTACAAGATGACTCTCTTTGTTCATACACTGTGTCAAATACTTGACAATATCTAATTGTATTCATTGGTATCACAAAATGGGTAATTTATGTAGACATCGGGAATGCTGGTATACATTGCTGCCTTTTATAGTCCTGTCTAGACTTCTCAACAGTTATACTTGATATCTACTGTTTTTGCCTTTTATCATACAGTACCTTATCTATTAATATTTGAAATTTGGTCTAATTAGAAACACTAGAAAATTATCTAGGAGTCAATCAGATCACACACCCACCCATCCACACACACACACACACGTCAGCACATAAATGTATTTATTAAAATTCTATTTAAAGCAAATATATGGGAAAAATCATGAATGCATTAATTACATAGTAACATATACATATGTAATTCATTAGGAAAGTAAAAAATCTTACTTAACCTTCTAAATATAAGCTGAACTGAGATATATCAATATACACATGTTATATATATATATATATATATATATAACTGTACAGATAAAAAATCACTAAACACCTGCATCATCATGATGTACTGCAGATTAAACATTAACATTTCATTTCTTATTGCATATGGAAATTTGATAAGTGTTATCTTATTATTTTGGGAAATTTACATTTAAGTTGCCAAATAATAACACAAATATTCAATCCGATTAAACTTTTATGTTAATTATGACACACCATATTCATATACATCATAACTCATAGGAAGAAGTAATAAAATGGAGAGAGAGAGAGATGCTTTTGGCCTTTAAGTAGACTGAAAACACTATGTTGTGAATCATCATCTACACACTAATTGGCTCACTAACCACAAAATTTGTTCCAATCAGCCATAGTGTCACTTGAACAGACATCATTTCAGCTTCCTCTAAAAGGTGGGTTTATATAATATTTTCATGGTAACACCAGCTGAACAACACATGTGTATATATACATATATATATATATATATATATATAAGCATTATGCAAATAATATGTTGATGACAATAGAACAATCAAAGGTACATTGGTTTACCAGCATGTCTAAAATTCCAAAGCAGAAGTGTATGTAATATATATTTAGTATACTCAAGCCTTTAGATGACTAATATAATTAAGATAGTATATATGTTTGCTTCACGTTTTCACATGTACTAGTAGAGGATACCATTGACTATGCGCAACTCTTGATAAAACCATAAATTTCTTGTGAATTATCAATGATATATTGATGGTAAACTTATAAAACAGCCAAATATTTTAAATCCTCAAAATATCTTTAACGTGTCACATTATTTATATGAGAAGCTAGTGACATTTAAAGCTAGCCATCCATAAGTTTATGATCTGTGTCTCCCAACTGTATCTACGAATTGATGAAGTGACCATGAATATGTGGATACCTCTGAAAAGTATCAAATTTGGGTGGAACCAAAACAGGTGGTATATTAGCTGATCCCTTATAATTAGTTTTTCACATAATTCATTGACTTCTCAGCCATGTGTGGGCATGTCTATTATTGTGTTGTCCATGTATGTTATGTTGAAATGGAAACTAAAAATAGTTTTTTTGTGACAAAATTAGTACCATATGTTTATTAATATCATGCCAAACGTTTTATTATAAAATTAATTTATTCCAATAGAAGACATGTATATAAGGTAAGCAGTGTGGGAGTAAAAAGAAACAGCTGCAAATGTCACCAGATTTTACTTACTTGTTCTTGTAAGTTAATAATTGTCAACAATTTGATAATATCCATCCTATTTAATACAAACACAGGCAGCAGCAATCATGTTGGATATATGGCAATCTTTTCAGTAGACGGCCTCTCACAAAAGGTAGGCAGCAGCTCACCTGCAGGTGGCCTGTAAAAACACCACAACACCATTGCTGCAGCGTTGCTACGGGGAAGGGGGTCTGGCCGTGGGGGGGAGGTAGTGATAGTCCCACTAACACAATAGTGGCCCTTCTCCATTGCAAGTGGGGTGGTTGGTGGGAAGTTCAGGAAAATGAATTATTGGGTGCATTCTAAGCCACCTTTCGCGAAAACCAAAGTAGCTGACCAATTTTCTGCCAATAAAATAGACGACGTATAGCATTGGACGTCGGCTGCTATTGAAAAGGCTTGATGGAAGACAAAAATGAGAAGATGGTTTCAGTTATTTATGCTAAAGGCCATATGAGTTGAGCCAAAATACAGATATTCAGGTGTACTGGCAAGTACTATAGTTTTTGAAGAATTGGGCTGAAAATATCACATGTTTCAGTACCATTCTGAATTGACTGAACATCACTGATGTTATAATCAGATGTTCATTATAACATGACACAAAAAAGACATGGACCATTCTGAATTGACTGAAGGTGACTAATTTTTTAATCAATTATGTCACATAATAGAGTATAAATAATATCCTAAAGAACGAGTCGCAACAAATTCATAGATCACTGCAAGAATTGCTTCCCATGTCAAAAATGCTTTTAAACAGATGTTATTAAGATGGAAGTAGGTCTGGCCTATATGTCAAACTTTTATTATTTTAATTGGCCAATCTGAGGCACAAGGGAAGATTCATAAATGTATAATGCTGGTGTTTTTAGGATTTTTGCATATTTATTTTATCATTAATTGTTTAAAATTTTGAATCAACCATAATGGCAGCTTTTAATATTTTCAAGGAAGAGGAAATCTGATTGACACAAAACTACTAAGGTGTACTGAAATATTCTTTAGATACATGTTCTGTCTTCTGAAATATGTCAGAATGATGCCAGATATCCCGAAAAAGGGCATTCTGTGTTTGATAAAAATCACACACTGACACACATAATTAATGGTTTAGTGGAAGATCCTGAGTCAGGATATATGGATAGGATAGCTAGGCTATAATTTCATCCCCTATCCATGAAGATGGATGTACTTGATAATGCAATAATACCACATAATTAACTCTATGGCTGGAAATGTTGCAAGACATTTCCTGAACACTGCGCAAACACGTGACTCTTGAGGCGACATTAAAATATCCTCAAGTCATCAATAAATTATTATTTAGCACAACTGGGCTTCACCAATTATGTTACAAACAAGCTTAATCATTTAGGTACATATTGATCACTGCTTGGATAACTGAAGCATGTCCAGGTATGGGTATCAAACATACACATAAAAGATGAAATTGTGAATTGTATATTATTTAAAATATGTGTATAGTTAAAATTAATTTACTTACTAATAAAATGTAGCCATAAATGTAGGAAACATGTTTATGTTATCAATAAACTGTACCCAATCACTCATTATTACTTGTTATTGATAAACATATATAACAGTTAAACACATCAATAAGTATTAACAAGCATGGTACAGATAGCTAACACACACACACAAACAGATATATATATATATAGCATAAGATCATAATACACAAAAATATCTTCCAGACAAAACTGTCTCAAGCAAACTGATAGATAAATTGTCTTAAATAAAAATATGCAACCAACAAAAATGGTAAACATTATTTTCTCAAAATAATAGAAAGCTTGTTTAAATTTTTTGATGCAAGTTAGGCAAAACCTAGAAATACAAAAACTGTAATTATTTCATTATAATTTAATATGACAGTGATATATGATCTAAGTAACAACTCAGTTGATTATTAACATTTTAATGGAGTTTTCAATTTGTTAGCAAATTACAGTCAATGACTCTTACACTTAAAAAATAAACTGATGTGAAAATAAGTGTTAAACAAAATCATGTAAAATTCCCCGATTTATAATTCCCTTTCTGAGAACTTCTTTTCGCCTTCTTCCTTGTGTTTTTCACTGCAAGATAAAAACAAATTACTAGTTTCCATCAAATTGTAATAAATTAAAACAAATATTTTTGCGATGGTTGAAATAATAGATTGTAAGATATTGGCATGATATCAGTAAATAGACTGTATTCAGCGATAAAATAACCGAAATTGGTTAATAAAAATAATGACATGGATAGTAAACATTGATATAACACTACAGACTAAAAAAATTATATACAAACTTATATTCTATCAAATGTTAGATCACATTGAAGGTGACACCGATGAAGATGGGCGATACAAAGTGTCGTAAAGCAAAAACTATTATTTACATGATTGACTAAGCACAGAATTAGATCAATAATTTTTTAATACTTTAAAAAGGTCATTACATATTTGTCTTAAATAAACAACTTTCATAAATAAGAGCTCTAAGTAAAATCATGCTAACTAAATTAAACAAGCACCTGGTTTTATTAGTTATAAAAGAATTAATTAAGTCACTACTTTAACTATACAAAATAAAATGTAGTTAAAAATAGCATAAAATATTCTATTATCTTTTTAATGTTTTGGATTTGTTCAAATATTACCATGTATACATTGATCTTTAAAACCTCAAGGGATTCCAAACAAAATATTATCATGTCTATATCTGTAAAACCTCGAGGGGACCCCAAACAAAATATTATGCTGTAATTTGCATGCACTGAATGATGGCTTTATTTATATCCTATGGCAGACCTCTTGACACGATGTTGTACTAAATCTGCTTTCATTCATCAGTCAACTAAGATACGTGATTTTGAAAAAAAAGTTTGACATTAAATCTGTGGGATGGTACTCGGATTTCACTGGATTCTTCAGTGAAACAGACTCCTGTTAAACAGATCTTTCACTAGTTATACTGCAGGCCAAATCATTCTATTGGTATTGAAATAAAGTGAAAGTATTCAATCTGCAAACTGGTTGACAAAATATTTCTAATAAATTTAATTAGTTGATGCTTACATTTTTAAATTAATGGTCACTAAGACTTCACTTATTATTACTGACCTATGACTACACTTAAATCAGAATGACATCACTTAATAGCACTTGGGGCACCATTTATGGTACTTAAAGTGGAACAATTAACTAGACATGGGATCAGACGGCCTTGTGACAAAGTCACATACTCACCAAACAGTTGCACAAAAAATTAAAAGATAAATCTATAATTCCCAATTGAAATTACTCAAATTAAATTTCAGAAATCAATCTTAGGTGCTGCATATAACCAATCTTAGATGTAAGAGCAGTAATTCTTAATATTAATTTTTTGTACTTTCAGATATTTAAAAACATTGATATGGAAGGGGATGCTATATAATATCTGATCAAATGTGATTATTTACCATTTCTTGTTTGCAGACTTCTCTTCAGTTTCTTTCTTGGGCTTATTTCTACAATTACATCATAGTATACATACATGTAACATACAAATTACATTATAGTAAACATACATACATACATGTAACAAATAATTTCATGTCTTACTATGTTTTTTTTGTATAAATGTAAGTCCTATTTAATATTTTATCATTTAAGTAATAAATAAAGTGTGGGCCAACCATATTAACTGGATCACTGAAGACAGCAAAAATAAATATAGCATTCACTGAATAGATAAATTACATTTTCATATAAGCATTCTAAACAAACCAATATCCAACTTAGTATATTTGCAGTTTCAAGTATTGAGTCAAAATATGCATTTTTAAGATCAAAACCCCAGGTTGTGAGTTTGATTAGATTGATATCTTTATCAAACAAATTAAAATTGCTAATGGATGACTTCACTTAAATCAGAATGATATCACTTAATAGCATTTGGGGAAACATTTAACTAAATTAAGACAATTAACTAGACATGGGATCAGATGCTCACCAAAAAGGCAACAAAAATAACTAGATATTCATTAGATTAAATGTAGCCTATCAACAAATCAGTCAATCACAGATAACTAATAAATCTAACAAATGAAACTTGAGATTGCTTACTACTTTATATTTTGTTTGATTCACATATGTGTGTGTGTGTTTATACATGTGTGTGTGTGTTCATACATGTGTGTGTGTGTTCATACATGTGTGTGTGTTCATATACGTGTGTGTGTGTTTTAGGGTACATATAAAGAGGCAACAGGCACAGAGCATCAACATATCTAAACATCCTTCGAGACCTACCTCCATAAATCTAAATACAACTATACATACATTAATCTAAAAATAAAATGTTCCATACCTCCACATATTGATAAATGGTGCGTATACCTAAGCATGTGTCTGGTCTACTCATCAGCCTGTGGTAACCAGCTAATTCGCTTTTCGTACGCGACAAATATGTCACGCCCACAGGAAAGCGGCTACATGCAGGCTACGTACAAAAAGCGGAAGCACGTAAAACATACCATTTGATACCACAGCTCGCAGTAAACAACACGTGCGTGTGGTTCAATGGTGACTTGCTACATACATATCATAAACTATTTTGACACCACAGTTTACATTCAACAGTAATTTTCTGTGGTCCAAAAGAAACCTGTATATAAAGCATTTTGACACCTCAGATGCTAACCTCAGCTTTATTCTGGGTTCGAATAACTGAATAAATCCTACCTATATGAACCATGTATCAATACACGTCCGACTGGTCTGGCGTCGAAGTTGTTCTCTAACTTAAGTGAAAATCTAAGCCTTATATATAGCCTCAGCGTGTTAACAAACATTACAGTTTGTTCATAACAAAGAGAATGTATACTAACTCAGTATGGACTCACTGAAGCGATTAAACTAAAATAAAAACAAAGTAGCAATACTGCACAATGGATTATTACTGGACTAGAACGAAATATCGTCTCAAACCTGAGTAAATACTATGATTTACTCGAACTTTACTCGAACGTTCATTCACGCCTAATTTAGCGTCCCTAATTATATGCAGTTAGGTGTGGTGGGATCTAAATTAAAGCGCCTATCCACTTGATCTATTTGACCCATGGTCGAGAACAAGGTACATCATACATTACTGCACTGTCTTCAACAAATGATATCCTAAAACAAAACACAGGTAATAGAAATAAGGGATAATTTTTAGGAAACATAAAATGTCATACAAAGTGCATTTTAGGGAAAACTAGAATATATTTATGAGTCATTGCCCCTAAAACGTGATACATAGTCTAATTACTGATCTACATACTTCTCTAAAATTAGATAACCTTGTGTGTATACACTATTCAGTTTCTAATCAAAACAAATATGGAATTATAATGAAAGGTAAAAAAGAAAAACAAATTGTTTTTATCACATTCCAAAATCATCATCCTTCGGTCTATTTTAGCAATCAAGTTGTGTATCATAAATAATATTAACAATCACTTAACAGATGCTGCCACCAGTTGATAGCTCACCTCTTTTTCAAGGGATTCCTATAGAAAACAATACTAATATATATAAAAAAGAAAAGAAAAAACATTTTAAAATGTGGTTATAAAAATATGACCTGATACAAACAAACAAAATTATAATATTTCCTTGAAATCAATCTTAGGTGCTGCATATAACCAATCTTAGACGTAAGAGCAGTAATTCTTAATATTAATTTTTTGTACTTTCAGATATTTAAAAACATTGATATGGAAGGGGATGCTATATAATATCTGATCAAATGTGATTATTTACCATTTCTTCTTTGCAGACTTCTCTTCAGTTTCTTTCTTGGGCTTATTTCTACAAATTACATTATAGTATACATACATGTAACATACAAATTACATTATAGTAAACATACATACATACATACATACATACATACATACACATCACACACACACACACACACACACACATACATACATACATACATACATGTAACAAATAACTTCATGTCTTACTATGTTTTTGGTATAAATGTAAGTCCTATTTAATACTTTATCATTTAAGTAACAAATAAAGTGTGGTCCAACCATATTAACTGGATCACTGAAGACAGCAAAAATAAATATAGCATTCACTGAATAGATAAATTACATTTTCATATAAGCATTCTAAACAAATCAATACCCAACATTGTATATTTGTAGATTTAAGTATTGAGTCAAAATATGCATTTTTAAGATCAAAACCTGATTGTGAGTTTTATTAGATAGGATACCAGCTATTTTTAATATCTATACCAAGATTTAAAACCAAACATGGCCTTTTTGATAATAGAAATTAGTTAGGTGAAATATGTTCATCCTTAACAGGAAGAAATACTCCGATCATTGTTGACCAGAATGCCACGAAAAGGGAAAATATAGTTTTTCCACATGAGCAGGCACAAGTATGTAATTTTTCTAGTTTTGCATGTGTACAAATTTCAAGATTCATTTGCTTTATGTCACGAATACCTTTATTTATTTATTACAGCCTTATACCAGATGAACCTAACCAGGTTTTTCTGAAAAGTGCACACTTCAAACATACCATGTCAATATTAGGAGTGCGGTCAATTGCAGACATAAATTGCTAACAGTCATTTACTGATCTGGGTACACCTTATATGAGAAAAGGTATCAGTAGCTAGGTCTTTAACTATCACTTTAAAAAAAGTAAATGTTGCTGTTTTACTGCCACTTTTGTGCGCAAGGTAGGCTAAATGGGTTGAGCAACCACCAAAGGTAATGAGGCAAAGTGAAAGATGAAACACCCTTCTGACATACCGGTAGTCCTGCAGGAGTTTGAACCCAGGTGCCATATATCTGTGGCCAACCACAATACCAGTTGTGCCATGGAGATGCCCCACTGTCAATTTAAGGTTAATAATAAGTTTCAATCGAGGTGAAAATACATCTCAGAATCAAGTGCATATTTACATACATGGGATGAGTAGACTGCAAAAATGATGCAGAGACATATTACACCAATCTACTGGTAACATCATTCAGGGAAATAACTAGCTTATATTGTTTTCCTTCCATTAACTGCCAGAATCCCAATCATTCTCCAGTGAGTTCATCGGGATCTGCTCCCACAACAGTGGGATCCTAGAAACAACTCTGGTACATAATATCATGGAATGCTATCTTAAGAAATGTCACACTAATTCTATGTTACCCTTACATCTTGACTGATGAGGATTCAACGTCAGTTCCCTTTTTAGTGAAGTTCCATCTGCTCAAAAGAAAACAGTTGATAAGCAGAAATTAGTCACTTGTATTTTCTTATCCATATTATATCCTTATAAATATATAATCAGTAGACCTTTTTCTGGCCATGGGCAAGGTCTGGGTAAAGGTTGTATCATTATGATGCAGCCTATAAGTATAAGGCCATTGTTTTTTGAATACTTGTTTTATGGAAAATCACTGAAAACATAGGGTCAGTCAAATGTTTTTACACAAAGTTCTAGTTTCTGAAAGATTTGACAGATTCGGTATCCAATAGCAACCATTTACAAATGCCCCACAACACATATTCTGGTCAATGTTTTCTTTTTGCATTGATATTCAAATTTAGTTAGACAATCGTCTGGCCCACAACAATGTTTTCTATAACATATTCTTCCTTTAGTTCGGATTTCACGATCTCTCCAATAGTTTCGCTTTTTGAGCTTTTGTAATTTTCTTTTGGTCATAAATTGTCAGCGAAAAGTAAACAATAGACATGTCACTGTCATCCTAATTCAAGATGGTGACAGGTCAGTTCCACTTCGAAATCAGTTCAGTTATTTCTACAGTGAATTGGCATTCAAGCCTAGAAATCTTGTAAATTTAAACTAATAACAACTCCCCACTCAATGAGAAACACATAAATAGTTCAAACTTTACAGAGATCTACTTAAAAATTCCAATGAAAATATCGCTGTGATAAGGCTAGCACCAATAAAAGAATATGTGCATTTCAGGCTGAAACTTTCAGCTGTGATCGGCTGGTTTGTAAAACAAGTATTAAAAAACAAAACAATGGCCTAAGATTCTTTTGTGTAAAATCTCTACTGTAATTTAAGTGATATAATTTATAATTTAGGAAAGAAACATAGAAAGATTTTGTCAGGTTTCTAAATTTCACAAGAATTTTTACCATTCTAGTATGGCTTTAGTATACATAAATTATATAATATGACAATCATAGTCCATCTAGCCATTTTAGCATGATGTGCCCAAGAACAGCTCATCAGTGTGTGTTTTTGTACGACATGTCAGCTCTCATCATGGTGTTTAGGAAGGCTTGATCTGTCTTTTGTTTATTATATCATTGAACAGTTCCATATGCAAGAAATGTATATGTGTACCAGGCTAAATAAACTAAGATGTAAACAAAACCCTGCTGCGTTTTAGGTCTCTCAAGCTAACTGCACGTTCTTGATCACTTCTAACAGACCTGTTCATTAACTACTCTGCCCATATTAATATTCACCAGCAGCCAAGACTATAAATCAATTAATACAATTAGATTTTTTCTGTTTCATGATCTATGGTCATAAAACAGCGACAACACACAAAAACACAAACACTTTTCCAACTTGAAGAAAATGTATAAAATTGCCAAATCCAGAATACCAGTAGAAGTGATTATAAATCTGGTGATCTAAATGCATGCTCACCCTTTCTGTATCTTTTCAAAATGTTCGTTGATCTGGTTTATACTAGATGTTGCATCCTCAAGTGTGGTATTTCTATCCTTAATGCCCTCTAATATTTCTGTAGATGCCTTTAGAACAATATAATTTTTATCAGCAATGGAGAAATATAATATCATGCCATAAAGATTAAACATAAAATATTTGTGAAAGATATTTGTTACAAATACTGGACACACGATTAACATAAAGATAGCAACGGTGCTCTTTTCAGAACTCACACACTGCAGCTTTGTTAGTTGACTATTCATATCCAAAATCTCCTGAAATTGTTCTTGAATATCTCTATGCTGGAATAAAATTAGAATGCATTCAGAACAATCTTAAACAATATTAGAATTGATATTATCTACTGAGCCACACAGCTTATTCTAATAATAATAATAATGTATATTTAATAAAGCACCCTTATTAGCAGGAGCCATTCAAAGACGCTGTACAAATAACATGTAATATAATAATACCCCAAATAATATATCTGTAAAAAAACCTATAAGAGATTTAAAAGATAATTATTATTTATCTGTGAAAGCGACCTTGAAACGTGTGTTTTTAGAACAGTTTAAAATTTTAAAAGAGACGACACATTTCTAATATCTGCCGGCAACCTATTCCACAAAGTGGGGTCTGCAACACTAAACGCACAATCACCATATGACTTGAGCCGAGACACTGGCTGCTGCCATAGTGTCTGACTGGATGATTTTGGGATGACTTTCTAATGGACACCAGTTCACACAAGTATTTGGGTGCCATATCATTAATAGATTTATAAGTTATTAATAAAATCTTGAAATGGATACTAACAGGTAGCCAATGTAGTTTTTGAAGAATTGGGTGATATGATTATATTATCAACTATTTATCACAATGGAAGCTGCACTATTCTGAATTTTCTGAAGGCAATTAATGCTATAATCAGATGTAACAAAGGCATGGACTACAGTTACAAGTGCTTCTTGTATCAAGAATGCTTTTAAAGAGTGGATGTTCTTAAGATGGTAGTAGGCAGCTTGGCATACTGATGTGACATGTTCATGCATGTTAATACGTTAATAATACATGTTAATCTAAAATATTATAATAACATGCATCAACAGCTATTATGACTACATTTCTGGTCAACAAGTGAACGAAAAGATATGATCTACATTATTGATGTTATGATTGTAATACATCACTGATATATTTAAACAACCTTTATCAACCAAAGATCAAAAACCAAAGGTTCATGTAACTAAGACTATACCTTATATTTGTTGTCATGATGCATATGTATGTATGTTACAGAAAATAAGAATAATGTACAAGAAATATGAATTATCATAATAATATATGAGGATATATAAAACAATATGATGTCTACACAAAACAGTATGTATTCCGTCAAGTTGCTGTACACATTTTGTACAGTTTTTCAGTCACCTATACAGTTGTACACTGAGGACCCAGTATAATATGGTCACTAAAGATTGATCCTGATGATCTCTGTAAAAGGGGGAACTGTTAAAGCTTCATTGCATCAATCTAAACTGGTACAATGGTATGAAAGTATTTTAGAATTAACTGAATTTAAAGAAAAAAATCATCTTTACCTATCCGAGGCAAACATTTGGGGAACAGATTTATAATGTCGATAGTGAAAATTTTAGTTACTGGTAATCAACACTTACCGGTAGTTATAATCAAAAGTTATACTACCAAAGTTTCTAATCCTACTGATATCGTTATAGAAACTGACTGACAAGATCATAAACAGTGATATTATATAAATGCAGAAAGTTTTCAACAAATCATGAATGGTTCCTTATTGAAGTGGAGTTACAATATCTTCATTATTTCTCACAAATGTATTCAAAATTTCACTTAAATGACCTTCATACAAAACAGAGTAAAAACTTGGCGTACCTGTTATTCAGCACTCCCAGATCATGTTTTAAAGTTATTATCATTTTTATAG
This sequence comes from Paralvinella palmiformis, assembly GCA_025642065.1. NCBI lineage: Eukaryota > Metazoa > Annelida > Polychaeta > Terebellida > Alvinellidae > Paralvinella > Paralvinella palmiformis. The sequence goes on from JAODUP010000004.1 coordinate 398,094, forward strand.
TTCTATATCTTTTGATATAATTAAAACAATAACTAATTTTTTACCAGGTTACAAGAACCAACATATGACAAACCACCAACTGTTATGAGAAATGCATATTGTCTATAAATAATTTATTAACCTGATTATGAGACATAACATCATTTCTAATGAACATGATATTTTCTAGTGTGACAGTAGATAATTACTGCAGAGTTGTGCGATATTCATAATAAATAAATCATGAATGTAGAACCAGTCAACTAGTGAAGATGTTTATTTCATTATGTTTCATAAAATTTAAATACTGAAAGCTTAAATAGAAAGAGGATGAGAGCCAGTTAGCTATATATGTGAAAACTGAACATCAATGATTATATATCAGTCAATACAGTATTTGCATCATAATTATACCTGGATAAAGCTTCACCAAATATATCACCAAGATGTCAGAAGTCGGATATGCTTTTAAAAGTATGTTAATTCTAATACCTCATTGTTGGGACAGTTGTAAAGTACACAGAATCAATAGACATTTACTGAATGTTATCAACAAGTTACATGCCATCAGTATCCACAACAATATGTTTCTGCAATTGAATTTCCACATGCTATATAATTAATCCATCTTGTTACTAACCACAGAGAATGACATAAATCTTATCACCTGAACTCCTTCCTTTTCATCGATCATTTTAGTGACTTCTGTTACTTGTTCACCCACTTCTCTCTCTTCTTTTTCAAAAGGTTTCAATTCTTGTTTGAAATTCTTGATCTTATTATCATATCTGAAGAAAAAAATATTATCATATTACTTTAATGCACTCATATAAAAAACAAACTTTCTGTGCTGTGAAATACCAGAATAAAAATATACAGCATAAATGGAAAATAGCTGCACTATGTTTTGAAAACATAGTTTGGAGCATATGTAATATGAACACAACTAAATTAATTGTAACATGATATCACTTTAATACCATCTAATTTGTATTGAAAACTACATATATAGCAATTAGACAATGGTTCATATATATATATATATATATATATATATATTGTAATTTGCAAGAACCAAGTAAAACTAACAATGAAATAGTAATATTATTTCTACCCTCAAAGTAAGAAAAGAGATTATAAAATATTGGGTATGTATGCATGTGTCTGTCTGTCTTGTTTTGGTGACTTGACATACTAAATTTTCAATGACATTACATCAGTTCCATGTGACCTTAGTTATATTGATTTCAGATAACAATCGTTACAGTGGTCATTGTAAGTAAATGCCATCTCCCATTACGAAGTATCGTGCTACTTTCCTTTATAAATAAAATAAACAACGGGTCAAATGTATTAAGAATCACAGCCTTTATCTAATTATCTGTATCCGTATTACCTGAGGAAATCATTTTTAAAGCTGATTAGATGCTTTTCTATTTCACTGACACGCTGTATCTGTAGCCTAGTGATTTCATATTGCTCATGCTGTGATTGATCCAGTTTCTGTCATTGTTTATGTAATGAAATTAATAAAACAGAAAAAAATATCAGTTCATTCATAAACGATAATAACTATGTGAATTATCAGTGCCCGAAACATGACTGATAACAAAAATTATAAATCTACACAACATTTCAAAACCACAAATAAATAAACAAATGATAGAACAGAGAAAGCCAGACGAGATGTTGGTCATATACATTAATGCATATACATCATTCACGTCCCAGATATTAGTTCACATGCCATATAACATGTTGTGTATGGCCAAATTTCTTACAAGAACTATTAAAGATTAACTATTATTTTTCTGTATACATTATCATAAGTCACAGTATTTACATTTATCAAAGTCACATTTTTCTAGATAACTCCTACGTCAAGACAGTTGAATACATGAAAAAGAATCATTATCATTTAATAAATATTGTCATATGCTTACTCTACCATCTTCCATTTCAATCTTAATCTTTGTCATCGTATCCATCAGATGTTTGGATGTACATAAAATCTTTTCGACTGATGACTGTGCAAGTTCCACTTCATTTTTGCACTTCATAAGTTCTGACATAACATTTGCCTGATCACTTTTTATCTTCATCTTTAAGTCAATTATAGACTTTTCTTGACCAATAAAAATGTTTTTCACCTGCAAGAGAAAATAGACAAGTTAAGAAAGTCATAAAAAATATACAGCAATAGTCAACAAGCCAAATTAATAAAGCCATCTCATACAGATGACAAATTTGATCAAATAAAGTATAAACTGCCAAAAGATAAAACGTATTAGTCATGCAGAATTTTGGTTAGTTTATTACCGTACACTGAATATTATTAATAACACCGTTTTGTTTTAATGCACTGATCCTATAGTATAGGTTATGTTTATATGATAAATATTTATAGGAAATAAATCTAAGCATAATGAACCAAAAAGATTAATTTGATATTACTATATAGTAATACCGCCTCTATGGCCTAGTGGATAGGAGGCTGGGACTTTCTTACTCATGGTCATGCTGTGTGGGAGGTCAAGGGTTCGAATCCCACCTGTGGCACTATAGTAGGAGGAATTTTTCATCCAACCAGGCAACTGGCAAGGTTTTCTCTGCCAAATATGCCATCTATTGTAAATTTTAAATTTATTTAGAAAAAGTCCCTATGGTGAAGTACTAATTTACAGACCATATGCGTCTCCCTCATTTGAGGTGGCTAAGCCATGTAAAATAACTGCCATTTCAGTCATTATTATTATAGTGATGAATAATCACAATCTAACATTACCTCATCTGATTTATTCTCTTTGTTAACTTTGAATGCAACCGTGAAATCAGTGATGTTGTCTTTCATCTTTTTCCTGATAACCTGCGACATCTTTAATTTTCCTCCTTCGTTCCTTTCAACTTCTGTGACATTCTAATGAAATAAAGACCAAACAAAAGACATTCTACCACAGATAAAACAATTTCAATTCAAGTTCTTTGAATTGACTCCTCATATATTTCATATCACCGGTCAATTGTAAGCTTCAGTGGTCTACATACTAGAGTGTATAGCATTTATAGACCGTATTCAGATGACAAGATGCCAACTACAGATTCAATCCCTATCAATGACTAATACTGTTTCTATCAATCTAATACATCTGAGACTAACATTCTGACTCACAATGCGCCACACCAGAAGAATCAAAGTTAATTTTCATTATCATGTTCAAATTACTCAATATTATACAGTTGTAGTATTTTTTTAAATGAATCTGATTTTGAAAAGGAGAATGCTAAAACCTCCACACATTTCTTAATATATTGTGGAAATGGAATTATCTTTTGCCTGGTTCATTTAAAATCTGATTTATGCCATTGTTAGTTAGTGACATAACTCAGATTAGTAGAATGTTGGAAAATAACTGTCTTTATCAATTCTAGTTGTGTTTAGTCTATACTGGTTCACTTTATGATAAATGTTAATTTTCAATTGCAATTCAAGTGGTGGTTTTAACAATGTTCACTTCAAGACAATTGTCCAGCAAATAAGCAAGCTTATCTAAGTAGACAATAGCAAAAGAGGTTTATTGTTTAAAATGAGTGCTCTGGAGAAATATATTATAACCTAGAGATGACTACAAATAAAACATATTAGGTAGTTAAAACAGACCAAGATATTAATTCTTATATCCACCATATGCTCTTCATTTGGGAAAGGTATCCTTATGTACACAAATGTGTAGATAACATTTGGGATTTTATTACAAAATGATCTAGGATTGGTGAAGCATTAAATGGCTCTCCATTTAAAGGCCCTTATTGCGTTTTAGTCTCCCAATGAACAATATTGTTGTATTTGCACACACACACATGCACAAACACACAAAATGCTGCTTGTGAGTAGTGGGATAGGAAGACTTACAACTGCTCACAATGTAATGTACTTTCATCTAAATATAATATATGTTAAACAAGATTCAATAAATTATTACAGAAAAAAAACTGTTTAAATATCATATCACCTGGAGATATGTGTATGTGTGTGTGGTGACTTACCTGTTTCCGTGCCTTTCTGTTAGTCCAGATAAGCAAAATGATCATCACAATGATAATAGACAGTAACACAAAGAGCAACAGACCAAAAATGATACTAGCATTTCTGTGTCTGTTATCAACAGGGGGAGCTAAATTGAGAAATGATCAGGATTATTATAACATTAATTACTGATAGAGAGTATAACAATAAGCCTAATTATTATTATTATTATTATTATTATTAAGCAGTGAATAAACAAACCTATGAAATGAAATAAAATATATTTCCCTTACTCACAATAAGTCACTGGCTGAGTGATCATGATCTGACTGGCTCCCCTGATTCCTGTTTTGATTTTGATCAAAACAGAAATGTCTGTCATTTCATTTAAATCTGTCACATGATGACATCCTTTATATGGATCATTACAGTACCCTTCACCTGAATTACTATAAGGTAAATGAAAAAGTAATGAATAGTATACAGCTGACATCAACAGCAAACATCTATGATGCATCACCAACATTTGTATCACAGACAATTAAATTACATAATTATAATGTGAAACTGACCAGAATTATATTAATAATGTAAGCAGCTGACCTACAAGTATTTTACTATTTAATAAAATATACCTTGTTAGGGTAACAGTTGATGGTGGAAAGGCTTTACTTAAAACCACACTGACATTAACTGGTACATCTGTCTTGAGTTTTTCCAAGGTCCACTCAAGGCCGCCACTAACATTAAATGTTTTCACTTTATCATTGACAAAAACTGAAAACTTCAAATCACTTCCTGAAATGTATAACAAGTTATCAAGTTGCGGCGCATTTTCCACAAACAATATCAAAATATTAAACAAAATCTAAATTATATACACTGGTTGCTGATAATAATGATGACATTAAACAAATGTTCCAAATCAATTATGGTGCAGTTATTTATACAGTAATAATGTGCTGAATTTCTTTGAATCAATTTTTATATTCCATTTCAATTACTGAGTAAAAGGCTCAAATTCCTGGGATTCCTCCTTCCAGAGTTACTGAAAGTCAAACGGCTTGTGTGTGTTGTGTAAAGTACCATTAACTCTATATATATATATATATATATATATATATATATATATATATATATATATACTGTTCATAAGTAACACATTCTAACCAACATTATTTTCAAGTAATGAGACAAACTATTAATTTCAGGTAACATTTATCACCTCAAACTTATATTAGATTAGTCAATTTATTAATACTTTATTAAAATTATTAAATAAAACTGTTGAACAAGGCAAATTCTCTCCATCATAAATTTGGGCAAAGGTTTATATTTAGAGAAACAGTTGTGAATTTTAGTGATTGACTTTCTATCACTATGCAATAGCTAATATAGACCTGCTAGGATTCATCACCAGATGAATTAATGAATGAGTGAGTTCTGTGGCAATGGTTATACTCAGGACAATTAAGCAGCCAAGGGTGTCCTCAATAGTGAAAAGTCAGAAAAACACATTTATGATTTGGATTCAAACACTGACCTTCATATTTGCAACCTAGTGGTCCAATCACTGCACGGTGCTCTAATTATTGCCCTATGCCAGCGGTTTTATAACCAGATCCAGATTAAATTTAGGCCTTCATTGTTTCAATTTGCTGGGCCATCATATTTTGATGGATGTTATTGCTGATTTTCTGCAGTACATAGATGGAGTGTTTATATTGATGACCAACATATCACCTGATTCTTACAGCCACTTTATGAACAACCAGGCTGCTCAGAATATGTTTGTATATTTGTATATCTATATTTGTCACACAAGAAGAAGAAGTCACAATTTGACAATGTTTTTTGCTTTGGCACACAATTTAAATGACGAGCAAGACTTCCAAATCTCCAAAAATAATATCCTGCACATTAATGGATCTATATACTGGTCAATAAGTGGATAAAAATTGTACTCCACCAGTAACAAATCCAGATCTACTTTTGAACCACACTAACAGAAGCTAAGCCATGAAATCTGCCTATTTCAGGGATTTAATTATGTACACCACAGTGAAGTGTGCCTTCATACACTATAACAATGTTAACCTTGCATGACACACTCACAATACTTTATAGAACACAAGTAATATTTTGTCATCACGAGCCACTGTTGGCTAAATTCCAGTCTTTTTTTCATAAACGTCTTTCTTCAAAATAGTTGTCCCTGGATTTATTTTACTATAAACTGATAGTACTCATGCATAAGATAGCAGCTCCCTAATTACTAGTTCAGAATATTCTATTTCAATTCAGTATCTCTCACAGATCCCTAAAATTAAATTGCACGAAATGTTCTGCATCATTCGTATAATTACCGGTATTCAAAATAAACTGATCCACCTAGGATTGGCCTACTGGTGCATCCGGTTGCCAGATGTTACCACGGTAACCACGTGAAGTACATTATTAAATAAGTGACATTTCCAATTCTCATGCAGTAGTAGTTTACATGTTTTAGGTGACTGTTAGTTTTATTTGGATGAATATTCTAGACAGTTTTTGAAATATGCTAACCATAATAACTGGGAATATTTCACAATGATGTCTGAAAGAAATATGTTAATATATGTAACCTAAATATAGAGAACATGCAGTGACTGTCTATGGATTAGCATGTGCAGTGATGCCCTGATCTGCTTTGTAGTTCTTAAGATATAGCTGAAGCTTACCGTTTAAGACTTCCACTGAAGTTTCTGCCTCTTCCTTCATCAGCAGATTACCTTTCTGTGTCTGCATGGTATAGACACCTGCATCCTCAAACGTTATTTTCTTTTCCATGCCACCTTTGCATGGATCCTTACTGTTTGTAAAATGCCATTGTCCCAATTTGCCGAATGCATATTTCTTGCCATCTTCATAAGCCAGGAACAGATGCGCTTCCTCGGTCACATTATGGGCAAACCACCAAGAACATGGTGCAACACGTTCTTCCGCATTGTAAACAGTCCATTCAATGATACAGGTTTCACCTTCAAGTATCTTAATGTCACCGGCTGACTTCAGATACCCTGAAAGGCAATTTTTTATACTGAGTTGAATATCAATTTAAAGGAAACTACAAATGCATATCTGGATATATCACTTACAAATATAATGATATAATGTCTATTATGTCTTTATAAATCTAGAATATATATATATATATATATATATATTGCTGAAAATTATGAAAGCAGAAAGAACTAATCCAGTAATGGCCATAATATTGTCTCTGAGCTTAGCCTGATAGTATTTTCCAACCCTGATATGTCATATTGATATGTAGAGACAGAACAGAAGATCAAACAGGCTAAATCTAATTGTATATTTTAAAGTAATCCTCCTTAACATCTGGTACTCTTCGTTGTTGGTTCTTCTCAATCAACTGTAATAATTTATTACCTGAAATACCTCACACACATCTCTTAATCTCTCAATGAGAATATGGTAAAAGAATGTGCCGTTTCCCTAGACAAAATGATACAAAAATACATAATGTTTTGCACAAAACCAATACTTTATATTTTGATGAATATGAAAATAAATATGAATACGAGACAAATATGAAGTATGGATGAATATCAATATTTGTGTAAGTATTCATTGAAATTTATAACTACTACATTATATACAATATCAGCCATACACAACCAATATTTTGGCATTAATAAAATACTTATATTATTATTAAACACATTTTTACATTAAAGTGACCGGTTGTTACAGACACAAGTCAAAAGCACAAGCTCTACCTCTGCACTTTAATGAAGATAAATGACAAAAGTGTATGTATGAAAGTGTATGTATGAAAGATTTAGAATACTTTCAAATGTACTAAAATACAAATTTGACTAGTCTATTTTATTTTTAACAATTTCTAATACAAATACTGTAAAAGTTGTATTGTACCCACTTTTTACGGCCATTCTGGAAATAATCAAATTTTCTAACTGGTGAGCTGTTAGATATGTTATAATATTAACATAATAACGGCCGAAATGGCACTTATTTTATGTAGCATGGCTACTTCAAATGAGGGAGATCGATGTACACGACCCGTAATTTCCTGTTTCACAATGAGGATTAATTCTAAACAAATTTAGAATTTACAATATATGGCATGTTTAGCAGAAAAAACCTTGCCAGTTGCCTGAAATACGTCTTCCACTACAGTGCCATGGCTGGGATTCGAACGTAGAGTTATTTAGCCTCCGTGCTGGTCACACATGTCAGAGGGGTTAGTGACTCCCTAGAAGGAAACGAATCCCCTAAACAAAGGTATGAGCCAGATTTCAGTCCACAACCGGGACGTTTCCAGTACCGGGCTAGGTATCAATTATAAAGTGTCCATTTTACACCAAGATGATATCCCCAACTAGAAATAATCACCCCAAAAGAGAAAATCCAGGACTAGCCGGAAAATGGAGGTTATCATCTAGAAATGTTATCCTATGATTTGGAGTAAACATGGCTGGGTTTAAAAAAACACCAAAAGGTCACAGCAGTGGTGACCGTGATATGAGAAAATCAAACAAATTAGGCCAACGTTTCCTCAGCTATTCATATATTTTTTTAATCTGTGAAAATCTGTTTAGTTAAAATGATCACATCTTTACAACGTATTAAAATGTTTTAATTATCATGCTAGTGGATAGTGTGTTATTGTTTATGGCCGGAGATGGAACATCCATCTCATGTCAGTACTGCTACCAGTAACCAACATTATATACACATCTATCACCCATACTGATGTAACAATTTCCTTTATACTGTCGTCATCCAGTCGTGCTGTGAGTGCTAATCCTCTAAACCCAGAAATTAAATTAACTGGGTTTTACGGTTTAAACAATTTCCATCACACACACACACACACACACACACACACACACACACACACATTAATTGGTTTTGGTAAACTAATATTCACCATTTGTTATTATAATTAAATACCAATTATTGAGAGTGAGATTCTCTGTACAGCATCTTTGAATGACTTATGGTAGTAAGGGCATTTTATTTTGTAACTTTGGTAATTTACAGTGAAAAATCGCCCACATTAAACTCTCGTTTTCATTCTGTTTGCAGACATGTCAAGTCTCCCGTTTTCGCCGGGAGCCTTCCGGTTTTGAGCTACATCTCCCGGTTTTTAACGAAACCAAAACAAATATCTAACTTTATCAAGCTTGGTGTTGAATGGTTTCTTTTATTTTTGCCTGAGTAATATCTCGCGTGTTTTTTCTTGGTCAACAGAAACTGTCCAAACTGTGTCTGCTATAGCTCACGTGTTCTTGTTTGTCGTGTAACTAGGACTGGTACGACGAATAGTGCAGCTATATACGGTGTGCTCAAGTTCTACGTTGCGGTTTTCAACGAGATGGTCAAGATCTTCCCATTCCACGATGACGCGTTGATGGACCTTGCTGTACTCAATCCCAACACTGTGCTTCGGGAGTCGTGAATTGGCTATTCGCTTTGACCTCGTGGCGGAGGATGAGCATTATAGGGCAATCGTCGCTGAGTTTCATGACTACCAGCTTACTCCTGACGATGAACTGCTGCTTTACTCTGCTGATAGTTGTGTCAACAGGTTCTGGGCAGAGATGGCACATTTAGCACATCCCATGACAACACCGTTGGTGATCGCCCATAGCAATGCTGATAGCGAACGCGTCTTCTCTAAGAAGATTGACCCGTTGCTCGATCACAGCTTGACAACGACACTCTGTACTCTCTTCATCCATTCAAAATCAACATCCATGAGCCCATCCACGAGCCGTGCTATGGACTTCAGACAGACAGACAGACAGACAGACAGACACAGAGACAGACAGACAGACAGACAGACAGACAGACAGACAGACAGACAGACAGACAGACAGACAGACAGACAGACAGACAGACAGACAGACAGACAGACAGACAGACAGACAGACAGACTATATAAACTACGTGTGTGAAACAGCGTGTCCCAAAGCATTGTCGCATATAGAAGTAATTCAAGCGACACAACAGGACCCCATGCTACAAAATGTGATCAAATGCCAACAAGCTGGGCTATGACATGAATTTAAAAACTGTGAAGAAATGTCAATATACGGAAAATTGTCCAGTGAACTTAGTGTTACAGAGAATGGAATTCTGTTACGAGGACACCGGATTGTTATTCCTGTGACGATGAGGCGTACAGTTGTACAAATAGCTCATGAAGGTCACCAGGGATTGGTAAAAACAAAGTCCCTGTTGAGAGCTAAGGTGTGGTTTCCCTACATGGATAAGCTCACCGAAGACATAGTGAAAAACTGTGTCAGCAACGCCACATGTGACAACAGGTCGACCACCTGTAGAACTCTTGTTTGGTTCGAACATAAAAGTGCTATTACCCGAACTATTCATTCGAGTTGAAGATAAAGAACTGCGAACTCGAGATACAGAAACAGCAACAAAAACAGTATGCAGATGCCAGAAATTGTGTACGACCGAACATTCCTCTCCATGTTGGGGATACAGTGTTAATGAAACAAACGAAAACGGACAAACTGTGTCCAGCATATAATCCAGCACAAATGTCTGTGGTGCAAGTGAAAGGGAGCATGATAACAGCAAATAGTCCTGTTCTTGGCAGCAAAACAAGAAATTCATCACATTTCAGGAAAGTGACTGACCATGATGTTACACCTGACACCGAGTCAACAATCGAAAACAGTGATTATTCGCAAGACGTGCCAGAAATAATAACAGTGAACAATGATGAACTTAATCAAGACAGTAGTCATAATTCAAATGTGACAGATGTCTCAGCAGGTCGTCCAAAGCGACGCACTAGAATGCCAGCAAGATATAAAGACTTTATTTCTAAGTGATATATATATATATATACTATAGTTTTATACAACTATATGTGTAAGAATGAAGCTGAATGGAGTGAATGTAAGTCCATTGTTCTGTAAGATTTTATAATTTGTTTATCAGAGTTAGTTTCAAATATATATATATATATATATATATATATATATAATGTAGCTTATCAATTGACTTGAGATAAATCATTATCTAGGTGTAAAATTCAGTGTTATCGTCGGATATTCAAAATTTGAATTTAAAATTGTTCGAAATTTACCTATTACAAATACTTGTTTAACTTGAGTGAAACATATATGAAATGATACATTTTCAATAAAGGTAGGGGGGGGGGGGGTAATTTTGTCAATCCATAACAGTCCACAATTAATTACATCAAGGACTTAATGTTGGTATTTAGAATTGTAACGGACCGGAAACAGTTTAGAGAATAAACCAGATGGTCAAGATTGTATCTGATTTATTAATAATATACTTGATGACAATCTACAAACATCACAGGCTGCCTGACGGCTGCACCGGAAGTTAGATTCGAAGGCGGGAAGGAGATAACTGAAATGATGTGACGTCACATGGGCGCTCTCTAGACTGACATGTATTATAGTTTCTTTTGAAGGTTAATATTTGAGCCATTTTTAATAATCTTCCTCTTGTAAGGTTCCTTCTGGCTCAAATTGATATGGTTGTATATCATTCATGACGCAATTTTAACAAGATAATGTCGTTTAGTTCTGGAATAATTCTTCAAAAGTGGCCGTAAAACATCAATCATCATCATCTGGAATAATTCTTTGTTCACATTTGTTTACATGCTATTGTACGGGCTCTACAGACTTCAGGTCAACCGGATACGTGGAAGTGACGTCAGCATTTATATATATATATATATATATATATATATATATATATATAGAGCGAGAGAGAGAGAGAGAGAATCTCTGTAGACATATCACCACCCAGTTGTAATTATCAGTACCACATGTAAGCTAGAGAGGGACGTCCTACACTTTGAAGTCTTTCCAGATAGTTATATCTCATACAGAAAGGATCGTCTGTGTTTATCTTACATGATAACAACGCACAGAGGGTGTAATTTCCAAGCTGTGAACGTAAGTCTTTGTGCACCTCTTTAGGCAGATAGTGAACACATACTACATATACTTCATAAGTGAAGACAACATGATCAGCAATGTGGAGTACCGACTGGTTTGAGTGGACATGTAATCATCACATGCAATCTACAGGTGAGTTCACAGAACCAGAAAAATGTGCAATCTCGTTTCCGACACAAAAAAGGCGCTAAATGCACTAACAACAGAAGATGCATGGACGTTTTTTCTCCTCAATGTTAACTGACCAAATGAGGAATACATACCAAAATCATGTCCCAGTAAAGACAAATGGATAAAAATCTGGATGACCACGGAAGCCATAGCAAAGCATCAAAAGAAGCAGCAAGCATGGAAACGATATCGGCTGGCTGGGGATTGTATGGACTATATCTGTGCAACTATTGAGAAAAATGAATTCACTACCCTGACAAGAAACTTGGGTAGAGATTTTGAACTGAAGCTGGCAGCCAGTCTGAAGGACAACCCAAAAGATTTTTGGAGATACTGCAAGTCCAAGCTAAAGAACAAAACAGGCCTTGATGACATACAGAAGGAGGATGGCAGCCTTACTAGTGATGATAATGATCAGGCAGAAATCCTAAACAAGTACTTCAGTAGTGTGTTCACCAGAGAAGACACAGATACCATACCTATTATGAATGAGCGGCAGGAAAGTGTTACATTCGGAGATGTAATAATTACTCCTGATCTGTTTGAGAAGAAACTATAAATAAGTTGAGTGTTTCCAAGTCAGCAGGCATCCAGCGGTTAAGCACCCAGCACTTGGTGCCAACCGTCACAGGTTCAAACCCCGTAAGAGGTCGAAACTTTTCCAGGGATTAATTTCTCGGCTCACAACATCGTAGGTGGCTGACCACGTTAAATGCGCTGCTGTCTCCACTGAATTATTTAAAATAAAGGGGGACGTTAAAAACCCCCTGAGGACATAAAACACTCTGGCAGTGACCACCCTCAGGGTATTTCGGCTCCATCTTTCCATACTGCTCCCATGTGAGTGGTGGGGGAGGAGATTTCTCAACCACTCGAACATAGAGGCTGTGCTGATTAAGCGACAGCCTGGGGATTCTCCCCGAACAACAAAACAAACAAACAAGTCAGCAGGTCCAGATGGATTCCATCCACGGGTATTAAAGGTAATGTCTAGTGCATTAAAGGTGCCTTTGCAAATAATATTCAGTAAATCTATAATTATTGAAAGTACACTACCAGAAGCATGGAAGGATGCCAACATATATAACACCAATCCACAAGAAATGTTAAAAAATCTCCCAATGAAATTATAGACCAGTAAGCCTAACATCAGTTATTGGTAAAATTATGGAATCTATAATTAGAGACAAGCTAGTCAATTATATGATGAATGACGATCTATTCTGTGATCCCCAAAATGGCTCTGTTCCGGGACACTAATGTATGACCCAGCTACTCATCGCACTTGAACGGTGGACTGAGTTACTGGATGCTGAAGACCCTGTGGGTGTCATTTACCTTGACTTCAGAAAAGCTTTTAACACTATTCCTCACAGGAGATTAATTAAGAAACTTCAGGCATATGGCATAAAAGGCGGCCTTCCTCTCAGGCAGATAGCAGCATGTAGTGGTGAATGGCAAGTTATCTACTTGGGCAGGAATCCTCAGTGGCATACCACAAGGCAGCATACTTGGGCAAATTCTTTTTGGCATTTTTATTAATGACCTACCTGATGATGCCATGTGTACTGCAAAGATATTTGCAGATGATACCATTTACCTCTTCCAGGTATAAGTTCCCCTGAAGACTGTCAACTACTCCAGGATCACCAAAATCGGTTATTGGGCTGGTCCCAGAAATGGCAGATGGGATTTAATGAGGCCAAATGCAATGTTCTCAACAAGCCCATGTTATGAGTACAGTATGAGAAATACCTCACTGGAAGCAATAACAGAGAAGGACTTAGGGGTCACTATTGACCGGGATCAACATTCACCTGCATCCTGAACTCACTGAAGGGTATAGACAGGCAGGAATCTAATCAATTCTTCTCACTGGCTGACATATCAAACACCAGAGGCCATAGCCTCAAGCTAGCGAAGCGCCACTGAAGATCAAGTTTGAGGCAAAATGTATTCAGTCAGAGAGTGACAAACGATTGGAATGGGTTACCAGCGCACGTAGTAGACATTAAATACATTCAAGTCCCGATTGGAAAAATATTGGATTATGGAGCGTTACAATCTGTCCTGATCCATTAAATAAGTAATATCTGGCATAGAAAACAAGATCTGACCAGAGTTTTTAACTGGCTATGCCATCACTACTCCATAGAGGTGGCATCAAGGTATTAATGCCGTTTTATGCAAGGCCGTAGATCTAGTCTAGTTGGAATCAAATGCCAGAGACGAGGTTGTCAAACAGGCTAAATATAATAAAAGTTCAGCTTAATTTCCCTCAAAAAAACGCTTTAACGGCTATTCTAAATGTGTTCCTTACCAATGAAAAGATATTCCTTCCACAGCTTATGCAACCAACGTACATGTTCGCATGGTTAATTACAATAGTCTAACACACAAGCAGCATGGATTTTAAAAAGTCACTCGTGCGAATCACCATCCCAAATGACAAGCTACTCCATCAACTCTCCTATTATGGTCTTAGTGGAGACTTATATAACTGGATTAAGCTCTTTCTTACAGCATGTCATCAGAAAGCCCTCACCAGAAAGTCTTCATCAATGGTGAGCACTCTGACAACATATATACGTAGGATCTCCAGGGAAGCGTCATTGGTCCTTTACTGTTCCTGTTGTAAGACTATTTGCTCTTGATTGTCTACTATATTGGCCCATTATGGACCAAAGTGATCAGTATGTTTTAGACCAAGATTTTCCAGCCCCTTCCCAATAGTCAGACACTGAAGGGAGGGGGGGGGTGAAATACAACATACATTTATTTTTATAATGATAACCAAGCAATAAGGACCCACCCTGTATAATATGTATAGTATTGAAATTTAGCTTGTTGCTTAATTCATAGGAAAATCTTACAGAATAATTTATATTTAGAAATATTTTCAGTTGTTGGCGTATTTAACTTACGGCAGTATCTTTTGGCCTTTGTTTTGGCAGATTTCAAAATTCCCTGTGCAATCCAAGGTTCACGTTTTATTTGGTTTCATCTACGAGTTATCGTTCTTGGAGGGAATGACTGCTCATAAAATAGGTTTATTGTTTCCAGAAATAAATTATATATGCAGTATTTGCACAATTGGATGAGGTAATATTTGAAAAGTCAGCTTTAGAAAATATATGATTAAATCTAGTGATGTTTTGGGGTTTGAAGGATCAGGTTGTGTTGATCTAGAGCATGCTTATATATGATTGTAAATATCCCAAAATGACCAGACACGTCAGTAATGATGATTCCGGATTTGGTTACGCATTTCTGTATATTAGTATACGCATGATCAATAATTATTGCAGAGAAATCGGTGATTCTGGTAGGCTTGGTAATGAGGGGGGAGAGTCCAAACGAATATATATTCTCCATGAAAGAGTTTGTTTTAGCATGAGATTAAAAAATTTGAAAATCGATGTTAATATCACACAAAATAAGTATTGATTTGTGTTCTTTGTTAATTTTATTTAGTGCTGTGTATAAGTGGCAGGTAAAGTCATCTATATCCTCAAATGGTGGAGTATTCGGATGATACAGTATCTGAAAAAATAATGGGCTTGTTGCCTATGAGGGCATTTCCGATTTTGACAAATAGGGATTCATAAACATTGGAAATAAATACTAAAAGATCTTGTCTCACAGTATATTGTAGATGCTCGTTTATATATAGTGCAATGCCCCCTCGTCATCTCACAGTATCTGGTCGAGTTTTGTATATAATTTGATGATAGCCGTCTATATGCTTTTGTCTAGTCACTGCATGGCTTCCACTCACTTGATTCTGGCAGCATCCAGCATCATGATGGTCACACTGAAACTTTGCTTAGAAACAGTAGAACAAGAAATAGCATTGTGCAGTTTGGTTGTTGCATCATTGAGTAGTTCATCATCTGCTTTCAAATCTGCTCTTGCCATAACTTCCTTTCATGGCACACCTTCCTCACTCTTGCACAGTGACTGTTTTGTTTCAAGTTTCAAGAAGCTTTGCCTTTCTCTATATGATCATCATTCTTCTAGCCTCCTCCTGCTTTGCATCTAATCACAACTTCTCTTCTTTGAACCTTACCTGATATACAACTTTAACTCCTATATGACTGGAGTATACTGTGGCTTGTGATGAACTGGATCATGAATGTGCACTGCCTCCTTTGCAGCATGCAGTCCAACGATTGTGGGTTCCCCAAGTGATGCTCTGTTCTTGGTGATGACAGGGGCATTGATGAACAAGCTTCTCTCAGATTCAGCATTGATCTGTGACAAGATGAGACCTGCCTTGACAAGAACTTGCAGGGATGGATAGTGATTGATTCCCTCTACAGGCTTCAGTTGGAGCACAACATGAAAGTCATCTCAGTCCTCTCCTGCACCACTCACACAAACACTGGGCTTTAGCATCAACATGATTAAGCCATGATGCACTGAACTTTGTGGACCCTTGAGGCATTGTAAATGTTAATATACTAAAAGACCACCAGCAGCACAAAACATACTAGGACACACCACTAAATACTGCAAATACAGAATTAAACTTCTGCGCTAATAAGAAAGCATTAGCTGGTAAAAAGACAAGTTTAAGATAGATCATCTCCCATCATTACGATTGGTATTGCCTTTTGGTCAGAGGTTTTGCACTCATAATTAACAAAAAGGAAATAAACGATTTACTCAGATATAAGCCCTACACATGATTCAGGTAATGTTAAAACCATTATCACCAGTCATTTATAAAAACAGTTAATGTTCAAGCAGTATTTGATGATCTCAGCTTCTAAGTTAATATTCAAAGCAGCATGCAGCTCATATCAAGTGTCTCAGAAGCTGTTGCCCATATTTAAATAATAATTACATCTGATTAGTTCACTTACATAATAAGAATTCAAAATTGGTACATAAGTGTATGTGAGCAATTCCTGCTGAAGACATAATTTTAACACACAAAAACAGCATAGCCCTAAAAATTGAAATGTTCCTGGAAAATAGGACAAAATAGGAACTGGTCTGAAAAATAACAACTTGAGGCCTTGATAGTGGTATGTAGCACTGCATACTGATATGACATCTTCAATTGTATTAATACATTTGTTATAAATAACTAAATAATTTTGCCATATAATGTGGCAAATCATATTGTATAATATCTTAATTCCATTTTATGAACAAGTCACCTGTAGATTAATCTTAACCATGCTGTTGTGTAAATTTTCAAGGGCTTTATTTTTTTGCTAATATGCACTGAAATATACAGCTTTCTATCCAGATCTCTGTCCCGTGATCCTATGAGGGCATGCATACAATGTGAATATCAAAGGGCCTAGATGATAAACACAGAACAACATACAAAACACCCTGAACTATACTCATGGAGGTTTATCCTAAACAGGATTTAAACTATTCAAGAACTCTGTATGAAGAGCCAAGTGTTTATCTTTTAAACTGTTGACTCATTAAGAATCAAACTGAATGAAAATAACGTGACAATTTACAGTAAAAAACACGGCCAAGGAAAATCTGAATAAACCAAATCAATTCAGTTTTTGTTGCTACTAATGGAATTACACAATATCAGGTATCAAAATTATATTTATTTTAGAGGAAATTAACATATATCTGACAGCAATAACGTAAGAAGGAAACAAAAATATTTACCTGAATGTACTCTTCCAGGCACAACCAGAAAGAACAACCAATAGATTCTGGTGACAGAATGGTACACCATGCTGTAAACAGAGTAAAGAATGTGTTTTGAAATCTGAACATCTATCAACTGCTTCTAAGACAGAAAAACATTACTATTACTTCTTGTTTAATTCTATAATGTAGAAAAACAATAACAACAAGGTGTACAGATTGGGGGGGGGGGGTCCTGGGGTACAACAAGGGTGTATAGTCGGGGGGATGTCCTGGGGTACACTAATCGGAGAGAGCATTCACACCTGCATGTGTTTGAATATTCTTTTCCAAATATTTATATCACATATATCTTAAGCAGTGAAAGCATAATATTTAATATATTTGTCAACATATATATACATTTGTGTATATATATATATATATATATATATATATATCTTATATATATATATATATATATAGCATAATGGGTGTATAGAGTATACTAAATATACAGTTTGGTAATCACTGATAATACTAATAACCTATTTCATATTGTACAACAAATGTCTGACATATCATAAAGCCAACATTTTGTGTTGATAATAATGCACTATTCTACTCTGTATCCAACATAAGTTATAGGTACAGTGAGCTAAATTACTCTGTGACAGAAATAATTAATTAGAACTAAAAGTCGCCACAAAAGTTCAAATGCATTTATGTAAATATAATATATATTTGGTTACATTAAGATAAATTGTACTTCTGAAATACCCGGTAAACTTATTGCCTTATGCACTACTACAAAAGCATGTAACAAACTTAAATTTTTATTTTCAATTTTTTTCATATTTCCAAATCAGTTGTAATATCAGTTTAAGTAAAAATAGATAAAAATGACCTTCTACATTGTTACTGATGATGATACTGATAAAAATGGCCCTTTTAAAAAATACATATTTATTATACTAATATTTTTAATTAATAGGTTTCCTTTGCATTGTTTAATTAGTAGGCTATAAAATAAAATAAATTGGCATTATTTTCTTTCTGTATGCATAGTATATCTAAAGTCTAACATAAACTACTTCAGTTTAGATTATTGACAGAGACATGATCTTTTTTTGCAATGATATACAGCTGAAGATACCCATGACAATCAGCAGATTATTAATTGTTTGCATGAATTATTTTGTCTTCTAAAAGCATCATTTATGTTAAAGATCTACCAACTATGATATGTGATGATTCATGTATGTTGTTTAGCCATGGGTGTATAGTGAGAACAACCACAAAGTAAGGCACTGCCACAAACAAGGAGACATAAAAAAGATGGATGGATCTCAACTTGTCAGAAGAATG
Organism: Paralvinella palmiformis; assembly: GCA_025642065.1. Classification (NCBI taxonomy): domain Eukaryota; kingdom Metazoa; phylum Annelida; class Polychaeta; order Terebellida; family Alvinellidae; genus Paralvinella; species Paralvinella palmiformis. The sequence goes on from JAODUP010000004.1 coordinate 417,246, forward strand.
GCGTTAACATAACATTAAGTTTATATTGACGCATAAATAATAATATAATATATATATATATATATATATATATACAATAATAATATTTAATATAGTGGCCGAAATGATAGTTTTTTAACGTGGCTGGCAACCTGAAATGAGGGAGATGCATACAGTCTGTAATTTATAGCTTCCCCATGAAGACTAATTCTAAATAAATTTAGATATGGCATATTTGGTGGAGAAAACCTTGCCAGTTGCCTGGCTGGATGACAAACTCCTCCTACTATAGTGCCACGGCCGAGGCACAAGCCTGCGACCTCCCGCTCAGAATGACCAGATAAACAGTATTTTTTTAATGATTGACACAGCTGAGTAAGACCTGGAGATGACTGCAATAAAGAGCTAAAATTCCACTGCAACACAGCAAATGTGATTAACACATTTTCTGAGATGTTAAACGCTATCAAAACAACTTGAAATTATGAACAACTTGAAAGATTTTTCACAGACTTTTTCATCTGTTCGCTGTAGCACACAATAGAATGGATTTCTAAAACATGGAGAAGATCCAGAGGTGAGGAACAAAGCTGGCATCTAATCTACAATCTCAAAATCTTCTAAGACTAAATGATAATAAAACAAATATTTTATATTTGGCATCACCACATTGTGTTAAATCCCTAAAGGCCCAGCATTATAGATGGGTGCATCTTCGATTACCCCTAATGGATCAGTAACAAATCTAGGGATTATTTTTGACCAATGTATTAACATGTATGAACATGTCACATCAGTATGCCGAGCCGCCTACTACCATCTTAAGAACATCCACTGTTTAAAAGCATTCTTGATACAAGATGCACTTGTAACTGTAGTCCATGCCTTTGTTACATCTCGTATAGACTATGTTATATGGCATATCTGATTAAAACATCAATCACCTTCAGTGAATTCAGAATAATGCAGCTCGCACTGTGACAAATACTTGAAAAAATTTTCATATTAATATGAAAATACGATCATATCACCCCAATTCTTCAAAACCTATATTGGCTACCTGTCAAGATTATACCAATAACTTATAAATCTATTAATGATATGGCACCAGAATATATGTGTGAAGATACTATTGCAGGTGCCTGTGTCTTGGCTCAAGTCATATGGTGATTGTGCATTTAGTGTTGCAGCCCCCACTTTGTGGAATAGGTTGCTAGCAGATATTAAAAATGTGTCATCTCTTGAAAATTTTAAATCCGTTCTAAAAATACAACTGCTCAAACTCGCTTTCACAGATAAATAATAATTTTATCTTAAATCTCTTAGTTATAGTTTTTTTAACAGATATATTATTTGGGGTATTATTATATTACATACTATTTGTACAGTGCCTTTGAATGGCTTCTGCTAGTAAGGGCGCTTTATTAAATATACATTATTATTATTATTATATCATGAACAAATCTGCTGCTTAAAATTGGCACATGGTCATGAGCATTAATTATGATATTGAGCCAAGCATTTTAATTCAAAAACCAGTAGGCTGCAATTAAAGACCACAGCTAGATAGTCCACAGGAAGGTGTCCTTTTCAAACAAAGTATTATAAGTGACTGGAATTCCCTGCTAGAAGATGCAGCCAGTAGTAGTTTTAAATACAGACTGGACTGCTTTTTTGCTTTCTAAGCAGTAGATGATGCTGTGATAAAAGAATGAATGAAAAGTACATTTAAAAAGGAAACAACGGTCACTGTAACTCCATAATCCAAGGTTGGACCGTTTGATATCCGATTTTGTGTTATAACGTTACCTCAATATAATGGAGGCCTACTGTATATCAAAGTATTAAGTCATACTTGTAAGGTTAAGTACATGATACAACAATAAGGAAAATAAATGGTGCTAAAACCGTACATATGGTATCTTATTGATTTCTATCACTTAATACATAACATTTGAGGAACGAGAGATGGAACTTAAAGAAGAAATTTAGCAGAAAGAAGAGGGTGTGGATGAGTGTATTTGAAAAATTAAAAAGGGCTGAAATAATCATGGAAGTATGCGGAACATTGAGTGGATGACATCTTGTATTTAGCACCTCACTTACTTATTGGCACTCAATGGCTGCGATAGTGTTTAAGTATAAGGTTAAGTAAGGGATACAGTGGTTGGTAAATTAATGGTGATGAGTCCACGCGTGTTGGTTTCTATCAATTGACATGTGACACTGACCCTGTTAAATATTGTGTCAGTCATCCATCTACATCATCTTTTTCTGTTTACGTGTTTCTGTGGATTTATTTTGAATTTATTTTATGTGCTATTACTAATAACTCTATATAACATGGACATACACTTCTGTTTACACTTTACATATTAATAACTACCGGTCACCGGTTGGTGATGTAATTATTTTCAATATGTTATTCAAAATTAATAAATTTTACTTTCATCCATTTGTCCCCAAAGATTTGTTGTAAACCAACAGATATGAGGACTATATCATATTCAAATTTTTTAAAAGTACATTTGTATGAATAGCATGAAAAGTACAATATTATTTATCAAACTCAAAGACAGTGTGTGAAACTAACTTATAGCCTTACTGGACCTGCAGGTCTGGTAAAATATTTTAACACTCAACCTGCTGTGCTGACACTAGACCGAGTGAGCGCAAAAGTTACATATTTCAGACCTCCATGAAAATTAAACATTATGAGTTGATCACTGAGTTAATTACGTGGGTCTGTTTGCAATGTACCAATACACGTTAAAGCAATTCTTTGGTTGTCAATATCCTTTTCAGATTTATCCCATAGTTTCAACATATTGTTTTCTTTGTGTGAAATACATTGATTTAAAAATGTAAAAACATTTTAAACATCAAAATTGTAACTGACAATGGTTCAATAAAATGGCATGTAAACGTTCGTATGTATGCAGAGTTTGTCTCCTGGCAGCATTCAATAACCGTATATGGAAGCATCATGAATATTCGGTACTATCATCCTTTGTCTCTTAGTAAACTCTGACATACCTTTGCCCAGTGAAATACTGTCATTCATAAGTTGTTTGTGACATCATCACTCTCTGTTTGCATTCACTGAGCATGCGTGCATATACTATCGCATAATTAATTATCCAGATGTTGGGCAGCTCAAACTGATCCATGCAATACAAAACTTATTGCGACGTTTATACCCACACAAGCAATTTATGCATTTTTAAAATTTCTGTACAGTTGGCTCCATTCCTTTTACAAATTTCCACAATTTTAACAAAGACGTATACCCGGAAAACAAGACAGTAATTGAAATAGAAAAAAATGCTGAAATTCCCACTGACATATTTTAGACATCTAGTGTGTAGGCACATTTGTCTTCATTTTAAAGGCTAATCTGCATACTGTAGATCAGCTTAATTTGGTGATTTCGTCATTTTGAACATATTGGTGGAAAAAAACTGGTGAATTCTGGTCTGTCAGGAAAGTTAATTTTTGCTTTCTTTTCTAGGCCATTTGGGGAAAACCATATTTCAAAGCACACCATTATTCACCAGCCATAAACAAATCTGAAGCAAACTAGACCAACATGAGAGAAAGTTATATCAAACTGTATATAAAGAGGTGTAAAATATAATGTTTTCATATTATTTTTCTATTCTCAGCAAACGAATATAAATTATAACAAATCTCACATGCAAAATCAATGCCTGGTATAGTGATCAACTCTTGACATCCAATTTTGGCGAAATTGCAGACACTCAACTCAGCCTCAAGATCTCTACACTCAAACCTCTACATGCAGACTGGTTGTTTGATGCATTTGATTTAGCTACTCGACAAACTGGTGTTCTTAAACATGGCTATTGAGGACTATTGATCACTATTACGAGTGATTCTGATGGGGACAGAAAAAAATGGCAATATTATGTCACTCGCCATTTTTTCATATTTGCCAAATTAAACAGATCTACAGTATTCAGATAAATTCCAAAACACTCATTACACTGGTCAGTTGGGAAGCTGCGAGTGTTCATTGTGACAATAACATGTTAGGCCAATTTGATTCATAGCTGGAAGGCATGTATCCAAGATTTGACGGGATATAGCAAGTGAAGTTATTTGTGTGTTTATTGTTTGATATGTCACAAGTTTATAAACAGATCATGAGCTTGGTTATTTGATGGGTAGCTGTTAGTATTAGCCTGTAGCTCTGTACTGGTTTTTATTGTTTTTCCGTTAAAATCGACACTAGACCGGCCAGTCGAGTACTATGGAACTGATACTAGACTGGACCTGGAAACACTGGTCCAGGTCAAGCATTAATGTCACACACTGAAATATAAATCTAAGTTTGGATGATGATTTTGTGCCATTTTTGAGTTTTTTACAGTGGCTATTACCATGCATGGAAGAAACATGCCAACCCTGGTTAATTGGTGTATAATTGTAACAAGATCCATCATAGTTAATTATGTGGGGAACATGCCAAATCTAAATCTAGCCATATGTATACTCCTAATACATTTTGACTTTATAATTCTGATAAGTCTAGAACATTTTAAAACTAATCATTGGGTATATTTGGATTAAGCTGTATTTTAAGGGCTAATGTGTAAGAAAATGGATAAAATGTTCACCTTATTGCAAATAGTATAAACCGAATGTATTGCACTATCCCAGGTAACCCAGAAACTATTAAATATAAATTTTGGTCATTCGAAATGTTATTATTAAAAAATTTCTTATTATTATTATTATTCTGCAAAAACAAGGATAAACAAGGATAAACATGGTCAAACAGTAGAGTAGTGATAGACCTTCTCTGACTATAGGCCTATAGATTCTAGATCTATCAAATCAATGACTCTTGAACTCACTCTTCTGAAACAAGATATGTGTTAGCAACATTCACATTGATGATTGATTCTACATTCTAACAGTGACCCACAAACTTTGCAGATCTGAGTTGTCTCATCTATTTTCTTATCTATCTACCTCATAAACCCCAACACGCCAAGTGTAAGGCAAACTGCAAAGACTTAATTTTCCAAATTCCGGTGTTCTGCAAAATAAGTACCTCACAAAAATTGGACCTATTGCATTTAATGCACATGCATCAACGTTAATGCACATGCGTCAACATCTTTCTGCGTATGTCCCAATATTTGTCAAAAGTGCAGAAAATATTGGACCTTTCAAATTTCTGTGCATGCGCACTTGGAGAAACAGTCTAATTATTGCAAGGTACTTATTTTGCAGAACAATATGTGTATTATTATTAACAATTGTATCACATGATATATATATATGTGTGTATGTATATATATATATATATATATATATATATAATACACACTAAAGTCTAAACACATTAAAACAGCCTACACTAATACTGGGGCTACAGGCCGGGTGTTAAATTCTTAAATTGCAAAGTAATACACACTAAACAGGGTGCTAAATTGCAATGAATACCGATGAAAGGCCAAAGGCAAAATAAATCCTATTTATAGTATTTACATATAATACTCATATATATCTAGACTTAAGACTAGTACAATGATAGACTCATAGACTGATAGAGTCTAGACTAGATCTATTTATATTTTGCAGAACACCGGAAAATAGATCGTAAGATTCAATATCAGTATATGTCATATGGTTTCGACAAAATGTGCTAACACCAATCATCGAACATTATAGCAATCCATTGCTGTTGCATGACCACTTTCAAATATATCACTAACACATCATTCAATCACTGACGTATCACTCAATACCTGAAGTATCTAAATTACCTCAAGAAAGTCTATTATCCAGGAGACTCGCGCTTTCGTGGGAAAAACCCAGCAGAATAACTAAACAGCAAAAAGAACTAAAAAGGGGAACCGGATAGGTAACAGGTCGTTTGGTCGCCACTAAAATTTTTTCGTCGCGTATGAGAAGTCGTTTCACATACACAGTATATATATATATATATATATATATATATATGACATTCAAGATAATTTTCACCAAACTTTTGTGTTTCAATTACTTTTTAATAATTGATCAAAGCACTGAACAGCAAAACAAAAGAAATTAACGGTTTTAGCCGGTGCTTGGACAGCTCGGCCCAAGTGACAACTCGGCCCAGATAGTTCGGAAAAAGATATGTAAATTAATTTATTAATATATATATTAATAAATTAATATATATATATATATTAACAGCTTGGTGGTCGATGCAAATTAATTTATTAATGTGTGTGTATTATATATATATATATATATATATATTAACAGCCATGCGACGGCCATATGGGTCTCTACTCCAAACTTCAACAAGGTCGTTTTCTTGCAGTGCAAGACTGATATGGAATAAGTGCATCTAGCTGTGTGAAATGTATTGGTAATTAATTATTCCAAGCCAAGAGGTGGTAACTCTGACATTTGTAAAAGATATTTAATAATGTGAAGTGTCTATTTATCTTCAATATTCAGAAATTGTAAATATTATTTAGTCTGCAGCACGAAGTGCAAATCCAACATTTATTTGATGCCGTTAAAACAACATGACGAACTAAAAACGCATTTAGCACAGATGAAAAGTACCGAGATCCGGGACGCGGCCGTACGTCCGTCCCGGATCTCGGCCTTAGCTAAGTTCTCTCTTTCAAAACTCCGAACACATGTGGTCTCGAAGCTACTTTATTCCTCTACTCAAAACTGTACAAAAACTATACACTGCTCGAAACTATACACTCCATAACCACCATTCCACTACTCTAAAAAAATCTACAAAAATCCAGATATATATAGGGAATTGTCCCCTCTGCACCGTCTGTGTTGTTGTCCGGTAGACCCCGCATGGTCACCTGGTCCAATCATCCCTGACTTGGCTGAGTCGAGAACAATCCCCCACTAAAACTCCTCCCACACATACAAACCGGTTTATAAAGGGGACCTCCCAGCACAATAAGCGTGTTGTCCAGTGGAGACTCGCATGTCCCTTGATCCAATCTCCGCTGACTTGGCTGTACCGTAACAAACATTCACTAACAAATCTTTCACACATTCAACCCACACCCGAAAACATTAATAGAGTACAAACCCAAACAAAGCCCGCGGCTACGACATATATACCCGTACGATCCCAACAACCGACCGGCCACAAATCCTCATGCAAGCGGCACCGAACGCGTGACCACCAACTTCTTTCGCGCATCAATAAATCGGAGATCTATGGTTTCACACCCATTCGACCTCACAATTGGTCGGCCATAAACCGTCAAGCGGCACGTACGGGCGATCACTAATTCTTCATAACATAAATTAATTCGACAACCGGCCATGACTTTACACACATACGTTTAGCGCACACACACACACGTACACACACATGGGTGCATTTGTCAGAATACACACACTTCTATTTGTCCGAAAATTGGTATTGCAGCACTGTCTTATATTGAATCTGCTTTTGACAAATGTCACCAACAATGAACTATCAATCAATTGATTACTACAACACAATGTTGTATATCATTTATCTTTGGGCCGGCCTGTCTCGTCAACGAGGACGAGCTGTCTCATAAGGGGGCCGAGTTGTCACTTGAGCCGAGCTGTCTACAGCATTCATTTTGGCTGACTATTTTTTTTTTTTTGGTAAGAAAACATATGCTATTATCCATTGACCTAAATATAAAACAAAGGAAGTCATTATTCACCCGGCTACCGGTTCCCCAGTGAAGATTTTGTCTCTTGTTCCAGCCGACAAAGATTCTGTTCCCCAGTGCAGATTTTGCCACTTGCGCACCCGGCCAAGATAAATTTTGAGGCCCATCTTGCCACATTTGAGGCGTCTACTTGCACTAAGTTCACCAAAGATGACTGTCGAACCATCGCAGTTACTAATAAACGTTTAGGCACAGGACAGACGCCATTCAGAGAAAAATTAAGGCGTCCTCATTTTGCGATGACCCGGCTGGGCTTGCGAGTGAAGATTTATGTCGTTGCGCACCCGGGCAATGCCGTCTGAGCTAGAACTAAATTAGTGTTGTATAGCCGGCTGCCGGATAAGCAGTCGCCGATACTTTCCTTGAGGATTCGGCTGCCGGATGAATAAGACCGTTTTCTATCGTTCGGGACCCGGCTGCCGGGTAAATAATGTAGATTGGTGTCACCGTAGTTGTGGTACTGGCTACAATGCGTACCACCCGATAACTTAGATCTTTATACGTTCTCTGGTACCACTATGCCACTACACTGCGTACCAATGGATATATTTAATTCAAAATTTTATTTCAACATTCATAATACACCATTTTAATGAAAGCAAACGCACATAGAATGTTGAAAAGGAGGATGCTTGAAACATTGCTTATATAATGCATCCCACCTTAACGTAACATTAAAAACATTCATGACAAATTTAAAAATAAAAAGATGTGGAATAGTTAGTAGACATAATTAGGGCCTATGTCTTTATGAAACAACAACATATAAGTTTAAATTTGAATTAATTAATTATTGTAGCAATAACATATTATTGTGCAATTATATAGCACACACTATACGTGCTTAATTAGTTGCTCGTCACACAGGAAGAAAATCGGCTGATTTAGGCCTAATGGCTTATTCATTGATTGTAGAAAATTAACTAAACCTATATCGGTGTAACATGTTTTGAAACTGTACAGAACGGAAACACGGGTAGACAGCCCAGCCCGTGATGCTATTTGACACATCAACACAAGCATAGCCATAGCTAACTTAGTAGATCTATATTTGTCATATTGTTTATTTTCTATCAGTATGTGCTGAACTAATTATGCTTGTTGTTCAATACAATCGCCTATCGTACGTCATCAATTAAGGTGCGTGCGTGGGTGTTTCATATTTGTTTAAATATAGCCCGTATCAATTAATTGTTTTGAACCCTTTAATTTAGGCTTCATTATAGTTATTTTTTAATTCTAAATTGAACGTTTTTTGTTAATGCTTTTTCGAGATACTTCACCATATACAGGGCTACGTGGCTTATTCATTTGCGCATCAACTGCCCTTTGGACAGACCGCAACCCCTCATGAAGTATACCATTCTAAAAGAAGACAATTAGCTAATTTCCAATTGTAGGATTTATATCATTTTAATTAAATCACGATTTAAACCCCTGGCGAAAAAATCATGCATTTTTTTAAATATTTACTGTTTCATTTATTTTTTTGCGAATAATTTGATTTTTCTTATGTCTATTGCATTTAATTTTATTAATTATTTTGTAGATACATTTATCAATTATCAAGCAACCAGCAGACACAATGAAAGATCCTCAAGAGATTATATATGGGTGTGCGCACGCGCGTTGTTTTCAAACAGGTCAGCCCCCAAATTGTGTTGAGAATCTCCTCCCCCACCACTCACAGGGGAGCAGTACGGAAAGATGGAGCCGAAATACCCTGGTCACTGCCAGAGTGTTTTACATCCTCAGGGGGTTTTTAACGTCCCCCTTTATTTTAAATAATTCAGTGGAGACGGCAGCGCCATTTAACGTGGTCAGCCACCCACGATGTAGTGAGGCGAGAAATTAATCCCTGGAAAAGTTTCGACCTCTTACGGGGTTCGAACCTGCGACGGTTGACACCAAGTGCCGGGTGCTTAACCGCTAGGCCACCGGAGCTCACTACACACAATGAAAGATCCTCAAGAGATTATATATGGGTGTGTGCGCACGCGCGTTGTTTTCAAACCACGGAGATCAGGTTCCACCACAAATTGTTATCGTCCCGACTATTATCTAGGCCTACCTTCTAAAGAACGGGTATAAAATAACCGGGATGAAATCAGACAAAACACTAATACGAGATCAGGAAACTACTCCAATACTGGAGCCACGTACGCAGCAAACTGGCAAGTTATATCATAACCTGGTTATGTTCAGCAGATGCATTAAAGTTCCAAAGTCAAAAACATTTCTAAACAGAACCGAATATAAAATGTTGGCAAGTCCGTGACCAGTGGTTGACGTTCTCGTTCCAAAATGTGTTTAATTTCCCCCATATTTGTTTCAGTGTGGCTCCGATGGACGCTGGTTATTTTTCACACCACCAGTTTCTCCTCAATTTTTATTTTATGAACTTTAATTAAATGTTTCTTGTGTGGATATTACAAAAACACACATGGTTCCCACAGCCAAAGAAATATTATTTTCCAGGACATAATTACCATTTTCCAGGACAAAGAATACCAGTTTTTAAGGCAACAAGTTAAAAAAAACATTTATTCAATGGATGATCAATTGTCGAAATTTTTATGGTAAAGCCACCTCCTCACTCCTCTAGCTGTCTGATTCACCCACTTTCATTTAAATTTTAACTAACCATATCAAGGATATATATTGGTACTAGTTTTCTTTTACAATTGAAGTTTTCTTCTACAGACATAATATTTATTAAAGTGCTTTTTGTTTAAAATGGATTTATTTTACAGGAAATGTTTTTTTCCAAGACATTTCCTGAATTTGTGAAATTCAAGGACATTTCCAGGATGCATGGGAACCCTGCATACACCACCCCCGAAAAAGGATACGAAGCATCTAATACATAACAATCAGAACTCTTCAAACATAAGCACCATTTTAGTAAACACCACAACGATTTGTAGTTTTAGAAATTTAGTAAAATTTATTTATCATAAATTCGGCCCAGTCAATATTTGCACTCATTACGAATTTGATTTTAATGATATATTGTTACTCAAATTTATGGACTGCGGTGTGACAATTACTGTAGTTTAGCTTTTGATGAAGTGAATATTACTTGGAAAAACTAAAACTTTTACAACCTTGACAGCAGAACTACAATCTGTCTATATAACATCTATATTAATAAATGTATTTATCAAAATATGAACTTATTCCGCTAAGCTCTGGTTTTCAAAGTTTCATAACAAAGAATGAACACGACTTTTAATCTTTATCAGATAAAGTCACAGATATCAGCTTAATTTGTACACAGACATACATACAGAAATTATCTAAAATTTTCCAAACACACTGAAACTGCTGGTACAAGTATCCTTCTCGGCATAGTATTACATGTAGTTAATAAACATCGACCAATAACGTCCAATGGAACTTCTGGTACAATGAAGTAAAACATGTATAGATGGTATACATGTAGATACTCATGATGAAGATGCTCACTGTTAGACGGAAACAATCACTTCATATATTTATACCATTATCAAGACCAAGCCAACTAGTGTAAAAAAATGTTACAGCATTCAGGCTATTTTTAATTAGGATCAGTGTACATGAAATTTGTCTTGAAACCAAACCAACTGAAATGCATTTGAAAAAGTGATGTACTTATCCATTCATCAGTACAATTAATCAATTAAATAATTAATCTTCTTTCTTCTTTTTCTTCTTCTTCTTTTCACTTTTGGGCGTTTCCACTGTAAAATAATTAACAAATTAAAAATGAACTGAGAAAAATGAGCTTGCTAGATATTTTACAAAATTAGTAAGTGATGAACTGCAAGAGCACACAATGATAATAATATTAATACAATGTTTATACTGTATGATTTAGTTGTGTTTTATTAGTCAAAGATCATAAAAAAACATCCCTAATATATCCCTAATTAAATCATTTAAGCTACCATATTCTTCCGTGTACATTATGCATTTTTTCACATTTCCTTGTTTGTTTCAGAGAATTATGATTATTCATCTTGATGATTAATTAGAGGATTCAATCCCTCTAAACTATTCTGTAATTTCACTGTATAACACCTTTAAATAGCTCCTGCTAATAGACGCACTTTACTTCAATTAACACCAAAATCATCATCATCATGTGGCATAATGGAATCCAAATGATAATAATCAGACTGAGTGAGTACTTAGCTTCACTCCAGACACAGGCCTCAAAGGCTACTCTCCAAACAAAAGAGATGACCACACTTGCACAGGCAATACTGGGATCTGATCCTACAATCAGAGATCTGCAGTGCATAATGCTATCAACTGCACTATGTGAGAGCTTGGCTACGTTTAGAAGTTACAATCAAGTGAACAACAAAGTTACCTGTCTGACTTTCGTCTAATTCTACAGCTTCACTTTCTCTGTGCTTCTTCTTTTTCTTCTTGGCCGAAGTCTCAGCTTCCCGTCCCTCTGTAAGTCAAATGGGTAAAATTTTGACAAAGTAGCTATATACTAGTATATCTAATTAATATCAACATCTACAATTCAATCAACATCAACTTTTATCAGGTTTATGTTTGCACTTGTACACATGTAATATTAATAATATAATAATAATTACAAACTTCTATAGTGCCAGTATCTTCGAAAAGAATAGAGCTCAGTGGGGCACCTAGTAGAGGGGTTGGGCAAACTCATAATTAAGGTACCCCCTCTGTTTATAGCACACAGGCTTCAGATAAACCACTTCTTGAACATTACCATCAATTTATACTTCAGCTGTAATTCTGTTAAATGTGATGCAAAATACATACCCCCCCCCCCTCAAGTGTCTGGCATTTTACTCGTACACTTAATTGTACCCATTATTATTACCTTAATGAGGATCAGTAACAGCAACTACTCACAAGGACTTCATGATCACTGCACAAATGGCAATAATCATGAAAAGTTTTACTACTCCAGACAAAGTCATTATTTATTTCAATCAATTATTTGTCTAAGAAACATAAAACCGATGAAACTAGTAGAGAAACATATAATTATGGATACTGTGTTGGTTCCTCAAATCTTGTGAGACCAAAATATTTTACGCTTGTGAGATCTTTTAATTATAATTAACATATTCTGGTATTTAGCCACAATAACTGAATAAAACATATTTTAAAAATCCCTCCCTCACCAAACACACACACACACACACAATTGTGTAAAGAGCAAAATTACCATTTTCATCCACATCAGCATCTTCCCCTTCTTTGTGCTTCCTTTTCTTCTTTTTCTTCCTTGTTGGTGTTTCTGTGTCCTCTGTAAGTAAAAGGAAGGCAAATATGCCATTATCTTGTCAGTAGTTAAAACAGCCTAAATCTTCTATATTGGCAATTGACACTATACCAAACTTCTTCGGTCAATCTCTATAAACTTTAAATGTAATCAAGTCCACAACCACATGTGTGAATAGAAACGTGTTTATACGATAAAATTTGTAACTAAATGTGTGCACACACCTATATATAGACAGATATTTGGGCATTTGAAAAGGATTTTACAACTAAAACTAGTTATGAAATTGGGGCTAGTACAATAGTTGTTCTTACTATTGCTGCATTAATCTCTGGCAATAACACACACACACTCATAATGTACTTTAAAAAGTGAATGGCAAAAATGAAAACAAAAACTGAATTCAACACTAAATTAATCAATTCAAAATTAATTGATTCCAATTCCATTTTGTTTAAAGAAGAAATTCCAAGTCCAAAACTGGATCTGTTCATTAACCCCATTTCAGAAAAAAAAGGCCCCGTATCTGACACACACATCTAGATTGTGTACGTGTACACAACTAGTTGTATATATACATATATATCAGGATTTGCTGTTTGATACAAGTAATACCTTTAGTGATTACAAAAAAAGAATCTTGCGATGGATAACCACTATTGGGTAACGCTGATGTACATGTCAGGATTCCTGACTCAGGAATACTGTGATATATGGAAAACTCCAATGAACTGGCAAAAACTATTTGTATGTCTATTTAACAGGGGTGAAAAGAGTGAAAGAAAAAAGCTGGAAAATAAGAAGGTACGCAAAGCCAATGAGAGGATCTATTTAAAAGATACCTGGTTTAGTGTTTTGTTCACATAACTCAGCTGTCAAACTGGCAAATGTGTCCTCAAAAAAAAAAATTTCATCACTTACATTTTCTAAGACCCCCCTATACATTTCCCAATGGATTCATACTGGACTATAAAACCCAGTAAAGCGCTGATCCGCAGAGAATTATCACCCCTGATTTAAACACTTCCATTAACTTCTCTTTCTAAGCACTTAAATTGCTCAGATGATTGATGTGTTACGGCCACTTTTGTGCACACAGTAGGCTAAATGGGCTGGGTGACATTCAAAGGTAATAAAGCGAAGTCAAAGATGAAACACCCTTCAAATTTAACTTGATCAGACCTGTGCATGCATTCATGAATGGATAAATATTCATACACAAAAAATGTGCATGTATATTTCACTTACCCTTTTCTGGCTCCTCTTCAGAGTCAGGCTTTACATGTTTAGTTTTCTGTTTCTTCTTCTTCGTCACCTCTTCCCGCTCACCATCCTCCTCCTCCTCAAACTTTCTCTTTTTGGGTAATGTTGAATCGGCGCCATAATTATATGTCATCACTTCACTAAAAATGATACAAGGCTCCACATAAATAAATCATCCATAATCAAAATGGTATCATCGTGGATATTCGGTTACGGGCAGCAATGACTGGTTGGCACCAAAGTACAATATCGGGTATATACTGAACTCAGCCATGCTACAACAGGAACTTTTAAGCACAGGTACCAACTAAGCACAGGTATTTCCTTGGGAACCTGTTAGGTACAGGTATATCCACTTATCAGTAAAGGGAGATATCTTTCTGCAAAACCAAAGCCTTCATTTGGTACGTTAAAAAACTGACATCTGTCTGAGCTATACCCAAGAAGATCAGTTAAGTCAATCTGAAAAATGTAAAACATAATGAAAAGAACCTTTGGAAGTCCCGAGTTACCAGTTGTTTCACATCAACATTCAACAGATTCAAATTTAATAGCAGAGCTTAACACATTTGATAGTTTTATAATTTGAATGAATAGTAAATATGTTTTAAATCAAATCTGAGGTGGGGACTGCAAGAACGAAGGTTTTGGAACGTACCTAGGTGTTGCTTAATTTTTGTAAGCAGAGAAAATCTGTCAGAAACAACATTATTACTGCACATCATGAATTGCTCCTGCTACTGAGGATGCTTTAATAAATATACATTATTAATATTATTATAGTACCTTAGTGATGGTGATTATGTGATATAAAATCTAGAACTTTTTTTTTGAGTCTTAGAATTCACTCCATAAATGTAAGGCCAGGACAGACCGGTTACTTTCACTAAATGATCCTTTCATGCAGTAATATACAGTAAACAAAATATACAGTACAAGCACAATAATTATTTGCCCTGTCCAAACATCTGCTTGCCTTGTTGGTGAGGATTGAAATGATCTTCACAAAATATGGCATTTATGAAACCAGGCCCTAAATTAACGCTCAGGATGGTGTTTTCAAAGTAATTTCATTTGTTGGCATTACCATGTTTGGGGAGGTTTGTAATTCAAATGTCATTTTAGTAATATCAATTATGTGCTGACAAGCTGAGGACTTTATCTGTAGCTTTGGATGATATATTCTAAATAATACAAATAGATAGAGATATTGTTTTTATAATGCAAATATGGCATTGTTCAGTAACTAATAAAATCTTTGGGGGATAGTGTAAAAAATAATTTAACGAAATTCTGGAAAAGATTAACATGAAGATTGTGCTTGGAGTTCAGTGTCTTGTACTAAAATTTCAAAATTTTGGTGTTCCTTATCATTAGAAAAAAAGTAGCTCGTCATTTCAGGGTTCATACACACGTTGACATCTCAAATTCAATGACTTTCCAATGTCAAAATTCCAGGAGCTTATCAAGGAATTCATGAACTCGTAACGCGTGACAATATACACATATTTTCAACGAAAGCAGTGCCACAGTGGACGGACATTGAAATAATACAAACACTGTAGGTCAGTAGTGTGCAATGGGTGGTGGCAAGACTTGTCATTTGGGAAGAGGTGTAATGAATGAATTGATGTATGTTTATTATTTGAAATATAGAACAATATATACATCTAAATTCCAGCACTTTGAAGGACTTCTACAAAAATTTGATGACTTTCCAGGCCTGGAATCCAAATGTTCAAATTATATTACTTTCCAGGTTTTCAAGGAAAACTTGCACAGAAATAAGATGTGGAAAACAAACAAATAATTATGTATTCCGTGCTCAAACTTTTCTAAACACCACAAGTTACAATATTACTAACCTTCTGTTTTCATATTTTTCTTGTCTTGCTTTAGCTTTACCAGTTCCACTCAATCTCCTTTCCTGAAACAATTTGGTAGCATGAGAAAAATATAGCAGAAATAACCAGCTCTCCATCATGATAAATACTAGTGATACTTAATGGATACCTGCAGTGTTCCCAACAACTTTACTAATTATGTCTATCAAAATGCCTCCATTATCCAGATTAATTACAAAAGGCTGACCAGGTTCATAAGAACTTGATGCCCAGGGCATGGCTATGAGCATGTGTGACACCAGCAAGTTTATTCTGGTGATCCTGAAAGCTGCTGCCTGAATACTAGCCAGGCACAGCCAGTTAATAAAACCGACCTAGACTACCCAAATATCAACCAAATTGACAGTGGGTAGTAAGCTAAGTTCAAATAATGAGAGTGATACTATTCTTAATTTCCACAATGGCAGTGCAATAATCCCCAAAGGTACCCAGTGTCAAAAAGGAAATGGACCCAGAATGCAAATGTAAAAAACACAAAATATTGGTTGACAAAACTGAATCTTCAATGTTTCATAAATAAAAATTACTTAGAATAATATACAACGCACTGGAAATGGTTTGATGTTATGACCAGAAAGATTGTGCATGGCCTATGTCCAGAACAACTAACAAGCAAGTAAGAGGGTAAGGTCTCCTCCACAAAGAGTTAGCAATACATGCTATAGAAAAGATGCTACAGATCAAGATATTAGCCCCTAGACCGAGAAGCCAATCAACCAATATTTTATTTGTTATATTAAACATTTAAACTAGTACATCATGTAAACCTGGTGCACTTTCAATTTCTAACTTAGAGTAACCATAGGTTAAATATCTCAAGAGGATCCCAGCTGCAGCAGTTTGTGTGAAAACGTAAACGTATTTGTTTTCCTAGATTAAAACCGTCCATGATGTGTTAACTGCTGGAGGTATGCTTTAATATTAAACAGTAGCCTAACAGACCTTCTCAAAAGTGTGCATGTTTTGCATAAAATTCTGATGTAACAGACAACAAATGAAGATTTACTTATGCAAATGTGTCGCCAATTCATTCACTCAGGTCAGTGACTTTTTTTTTGGGGGGGGGGGGTTCATTTGGGTGTTGGATGTAAATATCAATATTTGGGAGTCACAACAATACTTCAGCTGATATTGATGAAAGAGTAACTCGTGGAAGAAGATAACAACATATCCGTCATATTAAATACCATCAGGAACTTACATAACCTTCTTCTAAAGATCGTAATCTACTTTCTATCTTAGCCCTGTTGTTAATTCCTATCTCTGTATTGTTGTCTTCCCCAAGAGCATCCACTCTTATGGCCAATGCAGCTTTGGCAGCCAACATTCGTGAAATCTAAAAAGAACAAATCAGGACCATCTTTTATGATCACATACAGAACACTTCATAACCAATCAAATCAGGACAATTTAAAAATAAAACCAAGAACAAGTTCATCCGAGACTAATTTCAAACTGACAATGACAGTTACCTTTCCTTTATTTTTTGGCGTTGTCTGACCAACGAGTGATGCATGATATATCAAGCCATATTTAGGAGTGTCATGTTTAGATTTCAATGCCCTAAATAGGGCTTTTTCAGCTCCAAGGATCTGTACTGTAGATGATGGATGCTTAGCAAGATTCATTAATGAACCTGAAATACCGGATTAAGAACATTTTGATAATACTGTACGCATCAGGGTTATACACTAATGATTCTAAAACTAGAAAACTGGCAATGAGCAGAGCAAAACTTTCTGATGTCTACAGTTACTTGATTACCATTTTAAGTAAACCAATTTCCCATAGTAAACACCGTCAATTCATTTATTTGTAAATGTTACAAATTACGCACTGGTTGAAAACTCAGTACAGTATGTAAGTTGTTTTATGTAAAAGGCAACATAACAGATCAATATCATAGCCTCCAAAATGGATGGTTTGATAAAATAATCAGAGTAGAAAAGCTATTATTTTTATCTTCATGTGTTAATAGAATTATAAACTGTAAACATGTTTTTAATGCTTTGTGTTTCATCAAAACGTATCATGGTCTATCAAAACCATCAATACGTCGAGCATGTATCTCTCACACACCAAAATAAAGTCAGTTACCAGCATGTGCTATAAGCCTGGCCCCCACCAGCTCTCCAACCAGTACAGTAAGGTTTGGTGCTATGGCCAACATTCGGTTTTTAATATAATCATAAAGCTGAGCTCTGTACTCTGTAATTTCTATCACCTGAAACAAACAAACAAAACAACTAATTTACTCTCTGTATAATGATGATGATGATTGATGTTTTACGGCCACTTTTGTGCACAAGGTAGGCTAAATGGGCCGAGCAACCTCCAAAGGCAATGAAGCGAAGTCAAAGACTAAACAAACTTCAGATATGCCCACACCGAGTTTGAACACGGGTAGTAGTGATCTGTGGTCCAACATGCTACCATTAGACCATGGAGGCGCCCTGATAACTTTAAGAATAATTATTTCTAACTAATCTAATATTATCTTTTCATATCAGTGCATGCCAACTAATATAGATCTAACCCTATCCCATCTGGATTTGTAGTCACTGTTTTACTATTTATTAAGTATTTCAAGCAACATTTTGTTTTTGGTCCAATCTAACACTATCTTTTTATGTTGTTACATGTCAATAAATGTCAGTACAATCCTATCCTATCTGGATTTCATGTTGCTGTATCATGCCGAGGGTGTTTTGTGGAAATGTGTGAAGCCTATCTATCACCAGTTCACTGAATACTAATAACTTGGTAATTGCCCAGGTTTACAGTGAACTGGGCAAATCAGTATACTCTACAATATGGGAGGATAAAACATGTCTTTAGCAAGAGAAGTTTTCTTTAAAATACTAATTTGACACACACCCCAATTAAAAAATGTATAGTTTTAGCTCTAAAAACTTGCATCCTTGTTCAATAAAACAAAATTTTGATCATGGAATTCATACTAATGAAGATTGATATCATTTATTTCATGATCTAGTATCATGAAACAGGGATGGCACATGAAAGCGGGAGCACTTATTTCAAGTGTCGTCACTTTTTATTGAGTGGCTGTTCATATCTCCTCCCTCAAAGCATAGGAACCTTGCTGGCTGTTAGACAGTTAGCTTGTATAACATAACCCATTGTATCATTAATAACTGTCATTTTCAAAATCAATTAAAATTAGACACTTACTTGATACCACACATTATTAAAATATTCTTATGTATAATTTATATTTGGGACGATTGCTTGATAAAAAAATATTTATTGCAAATACCATGAGCATTTATACAGATTGATGTTCACCAATTCAAACTCATGTTCTCATTCATACATTCACTCAGAAGAAAGCTATTAGGCTGAAAAAAATTCTAGCCTGCAGTTATCATACACCACAAGACCATCAAACTTTACCTGATCACAGAGATATGTAATATTTTCTATATCCTGTTCCGACACTTCTGTTCCCATCGAGATCTCGGCTGCTTCCTTCACCTCCCGTTCAACCTCCTCTGGCAGAATAGCAGAGAAATCTAGCAATGCAGCATTGGTTTTGTCACCTGAAAAATAGCAACAGATTTTAGGATCAGACGATCTTTTTTACATTTTATATATACTATATATATATCTATCAGTACCTCAACCAACAACAAATAAACTGGAAGATTAGGAGTAATACTGTCCTCAGAGGTAGTGACAAGTAATATGCATATTGCTCCACAGACCAATGGTCATTTCAGCTGCAAAACAAAACATCATTGGACAGTAAGACTCTGAGCAAGAGGCCAACAATGACTATACAAATGGACTGAAACATCCATACCCATCGCTTTAATCAGCTTGGCAAAGGCCATGTTGTCAGAGACGATCTTGCCCAGTTCTGGAAAGTGCCAAATCCATACCACTCTCGTGCACGCATCACATAGTTATTCAACTCCTTGTCCAAGTCATCTAACAGAGAAATTGCCTGAACGATCATCGTGTCTACCTTGTCTGGACTGAACTTCAACTTGTACCGAGACAAACTAAAAAAATAGAAACGAAAAGAAACAATTTAGTGACTGGAAGATGCAGACAAACAGCCTCCATCAGCATCATATTTATGGATTTGTGTTCTCATCAAAGGACGTGAGCTCCGGTGGCCTAGTGGTTAAGCACCTGGTTCAAACCACTTTTCCAGGGATTACATTTCTTGGCTCACAACATCGTGGGTGGCTGACCACGTTAAATGGCGCTGCCGTCTCCACTGAATTATTTAAAATAAAGGGACATTAAAAAAAAACCGAGGACGTAAAACGCTCTGGCAGTGACCACCCTCAGGGTACTTCGGCTCTATCTTTCCGTACTGCTCCCTTGTGAGTGGTGGTGGAGGAAATTTCTCAACCACTCCCACATAGAGGCTGTGCTGATTAAGCGACAGCCTGGGGATTCTCCCTGAAAAACTAAACAAACAAACAAACAAAGGACAGATGGCACCATTGTTCCTACAAACAGCTGTGTGAAAGAACTGATACAGAGTCAGTTTCCTATTAAATGATCACTGTCAATGGTAGTCTACCAGCATCGTTTAACACATTAATAATATCTAGCCATCACTTTCCAACCTAAAGCTCAAACATACCAAACTTAGCTACGTAATTTTAAATGTGAACTTAATGGCTAGATGGATGAATGTTGTTTAATGACACATCGGCACAATTTAGCCCATTCAGCATTCTAGAACATTTACTTAATGGCTAGAACTGTAGTGATAAGATACTGATAAAGGAAGATTCTTACCTTTAGATACAAAAACAAAACTGTGTGCGACAGCATATGACACTTAGTATTAGTTGATAGATAATGGTAAACAAGATACTATAAATCTTCAGTGCTGATACCTGTGTGCCAGACCGAGGGCCATGGCTGAGAGTTCCTTCTCTGGTAGTCCGGTAATTAAACTGTTAGTCTGAGCCCTGATACACCTCATTAACTCCTGGACAGCAGAATTTGACACACAGTTCAGGTCCAACTTGTCCTGGAAGTGAAACGACAGGAACAGTTGGATTCATCAGCACTGTCGTCATGAGAATACTTTTACTGTCCCCCGTTAAATGACCCGATGCTCAGTGATTGCTTACGATGTAATCTGCGATTAAAGTCATTCTCCAAGATCCCACTTTGTAGCTTCAGTTTATTATTTGGTGAGTAATGCAGACTGTCATCATGACTGTCGGTGTGGTGCATAGATCATCATTAGCTACAATACATACACTTATCCCCTCCCACACACACAAAGTTTTGTGTCCGTCAGAAGACCCATACAAGAATAATGTCCAAGTTACAGTCAAATATATCGGTTCTTGGTTTAAACAAATAAAATGATTAAACTGACAATCTTAAAAATAATTTGAAACCACCCACTAGTCAGCCAATAAGAAAAGGTAAGCTCTTGAACAGCGAGTCCATCTATACACCATGAACCTAACCAGGACCATAAACAATAAGCTGTGGCCGGGCAACTCGACAAACAATTCATCTAAAATGATTTAAAGTTTCACCTGGACATTTATAGAACACCGATCTAACCTAAATGAGCACAGTATTTTCATATGAATCGCAGCACAACTCACAAACGCAACACAATAGTTCGGAGTACCTTAGACACCAGACACAGTTTATACTGGTGCGTGCATCTTAGAAAAGAAATAGGGTTATCGTAACACTTCGCTGAACTGACATGGAAAGGAAATACGTGTCTCGCCAAACCAGCACGTAGCTTCAGTTCATTATTCGGTGAGTTATGCAAACTATCATCAAGACAGTCAGTGTGGTGCATAGATCATCATTAGCTACGCAACAAGGACTGACAACACGTTGTAAAACAACACTTGAACCAATAACAAGTACACACCTTTATTGAATTTCCTAGTTTTGCATCAGCTACTGCTAGTATGTCTTGTGTCTCTTTCACCACAAGTTTCTTCAACATCTTCTTCAATGTCTTCGACATTTTGCCCTCCACTGCGGCAGTTGTGGCTGGAAATTGACAAAGTTAGGTCCATACTATGGCTGCATCACAAGATACCACAATCAGAAAACTGATCTCGGCTTAGAATAAGTGAATGCTTCAAAGGGCTCACAGTAATTGCAATGTAAAATCTCACCTGCAAGAGCTTCAGTTGTGTCCTTGAACTTCTGAAAATGTTTCAACTTCACACTAAAACACCAAAAAAGCACAACATTACAACTATTGAACAGTAACATAGATGAGAATACTACATTCAGATTGTACCTATAAATCACTATTCATTGAAGATAAACTCACACTTTGCTTGCAGTCTCAGGACTCTCAAAGTCCTTATACAAGTTGTCTGATGACTGTAATTTCTTCTCATCTAGCAGCTAAAAAACAGAAATGTATAAAATAAAGGATACCATCTGATATGTGGACACCTACATTTGTATTTTACTCCATTGTTTTTTGAATATTTGTTTTACAAACCCCACCAATTACAGCTAAAACACACCATCAGAAAATAAAATTGATTTTAATCTTATTATTTTTGTGCCAACTGCCTGAACACCGGACGTGGATTAGGTGGCCCAATCCAAGATGGTGACAGGCGAGTTCCACTTCTAAATTATTTCAGTTATCTCTACTGTAAATCGGTCTTCAAGCCTAGAAATCTTGTAAATTTAAACTAATTATAAGTCGCCCATCACTGAGAAACACATATAGTTCGAACTTTGCTGAGATATACTTAAAATCGCAATCAAAAATATTGCCATGATAAGGCTAGTGTCAATAAAAGAATGTGTATAACATTATAAATAAATGCATTCTTATCACAAACATAAACATCTAACCTCAAAACATGACAATAATTGACTTCAAAAAGGGTTTTTGACTGTTTTCAACATCAAATCTTGATTTTGGGAATACCATTTCCACATGTTTGATGCTCCCATCTCTTACATCCATCACACTTCTGATGTAGTCATCATACAAGTCCATGCATAAACAATTTAATGCCTTATGTGAAAAGTAATTGAATATGACTTAGCTGTGTGAATATTTTGGCAAAATTCACTCCAGTCTCTATTTTCTCATTGCAGCATATGACTTCTATTGACATATTGCTGTTTAACATTTTCATGGATCACTTACCACATGCATTCTTTAATGTAATAAGCTGAACAATTTCATTCATTGTCTACCATTTGAATACTCAACACTATCAGTTACTTGTGATCTGGTGTAGTCATTACTCTATCACCATAATTATTACTATAACTAGGTTACTTCCACAAATATCTAATCTGCGGCTGGAGGATGCAGTGTTGCTTTCCCTTAGGTTTTAAAAATGTGGGGGATTTTAATGTAACATGGCCACTTAGCATGAAAACCATTTGGGGTACAAATGCATACCCCTAAGAATATTTGAATGGAAAATGATGCAATTTGCATCCTATTTAAAGTATTTATACACATAGTTTTACAGTCTAAGCATAATTAAATGTATGCGTATCACGTAATTATATCTGTAACATGGAAAACAAGACTACAGAAATGCTTTAAAATTATATTGATGAGACTTGTTTATATATATTCTACTGGCTTTCTTCTCCTTCCACATACAGCAGTCTGGTATGCAGGGCCAGAAAAATACTTCTACATTTCACTAGCCCCATGGCTTGTAAAATTGAAATACTCTAGCCCACCCAAATTTCATAACAAAAAATAGATCATAAATTTGTGTAAGATATACAACCATTGTGTTTGTGGTTTTGTTGAACATTTTATTAAAATATGTAGTGTATAAATGTATTTATTATAACAGCATTTCATGAAATCACTTGTTCCGATTAATGAATTAATAATCTAAGAATTTAATTAGCATCATAGTGTTACATTGAATATTATTAAGACTTGACCATTATAAAGAGTTGTCTATATGAATCAAGTACTTTTTTTTATCTTTATCTTAATAATATTAAAAAGGTTATGACTTCAATTTATTTATGGGTCACACATTTTCCTATGATTTACAGTATAACGAAGGGACCAAATTTAGTCATAAATTACGACATTCAAACTGGCATAACTTTCTTAATATCCATCACATAACAAACATGTAGGTAACATTATAAAGGTATTGCTATGCTCTTTCCCCTGGTTGCAGTCTTGTTGAAATACAATGTATTAATTAAACCAAACTGTTTTTTATTATTTGGTAACATTTTTCCTTCTTATTATCCTTTAAGAATTACCAGTATGGTAATCAGATTTTGGAACAAATTACCATGATTCACAATGAAACAAACCTAGTTCAACAAATTGTTTAAATTAAATTAAGCAACCGAATCAGCGAATGACCGAAATCAGTTTTGGCTGTTTAACTCAATAACCAGGCAATGTGCCACGGCGCTTATAAAGCATGGCATAACACCATAACTTACATCGTATTCTATTTACATGAGCCCGACACCTTTTGGTGACTTATGGTCAGATTTACCTTAAACAGGGCATAGCCCGCCGGAGTTTCGAAGAGCACCAACATTTCAAAGCCATGCACTAGATCTAGCACGAGGTTACATTCACGAAGCGCATGCGTCGTGTGGACTTTAAACTGAAATGATTTCCAGCCCCCATTGGTTAAATATTTCGGAGACTAAAGGCTGCCATTTATTTGTTTTATTATTATTATGGGCGAGTGGTCCTCTAAGAGAAACGAATTAGAAATACATATATCAGTTGGATTCGAAAACCAACATAGTTGAGGGACTGCAGCGCCAATTATTACTAGTCCATCCAATAACTGCCCTACCGGTACTCCTCCACGAGGTATTCTATAAACTATAGTTGCCCACTATAGTGATCGAACCATTAGTATTACGGTGCGTATTAATTAGCGGTGAGACAATCAGTGATGTTGACGGTTTCAGTGTACTCGAGATGAGCGGAATAGGTTGCCGGCAGATATTAGAAATGCGTCGTCGCTTGAAAACTTTAAATCCGTTCTAAAACCACACCTGTTCAATATTGCTTTTACAGATAAATAATAAATATCTTTTAAATCTCTTATAGGTTTTTTTAAACAGACATATTATTTGGGGTATTACTATGTTTTACATATTATTTGTACAGCGCCATTGAATGGCTCCTGCTAGTAAGGCGCTTTATTAAATATACATTATTATTATTATTATTTCTACGTAACACTCCGGTTGAGCTCCAGATTTGGTTTACTCCAGGGCCTCTTGTGGCATATTATAATGATGACCGAGCTGATTAATGAGAGCAGGGATCGATAACTACAAGATACTCTTTTCACCAGTACTTTATGTTCAAAAGGAATCCAGGTGAAAACCACCTTCGGTCAAAACCCCTTCAGTCAAAACCCCCTCCAGTCAAAACCCCCTGCGATATATAGTCAAATGGGCAGAACCCCCTCCTATGTTTAATCTTAGAGTCACTGAAGAGATTAATGTAATTGGGAAGCCTTAAATAATATAATAATATATTTACATTGTTCAACCTCCACAGAGTGGAGAAACCCACATCCATACTGTTACTGCGAGACAACAGGGTGTGATCCCCAAGCAAAACGCGTACGCCGTAACACTGTCAAACTACAATCCAAGCTCATGAATTTACCCGCAGCCCGCCGAGATGGTGTTAGGTCAGTAGAAGATACCCTGAAAGGCATCGGGCACTGCAGCAGATGGAAGTAGATCTAAATGTGATCTAATGAACTGTGACCTATGCAACTAAAAATATCATATACAAGCATAAATAAGTTCCAATAATTTATATCTTTGGTATCACTTATTTGAATGTTTTATTTTTATTTCCCATAAAATAAATTACAAGAAACTCGGGCTTATTTCCCAAAAACGCGGTTTTGACCGGAAGGGGTTTTGACTGGAGGGGGATTTTGACGGAGGGGGTTTTGACTGAGGGGGTTTTGACTGGAGGGGGTTTTCACCGGTTACCGTTCAAAAGGCATTTGACACAGTTTCGCAAAGTTTTCTCATTGGAAAACGATTCCCTGAATAATATCTGTTGATTATAATGTCGGTAACTCCCTCAACCATCCAGTCCCTTTACACACAGGTTTGATTGGTTTAAATAATTTCATTTTAACCACTGAATTAAATCATTGATTTAAATCATGATTTAAGTCACTGTAAAAAATCCCCTCAAAAACAAGCATGCTTATTTTGTTTAATTTTTATTATATTCAATTGATTTTTCTGACTAATTTGCTTTTTCTGATTATTGCATTTGCTTTTTATTGATTAAATGTTATTTAAAATCAATTGTTATTTATGCTAGATAAATATTTTTACATATATTTATAATTAAACTCGCAGCAAATAAAGAAATATTTTGTAAGGTTATTAAAACCCACTTATTTAAATTAGCCTATTTATAATATATAAACCAGTGTATTTTATGTATAAAATGTGATTGTGTTATATGAGCTTAGAACATGTTTTAATTATGTTAATTAAGTGCCTTAGAGCAATTCAAGTTGAATAATTAAGGGGTATATAAAATACTACATTGTGTGTGGTTATACTTTGATAAGACTAAAGTTGTGAGGAAAGCAATATGTCGGACAATATGCAAGAAAGTGTGGCAAAGAAATGCAGGGACTTGTCGCCAGAATAAAAAAATTAAATCGATTTAAATAAAAAAAAAAAGTCATTAATCTGCATTTGATATTAGTTGGCCATCAAAAACCCCCAAAACTAGGCCACACATGTGTGTGCATGCGTGCGTGCGTGCGCGTGTGTGTCAAATAATGACCAAATACAAACTATCATATCCATATTAAGAAACAGGATTAATCCAATTTTTAGAATGAATCCACTCTCAGCGTTCTGAATAACGATTGCTATATTCCATTTAACAGAAGAGGGTAAAAGAAAAAACTTTATATTTAAGCCTTCTTTATATTATATTATAAGTATTACAGTAGTGTTTATACGAAGGGGGGGGGGTATTATGGATAAGTATTAAATTTATCAAAACAATTTCCTTTTTGATCGTATCCCATCAAAAACCTAATATAGTTTGCGTAATCACATACAGTTTAAAGCTAGCCCAGCTGTTAGTAAAAAAATGTAGTGCTCAATTTAAGTGGCCATAAATGGGAGCGTTGTAATATTACTAGAACACGATTGAATACGGCGCAAGCTTTTTCTCTCTCTCTCTCTCTAACATACACATGCCTATACTTGGTTTTTAATTTACTGCTCTCTCTCTCTCTCTCTCTATATATATATATATATATAGCTAGCTTTGGCTTATTTTATGTGCGTGTGGATGCGATTGCTTGAACTTCTTTACGAAAGACAAGAAAAATCGACACTGACTTATGCCAAAAGATTAATTTAATTATATAATGTTTATGTTTTGAACAATACTAATCGCTTATTGTGCGATGGTATCTCCAATAATAATCATAACAACGCTGTGCTTTTCGTACGTAATAAATCCGCCATAGTGTGTGTGTGCGCGCGCATGTGTGCGTATGTGTCTGCCTATTTTGTGTATTAATGACGAGAAGAATTAAGTGATTTCAGATTCTAGTCCGGACGTCGACAAGGTCTAGAAACTCATAACACTCCAGTTCATTAATAGATCGATACGCCCAGCAATTTGGATCAAACCTGATGGAAAAACAGTCGTTGTCAATTATATTAAAAATAATAACTTACATTTCTCGTGAATAGGTAAACGGATTGAGTTCGAAATATTCCATTGGAACATCGGAGGCTGAATGGATACAGAAGTTGACGACACTGCAGGCAGTTAGTGTTCGGATGTTCACTAATTAATCCGTTCGTTGGAGTTCAACTTAACGCAGATCATCAAAACATCAAGTTCAGCCTGACCGTTCACATGTGCACTAACAAATGGAATCGTGCAACCTTTCCCTGTCACCTGTGATGGAAGTGGCGTCCTAGATTTCGCTCCATGCACCCGCCTGTGGACTATTTCAAATGGCAAATTAAGCATTGATTAGCGTGGTCCTATAGCTCGGTATTTCCATTATAACTAAAACGAGACCAAAATAATCTTTCCCATTTAGAAGGATCCAAACAAACAAAAACTCACATAACATACAAAGTATAGCTTTTATCTGACTGAACGAATAAAATGTTGACAATCTAGAACTTCATTAATCAGTTTTTCGATTGAATACCGTTTCCATTTCTCGGTAGCTATCCTAGATACATTCATTCCTGGTTATTATATACACGACACCTTGTACCTGGCTTTGTAATTCCTCTTTTCCTTCATCAATCGCTTTACTTTCTTTTTCATGAATGTGATGTAAGCTCCGCCCCCCCCCCCCGAGCTCGGTCATTTATGTAGTTATGTTCCATTCCAGCGATGACCTGATTAGATCAAGTATTTTGTTTTTTATCCTTAAAGAATCTCAGCCAATTCTCCATCTACAATAAATACATGATCACCCACTAAACAGACGTGAATGTGATCTCTTAACCGTCTCCATTTAAAGCCAGTTGGCTTGATCAGATGATGATGATGATGATGATGATGATGATTGGTGTTTTACTGCCACCTGTGTGCACATGGTAGGCTAAAAGGTGCCGAGCTGGCTTGATCAGCACTTGTCATATATATATATATATATATATATATATATAATCTTAACTATGGACATACTTTATAACTCCCGTAGCAGAGTAATTTGTTACTTTACAGAACTGTTTTGTTGAAACCACCAGATGTTCAACATCAACGACAGTGTCAACACTGCAGCTCTAGATGTAATATGTTTACCAGAAAATTCAACTATCAAAATTGGATTGTTTATCCAATTTATAATTGTTTATAATTTCCAATATCCATCAGTTATCATTAGCCAATAATTATAAACAATAAATATATGACCAAACATGTTGAGATGTTTGCGCGCACAAACTCTCGCACACGCACACACACAACATATATGTGTGTGTGTTTTGTGTGTTTCTTGCAAATTGCATTTATTGCATACTAATTAATAAGTTTTACTGTGTGTGTGTGTCCTTTATTGAATTTCCCTTGTCAAACTCATATTGGGAAATCTGTATAGAGTTGATAATATTAAAATGTAGAAGTTGATCAGATTTGCTTAATTATACACGGTAAGGTAAAAATAAAGTCATATCTCTGTGTGCCAAGGTGAACGAAATTACAAGTGGATTGTTGCATATGACAGTTTTTTGCTGGATTGTTTACATATTAATGGAAGTGCTTTTGAAGTTTCTTTGAATGGGTAGAAGGAAAAAATTGAAATTCTGTACATGTTTAAAAATATTTTTAATGTGTAGTATTTCCTCACTTATGGCTGAATTGAGTCGTCCAAAAGATGGGATATTGGATGCTAACATTCAGATGATTGATATTAATAAGGTTTTAGCTTTTTCCGTACTACAGTCCACCCTCAGAATTAAAAAAAAATGTAATGCTTAGAACAGTAACCAAAAATTCCACAACAATAACAACGAATAATACTTATATCATAGATAGAGGGAAATAATTCAAATTACTGGAGGGCCGCCATTACGGCTGCACTGGAAGCCAGGTTCAAATGCGGGAAGGAGAAACTGAAATGCTTTGACGTCACATGGGCGCTCTCCAGACTGACGCGAATTACAGTTTCTCTTGAGCGTTAATATCTGAGCCATTTTGAATCATCTTCCTCTTGTAAGGTTCCTTCTGGCTGAAATTGATTTGGTTGTGTATCATTCATGACGTAATTTTAACAAAATAATGCCGTTTATTTCTGGTATAATTCTTTGCTCACACTTGTTTACGGGCTCTACAGACTTCAGGTCAACCGGATACGCTCAGGTGACGTCAGCATTCAGGAGCTTCCGATCTCTGTCTAGCTTCAAAATGGTGGCGCCCACTGGCCATTAAAAGTCAATTAATCAGCACTTTGAACTGGATTATTAAATATGTGCTTGGTCGTTTACACATTTTGATATTATTTATTATATTTGTGAGTATAGCTGTATTAGTTCTCAAAATTTGAAATGAAGGTGGACTATCCTTTTAAATGAAGTCCATAAGCCAAATATATTAGCACTGTTATGTTGTAATTTTAGCACTATATTATACTATGTAACACGGTACATATGCTATAACACACACACACACACACATACACACACAGTTACGTTTTTGTGTAGATTTCTGACTAAGCTTGTTAAAATACGTATTAATATGACAACGTGTCATTACGTTTCAGAACGTCACTACCACAGCGAAATAAGAAAAACGAGATCATATTTTCAGAAATGCATTTATTTAGCAACAATATGTGTAGAGTAAGTTACAAGACGCAAAGCAACAACTGTTACAAAGGAGAAAGTCCCTATTTTGGTGTCGAAACCCTCACACAAGCCAATCCGGTAGTGATCATGTGAACATATCATGATGGTATATGAAGTATCTTCCTCGTTCAGCAATATACCAACAACACAAGAGCACAAATCTTGGGTGTTTTCATGTCACCATAACTGGCATCACGAATAGACCAAAATCCCACTTCCTCACACCAATACATCCTTCACCAGGTAGGAAACAGGCCGTATGCATCATATGCATGCTGTGCCACAGCAGAAGAGTCGGGGGCAGGGAGGGGGAACGAAGAGTGCTACGTTACGGGTGCCATTAATCTATAGCTATGACGACGACGTGGCAACTCATAGTTGTACATACGCTAAACACCTAAGCCAGACCAGCTAGACACGTAGGTAAATAGATATACAGAGCACTGCGCACCTTGTCCATATACGTCAAACCATAAACAAATGGCGCAAAAAAGAGAGATGCACGCGAAGGTGACGTTAGAATGCACTCACTTGAAAACTACATTGACCAAAGAAAAGAAAAAAAAAACGAACGGAAAAACTCTTATAAAACTGAAAACAACCATCTACAAAATTAAACTTGGTATTCCTTGACGTTACTGTCAGGTCTCACGTGGAAGAAATACTTGCTGCCTATGATCAAATGCCAGTATATACCATAATAAACGCTCCCTCGTGTATAAACACAAACAAATGAGAGGTGAAACAATATTAGGCACTGCCCCTCTCTAGAAAAAATAACGAAAACTAACTCAACCAGTGTGTACATCAGATATTGTTCCAGGTAAACTGGATTAATTCAGCCATATCGTAAAGATACTATATATATATATCCTGGCACAATTAACCAGTATCACTAGTGGTGGTTGAATTGGGGGGGGGGGATTTAATGGTTACACGCTGACCTACTTGCATTGACGAATTTTGGTTACCATGCCAGATGGACAGTTCCAGCTGTAGTACTTTAAAGACTGACGTAAAAAACCTAAAAACTGTTGTTGGAAAATTGACTGACAATGTGGCCTATCTCCGATGACCACATCAATACAGTGGGCCGAGTGGCTGAACACACACACACACACACACACACACACCTTTAGTTCCTTCTCTTTAAAGCCAAGCCATTTTATGAACCACAACACGAAAAGGATCACAAAACTGTACACATCACATGGCGTCAAGGAAAACAAACGAAATGACCACACCAACAACATATCAGCAACACGTCAAGTTAATATCACACGCGCGCACACACACGCACACACACACACACACACACACCGACGTACACACGGACATCATTATACCAACAATAGACAACGGTATCCGATAATAAATACATCGCTAACTTCTGTACACATAATCGAACAAAACACAACAACACGAAATAAACAAGACGTGCATAATAAATAAACACTGCCAGAAAACTATGAACATCAAATTCCTCTTGTGCAGAATGGCAACAGTGTTAGCAAGCACAATAAAACATTTCCATTGGCAACTGGTTCTAACAGGGTTCAATTCGTCTGCGTGTGGAAGAAAGCTGCACACCAGAAAAAGTATACAAACAAATGGTCATCTTTCATTTAAAATCAAGATAAAACAATGCCTGGTGCACTGACATCCAGCAAAGTGAAACGCAAAACTCCACAATAAGGTAAGCACACTAAAACAATTTCTAAGCCACAGCAGGTGGTTTGCATCCATGGTGCATATTTCTTTTTACAGAGCACAAGTTCACAATGTAAATGTTTTAGAAGTTGGCTCGCATCCCGCAGTTCGTAATATAATACTACCGTTCACTTTTACCAGCTAAATGCAAACACGTGTTCAGAGCTCACCGACAGTCAACAATGGTACATAGTAATGTCACAGCAGAATGTGCCACCGGGATTAAATATCACTCACCATAACAACAGATTAGAGAATCAGTTGCCAGTCACTTCTTGACAAGGAAATCCTATGATACAGACAAAATATACAACGTTACGTTTGATTTCACTGAGTTGATAGCATACTATAAAGGCTGATGTCTCCACATTAAACACGACATTGATTGATGAGCACGGACGATGCTATCAGATCGAAGGAATGATCTGTAATATTTGATGTTTTGACAAGTTCACATAGTCTTCAACACAAGGATTAATAAATAGTTAAATGCACGTACACATAAATATCATATGCACTTACAGACATACCTATATTAGTATATACAAATATACATATATATGCACAGAGACAAGGATGACAATTATATATATATATATATATTGGTTACAGTGAATTGTTTATAACATGTTCTTGTTAGACATTTATTTACCAGTGAAAGCATCAGTTGGTTATCTGATTATCAAGTCTGAATAGACACAAACCCCACCATACTGTGTTATGTATAGATAGACGATGTAACGCTTAATAAAACCAGACTAAAGCTCAAATCCACGTCATGATGGCAAACTCAGCAAGTCCACTTTCTGTCATGCAAATGGTGTAATACACTCAATGACTGGATGCAAACAAAAAACTAAATACTAAACATCGGTTCGCTGATATATATATATATATATATATATATATGGGGTTATACACTGCATTAAATCTGTATTGTTCACGATGACCCACTTGATTGACAATAAAAAATATAGTACAGGTTTAACTACAACTCACGCTGAAGCCTGACAGTAATGGCATAGTAACTAAATGCCACCATCTGGCAAGTCTCACTGTTCAAGATCATAGAATACAAAATCAATGATAATAAAGGCGAAAAGAAAACTGACAACATCTGACCAAAACCGAGGCCAATCAATGACCAATCAGACTCGGCTATCTGTCTATCTATCTATCTATATATATATATATATATATATGTATGCATGAAAATAAAAAAGTTTGGAATCCACAAAAAATGTCAATACTGCTTTGTTAGAAACCTCAGCAACAAATAGCTTGTTGAGTAAATGTACACAAGTGACAATGTTTTCTGTACAGACTGCAGACAGATACCTTACACATGAGGCTGAACTCAAGAGTTCTTGATCAGGAAATGTGCAAATCTACTACTGCACAGCTTTGTGCACTGGTGGCCTTGTAGATGCATATGTCTCTATCAGTGAAGTGCAACACGCCTATATAAATACATAAGAAGTGCATATGCGTGTCTAGATAGAATAAGAACATTGGCTGTACAGTAATATGCAATATGGTAGTATTAAGAGGTGCACAATAAAGAGCACAATAAGTGCAATATACTGTATATAAAAGGCCACTGCTGTGTCAAGCCTTTGGATGTCTGCTGTTGGTTTGCGTCCGTCCACTCTCATGCTGACGATGCAATAGTCACAGGAAACGACACAAACTTGGCTGGTTAAATATTTTGTGAATATTATAATGCCATGGTAACTGACCTGTCTCTGTGTGTGTGTGTGTGTGTGTGTGTGTTTGTTTGTGAGCGCATGTGTTGTAGAATGATCAGTACCGTGTAAAATCTGTCACATCACCACCCAAATATTCAGTATAGTACTGATTCTGTTTCAGGTATTCTTTTAATCTTGGAGGTATTGGCAGACGATCTATGTGGTCCTTACGTACCTGCTTCAGTATGATGAACCTGAATAATAATAATAATAATAATAATATCTCTGCTGACAAACTGAAGCAAGCAGTGTCAATATGCAAATGACATATTTAATATAACTTACTGGTCCAGATCAGTAACACAAAAAATTTCAATAACAACAGTTCAATTCTTGATTAGTTAGCTTTGAGCTTTATAAAAAATACTGTTAAAGATATACATTGTTATCACAAGTAATCTATTTATTAATATGTTTCAGAGCATACAAAATGTTTGATCTTCCTCTCAGAAAGGTTAGGACATGGCTATGCTAGAGTGTCAATACATTAAGATATTTTATCAAACAGTTAACTAGTCTTCAAGTTGAGTACTTATATATATATATATATATATATATATATATAAAACAAGTGGATATTTAATTGAACCAATTTTACATCTTGATTTGAATAAAAGGGTGAAATAAGGAGAAAATTGCAATCAACTTATACTGCAACAATAAAATAGTCAAATTCTAACTGCAGAGATTATCTTCGTTGATATAAAATGCACATTTGTAGAGTTTTTTCCTGAGCAATAACTTGGGCATTAATATTTAGGATACGTCCACCCATGACTTGCCAGGCATGTTTATTTATTTTAATATTCTCAATAAAATTTGAAGCCGTGCTGATATCACTTTAAGTTGAGCTGATTTGTTTTAATCATTTACCGTTGAAAAATCAAATTTCATTGAATCGTATACATAGGTGCCATTTTGTATGTGACATCATTGGAGTCGGACAAAGCCTGTGGAGCTCAGACTTGATTCATGAATGATGATAATGATGTCATTCTTTTACTTTGGTATAAAACTGGAAAAATATAGTTCACTAGGATTATTATGAAACGGGCAGACATTTTCCAAACAACCAGCTCGGATTGTTTGGGCAGCTGTGTGTGCATCCCTGCATAGATACTGGCCATTTTGATATATAAGTTTTGCTGTTATGGTTTATTGCTCATTAGTTGACCTGATAGTAAGTAGCTATCAATTATATTATGTAATATGAATGAATACGTCATTCTGTATATTACCAAATTAATTCCCACCATTACTACGGCAGACAGCTTAGTCTGAAACATGAGATATACACATTTTATTATGGGATGTGGTGTTAGTTTAATGG